>VONZ01000223.1:635000-978014 GCA_012976165.1 Labeo catla
AGTTTAGTTGACTAAACTAAAAATATGGTTTGTTAATCTTAAGTTTAAAAAGCCTTAACATTTTAAGTTGAATCAACTCAAATATTGACACTTAGTAAAACCTAACATTCCAAGTTGACTAAACCTGTTTTAAGGCATTGGGGTAACAAGTTATTTTAAGTTGACTCAACAAATTGTTGTTTTTTTTTGTTTGTTTGTTTGTTTGTTTTTTACAGTGTAGGTGGTTAAGGTTGCACTCTACTGGACCTCTGATGCTACTATCCATATGTATTCTTACTGAATAAATATTCATGCAGGGTCACAAAGCTCTCAGATTTCATCAGAAATATCTTGATTTGTTTTCTAAAGATGAACAATGGTCTTACAGGTTAAGGGTAATTAAGAGTAATTAAAGGATTACTTCACTTTCAAAATAAAAATTTCCAGATAATTCACTCACCCCCTGTCATCAAAGATATTCATGTCTTTCTTCCTTCAGTCGAAAAGAAATTAAGCTTTTTTTGAGGGAAAACACAGTTTCAATGCAGCTTTAATGAGCTCTAAACGATCCCAGCCGAGGAATAAGGTTCTTATCTAGCGAAACAATCAGTCATTTTCTTAAAAAAAAAAACAAAAAAAACAATTATATTTATACACTTTTTAACCTCAAATGCTCAAGATGAGCATTTGAGGTTAAAAAGTATATAAATTGTAAATTTGTTTTGAAAATAGATAAGACCCTTCTTCCTCGGCTGGGATCGTTTAGAGCCCTTTGAAGCTGCATTGAAACTGCATTTTTAACCTTCAGTCCGTTGGGCACCATTGAAGAAAAATCCTGGAGTGTTTTCCTCAAAAAATCGAATTTCTTTGCGACTGAAGAAAGACATGAGGGTATGTAAATTATCAGGACATTTTTATTTTGAAAATGGAGTAATCCTTTAATGACAAAATTTTCATTTTTGGGTGAACTATCCCTTTAATTATATGCCTTACTCTAACTGATATATTTACGCAAGTTAAATTCAAATTGCTAAGAAAAATAATAGAAATAGAAGCACATGATTGCATTACACTTTGAAAGACTGTGAAAGTAGGAACCCAGTGTATATACTTGAGTTCCATCTGAATGCAATTAGAGGTAAGAATTGAGAAAAGCAACTTTGTGGGATACACTTTTTTTAGGCTCTGGTTATTGTGTTGTTGTATTTATACACTCTCATTCATTAGTGATTAGGTGGACCCAAGAGTCTGGAGTCATGCACTATTTTTACTGCATGTGTTTTATGCATGTACGTGCTTGGTTTCTGTTCTTTACTAAGATACGAGTTGTAACTCTAAGGGCTTTTCCTTCTTTCTTGGTTTTACTCATGCCTGTGTGTAAACATTTCCTTTGAAACATTTAACAGAAAAGCAATGCTGTCTGCCTGAGCCGTAAATGGTCTCCAAGGAGCTGTGCTTCTCCAGGAAAACTCACATCTCCCTTTAAATTACATCTTCTTTTCCTGTCTTAAATAAATCAGTTATTAATGTCTCTTATTAGTCGAGCCGGTGAGCTTTTCAAGCGAAGAGTAGAATTGTTTTTGTTTTCGTGTTCTAAGCGCTCTCTTTAGTTTTACGAGATGGGATTTGTTTAGCGCCGTTTGCAGTAGAGCGAATCGATCACACTTCTGAGAAAAAAAACTGAAGCTCTCAGATAGCCCCAAACCCTCTTGGCCCCATACGCCTGAGAAGCTATTTGAAGTGGCATTTTAAAATGTGTATTTTGCATGCCATAACTATTTCCAGAAGTATTTCTGTCTGTTTTTTTTTTCTCCTAGAATCATTAATTCTGAGAAGACTTAGTAGTACCACTCTTTGATTTATCTATTTTCTCAACTCCTTCTCTCAATACTTTCCTTCTCTTTCCCCCACCTATGGTATTTTAGGTCATAATAGCGTGTTTGCTGGCGATTGTTAAACTATGCGGGCGTAAAAAAGAAGGTGAGCACTAGGGAGGGCTCTTAAGTGGCCGTTATCCTGATTTATTTGGCCTGGGTGTGGAGGCCCTGTTGCACGATAAAACTTCTTCTCACTTCCACAGAACAGAATGGACTTAGAGAGTTATATTTCACAGCGCCTACGGTAAATCAGCCGGAGGACGGCTACAGAGCCACTGCTAAAGCCATTCGCTGTCGTCCCCCCACCACAAGCCCCTTTCGCTCGCCGGATCACAGAGGATCCGCCAGCCCGCTCTGGGATCTCTCCTTCTGGATGGCATATGATCACTAATCTTCATTTTTTTAAGATTCACAAAAACGTTATTTTATCACATCCTTCCTTGAAAAATCACACGTCGCTTTCTTTAGGTTCGAAATCAGTTTTCTTTTGTGTTCATGTGTGTAATTAATTGCTCGTGCCGTTGTGCATTACAGCAGAAAAATGAGTTTAATTTGATTCAACAAATTACACCGCTCCCTCCCGTAGCCTGAAATTAGTTCATTCTATTTCAAATTAAGTAAGCTTTTGAAAATTACACTCATTTATGGTGCAGGAAATGTATTTCCCTTGTACCTCAGGGGGCTAAACATAATGAATATTTGAAGAGATTATTTTAATTAAAGTCCTTTGAATCTAAATGGGGTAATATCTTATAACTGTTCGCCTGACTGTACCTTCATTAAAACTGAACATTCTTAGACACACACGCAGAGAGAAAACAAAACAGCACAAGATGGAAAGAAAGAGAGGGAGAGAGATGGAGAGTGAGTAAGAACTTTAGTTTTCTTTACAGTGGTAAGAGGTGCAAATTGGAGGGGAAAAATGGCTGAAGGCGAAGGACATTGAATCAAATGTGTTCCCTCCCTTCAGCGGTCCTGCTGTAAGGTGTCCTGCTGGGCTCAGAAATGAGCCTGGAACCACAGCACTGGCTTATTCTGTGTGTGTGTGTGTGTGTGTGTGTGTGTGTGTGTGTGTGTGTGTGTGTGCTGGATTGCTGTGTCAGCAGGCTGATTCTCAATGTGATGTATTTAGCTCTCATCTCACTTTCTTGAGGTGCTGCAAAAATCTGGGCCTCTTCTTCAGTGTTACTCCCAAGGACAAACATTTCTGGAGTTCTGTGCAAATGTGACTTCTAAAATTAGAACACACATGTATCATTTTAACAGATTTATTCCACTGCCATAGGCTAGAAGGATAAATTGATGATTATATATTTAATTTTATAAGAGTATTTATATTAGCATGTGCATATACCTTTTTTGTCATAACTGTAAATTATATTATTTAATATATAACACTTTTTTGTGAAACTTTTAGCTCAAAAAATGTACTTTTTAGGTGATTATTTTGAGTTATTGTTTTTTTTTTTGTTTTGTTTTTTTGTGCTAATTTATGTACTACGTAATGTTAAATAATACATGGGTCATTCTATAATTGTGGGTACATCTCATGTCCGTGAAGTATATTTTTAATATATTTTCATCAATATATAAAGCCCTGATGCTTAATTTTCTAGTACACTATTATATTTTTCCCAATTAGCCATATCTTTTGTTCAAAAATTATGTTCATATCACATACAAACCTGGTATTACATAGCTGTCTGCATGAAACTTACCTCAAATATAAATTAATTTCATAGTTTTGCCTTCAATTAGATTAGGTTATCAAGACATTTGGGGGTGCGCTTCAAAAATAATAAATGTTTTTTGTTATATAACTTTGTTTTATATGTGTCCAAAAAGCCATATCAACTAAGTTACCCACTAGAAAACCCCCCCTCAAACAGGAATGGTGTGTCCCATTCTCGCATAATTTGCACAGTATGATGATATTTCCGCTAGTAGCACATGGATGAAACACTAGAAGTTATGTTCTCTCTCTTTCCCCTAATATTGGTTAAACTAGCAAACCTGTGTCTAGAGTGGATTAATTTTAACAAGACAATATAACTAAAACTTATGTTTTGTTTATGAAAATATACTTCTAAACATACCATATGCTCAGTAGTTCTAGGCTTCCATGTTGAGCATAGGCCCAAAACACAAAAAATGTCAACTAAGTTACCTGTCAACTGTGTTACCCCAGTAAAGGTAACATGGTGGACAGTAGCAAACATAAATGTTATTTTATGCACATATTCCTACAGATCACCTTTATTTATATAGCACTTTATACAGCATAGATTGTTTCAAAGCAGCTATGTAATGTTTGGGTTTTTGGGAAAAGGAAAACTTTTTTCTTCACATTGTCAAATTCTAAATGTACCCCTAATTATAGAATGACCCACATATTTATATAGAATTTATCTAATGAGATAATGTACAATGTTTGAAATCCAGCCTTTATTATATTATGCAGTATTACATAATGTTCACCCCAAAATAGGGGAGGGGGTTAGTTGATTTAAGATTTAAAAATGTAGATATTTAATAAAATGCTGTACATTCCATAGTAAAAAAAAAAAAAAGCAATAGATTTAAAATGCATTAATTTTATAATAAGTATAGTTCAGGTCTATTTCAGGTCTGGTGCACATTGCACATTTCTTAATATTAAGCCTAAACTATGTTTTAATGTCACTTAATGAGGATTGTATGATCTTTAAATAATATCGGTCTTTAAATGCTAAATATTTAAAGTGTAACTAAAGTAGACTTGCAATAGTTTCACTTTAGCACAATCAGATATGCTTAAGTATTTCTTTAGTCGGACTGCAGCACTGCTTTCGCACAATTAAAGTGCGTTGTTCCAAATTTAGCAGACTTTAAATTTACCAGTTTAGTATACTAAAAGTAGAATTGCAGGATATTTTTTATTAAGTATGTAACATGTAAATGTATTTGCAGTATACTTAGCATGAAATAAATGTATTTTAAATACATTTTAGTATATTTATTTTTCACTAGGATTAGTATGATTACTATACTGTTCATTTGTTTGAAAATTGAAGCAAAATAGCCCTTTAATTCAATCTGGGGGGATACATTTTTGATATTTGGCAACAAATATATTTTCAAAGCCCAGGTATATTTTATTATTAACCATAATTATCATAATTGTCGTAACTATCTGATATTAGCCATTCTGTAGCTAGTGCACTTTGCACTGAAGAAGGTTGCAGCAAAACAAGGCCAGTATTATGCAGCTCTGCCTGTGCCACTTCTCACTGCATCGGCTAATTGCTAACATATGTGCCCCTCTCTCTCTCTCTCTCTCTCTCTCTTTGCCTCTCTCTCTTCCTCTCGGCAGCAGACCGCGGGAGTTCTGGCGCCTGGACTACTGGGAGGATGACCTGAGGAGACGTCGGCGCTTCATCAGGAACCCGTTTGGGTCCACACACTCTGAGGCCACGCTCAAGGCTGCAGCAGAGCATGGTGGGTAATGCATAGTCACATAATATCATGCGCTTACACTCACAGACAGCCCAGTCTAGAGCCATAGCTATAACGCTTTAACCAGTGATAACAGGTACATGGCTATAAAAATTAAAATCTCCGTAAAAACTCTATAGTTCAACAATACTTGGTTTAAAAAAAAAAAAAAAAATTCTTTCACTGTCCTAAGGCCTTTGTCTCTCTGATAAAATTATGACAGTAATTTGCTGCTAATTTGTTTATTTACTACACGCAGTTCCTCTCATTAGCTCGGATATTTAAGTACGCCTAATTGTTCTTAAATTGTCACTATGTGTTCCTTCCTTCCCATGCATGTCAGCAGCTGGTATTAGAGGTGAGTAAAGTTGTGAAGTTAGCGGGAGAGCTAGTAGCAAAGGTGTTTGTGTTTGTATTAGACGTGTGTGCATCAGTGTCGGGGATGCTAGTTTTGCCAAATTACAAGCTGCTCATGATTTAAAGAAGTCAGCTACTTTTCCAAATGAGTATTGTTGTTGTAGTTTATCCGTACTACACGCTACTAACAGAAAATAAACTATTTTGAAGCTATATAAGGGGCAGTGTCCTAAAACAGGTAGGTATCAGATATATACATTTTATTTATTTCAGATAAGTATTTCACTGTTTCACCACTACAAGAAGGATTTTTTTTAAATGAATGAGTTAAGTTTGCGTGGCAGCATTAAACATATAACACATATTAAATGTGTGTATATTCACACTGTATTAGTGACTAAAACATTAAGCAATAAGCAGTAGCTTTTAACTAAATATTTTTGGGACTTTTATGTATAGATTTTAATCAGTGAATCATTCTACTTCATAGATATTGTAGATGCATTGGATGAAATTTAAATATGAAGCAAATGACAAAATGGTAACACTTTACAATATGGTTCCATTAGTTAATGTATTAACTAACAATAATGCAAATGTTGAAATTAACATTAACTGAGATGAATAAATCCTGTTGAAATATTGTTCATTCTTAGCTCATGTTAACTAAAGTAATTAACCAATGTTAACTTATGAACCTCATTGTAAAGTGGGTAACACTTTACAATGCGGGGTCATTTGTTAACATTAGTTAATGTATTAACTAACATGAACAAACTATTTATTAATAAATAGTTATTAATGTTAGTTAATAAATATACAGTCCTTCATTTTTGTTCATGTTAGTTCACAGTGCATTAACTAACGTTAACAAACACAACTTGTGATTATAATAATGCATTAGTAAATGCTGAAATGAACATTAACTAGGAGTTTTTCTTAGTTCATATTAACTAATGTTAACTAATGAACCTTATTGTAAAGTGTTACTGTAAAGGGGTACAGATTAAATATGTGTGTGTGTGACCTGTATTTTTCTATTTAAATTAAGAAGAAAAATATAAATGTGTAAATAAAGTAACTTAATCTGGTTCAGAATAAAACACAAATAAAGCAAATGAATGTGAAACAAGTTATGTAATGTTTTACATGTATAAAGTATCTTAAATTATAGCTTGTTATAACAACTATACTGTTAAAAAAAAGTTAGTAGCATTATTAGTTAAAGTTAGTGACTTCTCAATACTGTGTACATTCTTAACAAATTTATTTTAGACAGTATCTACTAGTGAAACTCAATATTTAACTTGAGACACATTACAACATTGCAGCAGGAGAAAAAACACGTTTTATTGTCTTAACTTATTGTTCAAAACACTTATTAAATAAGTTGCTAAATTACTCCAGAATCTAATAGGATATATTTAAGCCAGTTTTAACATGAAAAGATGTATGCTGCGAGATTTCACATGCATATGTAGGTGTAATATTTTTGCAAATGTAGTTCTCTTTAACATCTAATGCAGAGAAATGATGAATGCATTTTTAATTATTGTATAAGACGAGAAATTAAAAAGTTTTCCACCCACTGACTTGATTTATACAAAATCTGCATAATTTATTACCTAATTTTTTTTCTCCTTGTGTTTCCTTCATTAATAAGTCATCACATTTGAAAATGCATCGTGTAATCCATAATGAATACACATACTGATAACAATACAATGAGTTATCCATTCTAGGTTGGTGTTTACCAAGTAAACTTGAGGTTATTAAACTCATCAACCCTGGAGATTAATGTCTTTACAATTGCTTCTGTGTTCAACACATTCTCCTTACGTTTAGATGTACAGCAAGTTCATTTTAACCTGTTCCTTTTTTCTCGTTTTGATTTGTTGTGTTTGAATTGAGCTCTGCTCTCTCTATCACTTCATGCGGTGCAGCAATGCATACAACATGTGAGAGTTAAAATGTTTTGCAGACTCCTGACTAATCTTTTATTCTGACGAGTTTTTAGCCACACCGAGAGATAGCAGGCTTTACAATCAGTGCAGTCCAGCACTTGGACTTGAGCAGCTTAACCTATTGCACCCCCTCGGAAACAGGGCCATTTTTAAGAAAAAAATGTCTTCAATATGTCACTGCTTAGTCCCCTCAAAATGACACAGGTCCTCAAGACAAACGACCAATGTGACAGAAGTCAATAAGAATGTGATCTAAAAGCAATAAGTGCTCAGAATCCCAGCATCCTCAGAGACCGATGTGCCGCCCTAATGGTCATAATATGCAGCTGAATGGAAGGCCCTGAGGGGACCCAGTGATTTCTCTCTTTTTGCTCCGTCCTCCACTTTTTCTTCTCCGTATTCTACCCTTTTGCTAACTTCGGACTTGGTTAAGTTCAAGTGTTCCTTAAGGAACACTTTGGATCTCCTTTGAAATAAAACCTAAAACTTTGAGGCCTTAAAGCCCTTCATTATACTCGAACGCTTCCCCAGTGACCATCCGGCGCAGAAAATAATCAATCCGTCCATCAAGTATTTATGTGCATATATTAATTGTCTTTAACTTTACCTACAAACCTATACGGGATAAACACACACGCAGACACACACACAAACTATTACGACTCAAGTGCACGTTTAATCAATAATTTAGTAACTTAACGAAGTATATAATTATCTCACAGTAAAATGTGATTATGGCAAGTGAATGAACAACAGAAAACAGCTAACTGATGCTCAAAACGATGTTTGTCTGCCCCCTCCTCCATAGAAACCTTGTGTCTTTTCTGCTGACCCTAAATTTGTTTTGCGGAAGTGGAATGAAAGTCTTGGCCAAGATCTCAAGTTTTTAAACAGAGCACAAGGGTCATATCTGGCTGTGATTATTCTCATGACATGTGGAAGAAAAAGTCATGATTTTTTTTTTTTCAATTTCAGCAAAGCGGTAGTTATATAAATATATATACAGTTTACAATTGAATGTACAGTACCAGTAAAAAGTTTTTGAACAGTAAAATTTTTTTGTTTTTTAAAGAATTCTCTTCTGCTCACCAAGCCTGCATTTATTTGATTCAAAGTACAGCAAAAACAGTAACATTTTGAAATATTTTTACGATTTAAAATAACTGTTTTCTATTTGAATATATTTTAAAATGTAATTTTAAAAGCTACATTTTCAGCTCCGTTACTTCAGTCTTCGGTGTCATATGATCCTTCAGAAATCATTATAATATGCTGATTTGCTGTTCAAATAAATATTTTTTATTATTATTATCAATATTTACAATATACAATATTTGTACTTTTTTTCAGGATTCTTTGAATAGAAAGATCCAAAGATCAGCATTTATCTTAAATTAAAAAAGCTTTTGTAACATTATACACTATAACATTCAAAAGAAATTATAGAAATTAATACTTTTATTTAACAAGGATGCTATAAATTGATCGAAAGTGATCATGCTACCAAGATGCTGTTTTTCTGAACGTTATATTCATCAAAAAATTCTACTTATCTGTTTTCAACATAATAATAATAATAGTTATTATAGTAAATGTTTTTGAGCAGCAAATCAGAATATTAGAATGATTTCTGAAGGATCATGTGACTGGGAGTAATGATGCTAAAAATTCAGCTTTGAAATTACAGGAATAAATTACGTTTTAAAATATATTCAAATAGAAGACGGTTATTTTGCATAGTAAACATATTTCACAACTTTACTGTTTTTGCTGTACTTTGAATCAAATAAATGCAGGCTTCGTGAGCAGAAGAGACTTCTTTAAAAAACATTAAAAATCTTACAGTTCAAAAATTTTGACTGGTAGTCTATAAGGAATCGCTGCATACCCCCCTCCCCCCTCAAATAACAGCGATAACCCAGTATTTAAAAGAAACAGCGTTTCTTTTTGATAAATATATGAAAGCTTGCTTGCAAATTATTTTTGTTTTCATCACTCAAAATATATCACCATATCAAAACTTCCCTTTTTGGCATGCACAATTGCGATCATTCATCGCCAGCCAGGAAACAGTGGTCCGATTTACACCCCTAAGGCGGATGGCTGGTAGTTTGGTGAGATATGTATTTATGGCTGGAAAGCGCCATCTTTTCTGGGGATTGATTTGGCTAGGTGCGGGCTGCGGTGTTGGGCAACTCTAGGAGTGTAAATACCTGAAGACTAATGTTTCTGTTCCTGTGATCAATAAGCACCTCCTGACTTCACTCCTGGCTGCACTTGCGTTAAAAACAAATTTGTTAATTCTGACAATTTAATTGCTTTGCCTCCGTAGTCGCATATAAATGAGCATTTGAACCTGCACGGAAAAGGGAAACAGAGCTTAGAAGTGTAACGCAACTGCATGTATTTACATTAGCATTTGCTGAATGAGGGGAATGAATGAGCTATTTAAGTAAAGCTGATGTATGAATGTAATCTTACAGCATGGGTTTTTGACTCGTCTAGGTCACTGGTACAGTTGTTCTTCACTACAGTTTTTATTAATACTTTTTTTTCGTGTACTAGGTATCCGATGTTTGATTGAATTGTATTATTTAAGTGGATTTGCAGAATACATATAATTTAAAAGCCAAAAGTAAACTTAGTATTATATTTTCATGTTTTTTTCCTTCTTTTCTTATGCTGTCGGACATAATCATGCTAATATTTGTTCTTCACTCTCTCTAAGTTTTCCTGTGTACGTTTCTGTGAGTATTAGCACTCACCAAGTTGTTACATTAAAAATGCAGTTTTCTTGCAATTTAAGTTGTGATTTGAAATAATATATACTAGGGTTTTACTATTTCTAGTTCTCTATATTCAACATTTGCAGGTTGGCATGTATTATATCAAAACATTAGGAAGAAGTGACTCCAGCTCAGCTAGCGTCAGACATAATAGTGAATAAATAGGAATAAATATTATTATGGTTGACTCCACGGACGTAACACCATATTTCTGTCACATCCTTGTGTCCAGTCTGTCTGGCATGAGTGCACAGGCATGTGGTATGTATTAGGAAGCTGGTAGTAATTTCACTGCTGCTAACTACAAATTCTCTGGGGAGAGTTAATTACAGGAAGAGCGTTCTAAATATCAGTGCATCAGCATACTTTCCATGACAAGAGATTTCTTTGACCTGTTTTTCTAATGGTTTAGGGCTCTATTTATAAAGAATTGTCTCAGGGTTTTGCTTCAAATGCAAATTCAAACCCCCTCAGGTGATGTATCTGGAGAGAGAAAGGGCAGAGGTCACATGGTTCTGCGTCCACCGGTTCTGGACTCTGTGTAGCTCCACTATAGGCCCAAGCAGTCGGCCTGATGAGAGACTGGCCCATCACCTCTCTCTGTTTACATAGATGAAGGATTGCCTTTGTTTCTACTGTAGACCCGTTTTTGCCCCTCACCACTTGGGAATGCAGTGCTCTGTAAATGTTTACAGATTACCATTTTTCTTAAATAATCTATGCGGAACCTCAAGTCATGTATAGTTGAAATCAGACAGGGCTGCTCTTGATTTTTGTCAGTGGTAAGCTTGGCCTATAAAGCCGAATATATGTTTAATTGCAGTTCAAAAACTTTTTATGTTAACAAGTAGTTCTGTTATTAGATATTAGTATAAATATTAGTTTTTAGACTGTAAATCTGTAAAGGAAAATTCCATAAACAAGCACATTCTTTGTGTATTTACTAATTGAAGTCTATTATGGACACATTTTGGTCAGCTGAATTTGTTTTATTATTTTTTATTATTTAAAACATTTTTGAAACAAAAAGAGCCATGTCTAACCCTCTAGTCCTGGTGAAAATTCAGCTACATCTTTTTTTTTTTTGTTGTTTTTTTACAAAGTTGGACTTATTTAAAACACCTTAAATTTTCCACGACAATTCTGTTTGCCTTTCTTTATGTAAATGAGCCGTTTAAAGATTTAAACTAATAAAATAATGCAATGAAAATGTTATAGATCAGATGCAAAAATATAAAAAATAAAGAAATACATAAAATATCGGCTAGCGTGGATTTGACGTGTTGTTTTCATGTTAACTCGAAGACATTTAGGACAAAAATTATATTACACGTGTTTATTCAGTTTAGAATTTTATTATAGTATATCCATTAATCGCATACCTCTACCATATAATACCAACTAGCGCGTTTATTTTATTATATTTTATTTTAGCTCTTGTGCAGCCAACTTACCCGATTAGAAGTACACTGACTTTGAGTCGTTTAAAGTTTTTGCGCGGTTACGCTTGACCTGAAGGAATGTGATGTGTTTTGTTTTGTGCAGCTCCAGAGGAGGACGTGCTGAAAGGCAAACAGTCCATCAGGAGTTCAGTGCTGGGGAATCAGAACTCAGAGAGTGAGCTGCTCTTGGAGGACGATGACACTCTCTCATCCTTGGAGGAGAAAGATTTGGAGAACCTCGCAGGTAAAGAACAGCAGTCTAGCGACGCACCGCGACGAACTAGAACGCTCTCATCATCAACGTAATACGAAATACAACGCTCCTGTTATAATAAACGACGCTCTCTACGCTGGACGGGCGTACTGGCAGCTCCGGTGATTATGTCAGCGTTCTAGTTTGTTGCGTCGCGCTCCGGCAGTTTAGACGGCGTGTCACCCTCCTTCTTTTCGGACGTTAATGAGGGGATCACACCATTATCTGAAGCAGTCCTCTCTCATTAGCAGCCTGTGATCGGGTTAGATTTGAGTGAGTGCTGAACAGCGCTCCAAGGCCCACAGTCATGACAAAAGCTAGTCCCTGCTTTAATACAACTAATAATAAAAACATTTTCGCTTTACACATACAGTTTATAAAAATAAAGTTTGGGTAAAATATTTGAAACGTAATGCTTAAATGTGTTACTTTCATTTCATTAGCGCAACAACACACTTGTGTTTGAATCTCCTCACTGACGGTCAAAAGCAGAAAAACACTTTTTATTCGAAATTCTGAGTTTCTTCCGAAAAGCCGCGTTCAGATTTCGTATTTTTCAATTATGAAGTAAAATATAAATGTCTAAAACGGGACTGCTTTAAGCTTTTAACTGCATATTTTAAAGCAGGACTATAAATGCTTGAGGAGAATAATTCATTAATGTAACACACAATTGATTTTATATTAATTTATATTTTCCTTAAAAGTGTACAAGTTAATAATCTGTTCTACCGAACATAAATCGGATTTTATTTTACCATTTTATTCTTTTTTTAATTAGCGCGTTTATTAATTCTTGATCTTATTACAATAAAAGACAGTCTCTCTCAAATAAAGTGCAAATTATCGTGAAGATTCGCGTCGTTGCAGATCATCCGCTTAGCAGGCTGTTTGATTCGAGTGTAATTGAAACGTGTTCCGGTTTAGCGAAAAAAAAAAAAAACATGTTATTTCTGAGCCGTATTACATGCTGATGAACTTATCTGATCATGCCATGCGTTTGTGAATTGAAGGGTGCTTGGGGAAATCAAACATGGGTTTGTGCTCGTTCTGACTGCAGCGGCAGTTTGCAAGCGCATATCCGATGCTTTGCGCATGTAGAGAGGCAGAAATTCCCCTGAGCGACCCTTCAACATTGTCATGCTGGCATAAATTAAGATTGATGACAGATTAAACCCAAAGCCCGCAATCAATGCGCACTGATTGACAGCGGATTTCAGCGCTTTTTGACATCGCGACTATACCGTCCCTATGACAGATGAAGCGCTTAAATATGTCATTGTGCACGGGATAATCCTATTTATGGATTAGTTTAATGCATTTGCTCTTTAAAATGCGGTATATTTTAATAAAATACTCCTTAGTAGTACGTGATGCGTTATATATTTACATTCATCAAATCTAAATTATTTCTTCATGGTTTAGTTCCTAAACAGTAATAATAAGAAAGCTGTAATATTATGATGATCGACCATTGCTCAGTTTACACTTTTTGCACTATTTTTTATTGTTAATGAATTCAAATTAAAATTAATTGCATGCAATAAAATATAGATTAAGCCTAAATTAATATATTAATAGTGTTTTTATTATTAAGTTATCATTTGACTTCATCCTTAGCATCCTCCGCTTTACTTTATAGGCTTTCCCCCCAAAGCTTATTAAAACTAAAGATGTTCTATCAGGAAGTCAATACGTGCCCTTGTTGAGTTTATGTGTTTGAGTAAACACTCCGTATTCCTTTGAAATGGTTTCTATGCCAAGGGCAGAAGAGGATGGGGAGGCGCGCACACACACACTCACACACACACTAACCGCTGTGCTCTTCTGTGATCCGTAGGGCCTGTTAACCTGAGCACCAGCGCACAGCTGGTTGCGCCCGCTGTCGTGGTAAAAGGCACACTGTCCATCACGGCCCTGGAGTTATACTTTGAGGTGGATGAAGAAGACCCGAGTTTTAAGAACATTGATCCCAAGGTAAGAGGGTTTCGCATCCAAAATGACTCCGATTGTCCCATGCTGTGCACACCAAAAATTGAGCGAATAGCCGTTGTATAACCAAGGTCCTTTAATGTGCATTCACAATACCGTTATGTTTTTTTTATGTATATAACCACCTTTTCCACACAGGGTTTGAGTACTGACTTTTTGTGGTCATCTTGTCTTATCATAACACAAAGATAGCACAGGCTTTGGTGATAGTAAAGGTTACTCTCTTTTCTCTTAGCATGTTGCATGTGTTACAACTGTTCATAACATATGTGGGTCAAGGCTATTAAAGTCTAACTTGCCATCATATGTAGCTGAGGTCTGCCACCGAAAATGAAGACTATTAATGCAAATGCTTGAAGATGATGAGTTAATTTATTGCATTCATCTGAATGATTGATTCTCTAGAACTTTTGTTTAGCCTTTGGAAGAACAAAGTATCAACTATGAAATTCCTTTTCTGTTTATGTCTTTGAAATATCTTGCTTTCAATAAAGTTGTTTTCCTAAAAGCTAGGTTAATAATATTTTGGTGTTTTTGCTATAGTAACAGAATTGTGAACTAAAATGGTTACTTTTGGCAGAATAACATAGATATATTAGTATTAGTAGATTATTCATTTATTTATGTGTTTGTTGAAGAACATTGTCTAAATATTCCTTTCAGTAGTTTTTTTTTTTTTATTCTAAGAAGCTGCTTTTATTTTTGCAATTATTCATAAAATTAAAATGAACATTTTCTTTTTTTTAAAAAACGGGGATTTCCAAAGTAAATTACCAGAATTCTTTACTCCAAAGCATTAGCCTTTATTATTAAGTCAAAAAAGTTAACATTTTATATAGTGCTGAATTGGTTTTTAAACTGTGAAAATTAATACTGTTGATTTATGTGAGAGATCGTCTGTTTACGTTTTATTTTTGCATTTCATTTATAAGGGTAAGTGGCTTTGGTTTTACCAAAGTGCGATCCATTATTGGTATTATTTTTAAAATACGACAATCTTTATTTTGTTGCTAGTGACTGTTTAATGAATATTTTATGTATTTTACAGCAACAGGCCACGCGTATTTCTGCATTTCGTTTTGTAAGAGTTAAACTGAATATTCAGTCCACAAATACACACTGCCCTAATATTACTTTTAGCTATGCTTTTGTTAAAATAGCGAAAACAAATCCCAAAACTGTATGCTTAAATATTTATGCATCTAGCTTATGTATTGTAGTCCCATTAACGCCATGAGTTTTTTAATTGAGTAATGACAAATGTCAAGTTTAAATTTCATCGTGTCATGATTTTATTACACGTTTCAATTTTTGATCACATCATGAAAAAAATTGAACTTGGCACGCTACATTTTGTAATTCGCAATTAAAGATCTTGTGCATATATTTAAATAAAATTTTCACTTTGTGAAAACAGTTCAAACAAACAACAAAATCATTACACTTAGTTTAAAATGTACCTTCAATGTCCCGTTTGAGCCTTGGCAAAAGCAAATGCTTCGGGGTCTCTTTTTTTTTTCTTTTTTTCTTTTAAAGTTTTATTTTAATCTTTTATTTTCTTGGTTTTACTACTCGGAGAGCACCATGATCACATTCTCTCCACTTTCAGTGTTGTGATCTCAAGCGTCCGTTAATATTCACCGACATAAAATGTCCTCCTTTTGCATCTTACAGTTTATCCAAACTTTTAGCGTTGGTAAGGATTTCCCTGGCCAGTCTCCAGGTCTGTTTGGCCGCTGTCTCCAGGGCTGAGTGTGGTTTACCCTGAAACAGGTCTAGATTGGGTAAGAAGTAATGCGGGCACCGGCGGCACTGCAGACAGGAGATGAGCTGCAGCAGAATACCGTTCAGACGGTCGCCGAGGCACGACTCGTCCCAGTCAGTCTCCCGCGGGTGTTTCTCGCACTCGTACAGCAGCAGGGTCTTCATGTGGTAGTTATTGAGCGGCTGTCCCGGTAGCTCGAGGTGTCGGTCGCGGAGAGTCTTTAGAATAGAGAGGCATTTCTTCCTACAGCCCGACATCAGAAGCCTGTTCTCGGCCTCGGCGAACTGCAAGACCCAGGCGTCGCTTTCCGCCGAGCTCTGTTTTCCCGTTAACGAGTAGCACTCTTTGGAGAGAAGGTTAAAACCCTCCGCTTTCACCTCCGCTACCCGGTTCGGCCCGGGCCACGGGATGTGAGGCATGGGCCACTGAGCAGCACTTCTAGGCCAGATGCCCGTGCACTTGAAGGCCGGGGTGATCTGCACCACGTATCTCTCCCGAATGCGCAGTTTCACTTCGCTCGTGTCCGCCACCATCTTAACCACGTCCCGGTAGCTGCATTTATCCACGGCCTGGGCCACCAGCGTCTGGAAGCGTGAGCGGATCTTCCGCGCCGACAGATAGCCGGAGGCGGTGATGAACTCCACCCACAGGGACATGCTCCTCTTACGGCCGTCGCTGAGTTTGAGCACCGCGCAGCCCGGTAGAGAGCCGTCATCCACGAAGTTGAAGACTCCCATCTGGTTCAGGTAAAGTACGACCTCGAACTCGTTGGGCGCGATGACCTCCATGCCCTCATAGCGCGCGTCTATCTCGCTCAGCGAGCTGATGAAACGGGGCTCCTGGACCTCCACCTCCTTCAGCACGTCCGACACCACCTTACACACCTCTCGTATAGTCTTGGCGATGGCCGCTTTGCGCGCCTGGCATCTTTCGTTGTAATACTTATTGAGCTGGTAAACCAGCTTTGCTTGCGTTGCAATCATATTGGGGCACAGATCCGGACTGTAGACCGGAGTTTCGCAGTACGCCGATGGATCCAATGCTTACCGGTGAAGCCAGAGGCACAACTCCCAGCAAAGAGAAAAAAAAATGAAGTGATGAAGTTTGCGCCCACAGCGGATAGACGTCAAGTTTGGACCAGGAAACGGATGGATGAAATGCACTGCGACTTTCCCAACTCGACTTGCAAGGGTTTAAGTTGTTCTCCGAGCCAGTATCAGCTGCAGGATAAATCTCCGCGCGTCATGTCATCATCTCTTTCACTTGTGTTTGCGCATGAAAACTGTGCGCCAGTGTGCAGTTGTCCAGACTCAGCCGTGAGTGTTGGAATTGTTTAGTTTATGAATGGTCCTCTAGCTGGAGTGAAAAGGGGACGGGCATCTGTTCCTGGCCAATCAGCGGGCTAGCTGTCAGTGCTTTTGGCCAATCACAGCCTCGGTGCGCTGGAGAGACGCTCTCCTCCTGAACATCCAGCGCTCAAGCCGCGGCGCCGTCAGGTTAGGCTATACAGACAGCGTTAAGAGCACATATTTTAGCTATAAGCTTTTACTTTCTTTAGCCTACATTACAACGATTTGACATGTTGGGAACTTGTTATTTCGATGTATGTGCATTTGGTAGTTATGTAGGATACGGTGAAAATATAGCTACATTTTGAATGCTTATTTGTTTATTTGTGCGATTTATCTGAATATACCTATTTGTTTACATATAATTCAGCGTTGGTTTTTAAGAACTGGCTGCTAATTGTTTTGTGTTAAACACTCCTATAGTTTTTGCCACTGTAAGGTTATTGACCGCGCACTGCTAGTGTTGCATTCGTCCAACGCGATTGCATCCCATGCTCAAAACGCTGGATAGCCTACTGCTTCAGATGGATCAAATAAGCGTGTGTGTTCTCATGTTCGGATGGTAGTGGAGTTGTAGCTTTTTTTTTTTAATATTGTGACAATGCCGAAAACATACTGATGCAGATTGGTTGAACTGTTTTCTAATTCTTCAGGAAGTTCGTACTTATAATTGCAATTAACGGTCTACAGATGACAGTTTACAACTATATAGTTTTATTTTTAAATTATCGTGTCGTCTATGTTCGGTAAAATCAAGAGCTTTATGAAACGTTTCAGAGACTGATATGTCATTCGGGTTATTCAGTGTTATTGTAATTAGATGACAGTGAGCTGTAATGAATTGGGGTTTAGAAACGCTCCAGTGCGGATGTATGAGCACCCTGCACGTGTGTTATTTACAGAAGATATTCAGGATTTAACTTTTGCATGCACTTAATGTAAGGAAAATAAAAGAACGGTTTTTTTAAGAACGGAAAGGAGTGAAAATAAAAAACGGATAAAAAGAGCTGGGCTGTCATTTTTTTTTCTTGTAGTTAAAGCTGGATTTGTACATTTTCTTTAACATTTCTCAAAGAATTAAATGTATTTATTTACTTGCTTAGTTTTTGTCTGTAATCTTTAAATGCACGTAATTTAGTACTTTTCAGGTTGTGTGTGTGCGTAGTATATCTCGATTCTTTCATTTGCTTACCTTTATAGCTAACGCATTTGCTTTAGTTTCGCTCCCTGCATTTATTGCTTTCATTTAAATAACTTTCTTAAAATGTTAAAAATGTAGTTTCTATTTTTTCCCATCGTTGCTCTGTTCTCACAGGAGTTATGTGAATCTGTGCAGCATTTCATCGGCAGCGTAGCGTGTTAAGATGAATAATTTAAAGAGGAGAGATTGTTTGGTGTGGTAATTGAAGTCTCTTATCAAGCCAGACTTCATGTTGTATGAGTTCAGCTCTCATCACAGTTGTCTTAACGACAGGCTTACCAGAAAGTCTGCAGATATAGCGCTGCGTGGCGTAGGATGCGTTGCTCTAAATGAGGCCATTCAGAGTATTGATCCGTCGCGACCGAGTGTGTTTTTACAGTGAGAAAAACGAATGTCAAGAGTTTGTGTTGTTAAGCCCATCTGAGAGCCCGCGGGGTGTTTTATTTTTCGCTTGAGTAAAACACTGTTTGTTAGAGGCACGCTGAGCGAATGCTCTTTCGTTAAAGAAACTTCACGGTGTTTTATTTAATTACACAAACATTGTTTTTGCTCCTAAACCAAGTGAATCAACATCACGGAATCACACGCCAGGAGATGAAGATTAATATCGCTACAGATATTGGAATGAATTTTAAGTTTAAAATATAGACGTTTATATTTTAATAAAATAACGTTCAACAGGTATTTGCTATGGAAATCTTCAGCCGTTTAATGTTTCCATCTTTTTTACATATATGACTTTGTTCCGTAATGCTAAAGAAATGACGCAAGTTAAACAAGTTCATTCTAGAATGCTACGATAAACGAATCATGTTGGTCTAAGTTAAATAAGGGTTAACACACTTTTACCCAGCCTTTTTTATTCTTGATCAGCATTTGGCAGGTCACAGTGCTAACTGCTTACAGAAATTCATATAGCAGTAAAACACATTGCCTCCCTTGTATGCAGTATTTATTTTGAATAATAATAAATGTTTCTTATTAGAAATAATATGGAAAATGTGCATCTAACCCTGCCCATAATTTATATCATTTAACATCAAACTGTTTGAAATCACTTAGTTAAGGTATTACAAGCTTTGATTAATTTGCAATATTACAAGAATTAGGCAAATTAATCATTTAATCATTTAATTACTATTATTGTTGATTTTTGCAAAGTTTTTAACAGGTCTTTTAAATTAGTGTTTAGGCAAGTTAAAAGTATGCAGTTATTTTCAAGGTGATTTCAAAATACAATTCGCTGTCTGAAGGAAAGAGACAGTTGGTATTTAAAATTTAATTAATCTGTGTCTGGCATGTGGAAGCATTGAATTTATTTCCATAATCTGCAAAACAGAAGTGTTAGGATTTATTTATTTATTCGAGGGGTGGGAGTGTTACGTTTTATTTGCAAATGTGCAGAACAAAGAACCATTTGTTTGCCTAACTGTAAAACACCCAAATATGTGGTATGCACTTTGAGACATTAAATAATCACATGGATTAGTGATTGCAATGAGCAATTTCAGATCTCAGAGCACCTGACAAACACATGCCTTGAAATTAATGAATATGCATTAATGCAAATGCATGAAAATCCATCTTATTTCACTTTTCCGTTTTCACTTTAAAAGCATTTGTAGCATCTTCAACATGACATATTTGGTAAAATTAGCTGAGATTACATCCATTCACAAATTGAAAAATTAAATAACCCTTATTATTCTTCCTTAATATTTAATTATTAGTCTTAGTTCTTAATTAAACAAATTAATATTTATTAAAATGCTAACCAAATTTTAACGTAAGTGTCATTGAATGCTTCTAAAGTTAAAAAAATATTCAACTTTCTTTTCTTCCTTTGAATTGTTTTAATGTAAAGGTAAAAGTCAGGCTTTGAATCGCTGACATCTCAGCAAGTGGTGGAATTTCTTTGATTCTTCTAACATTAATGTGCCAAAGAGTGTTCTTGAACCTAATGATACACTTAGCAGAACTGAATAGAACCGTTTAAATAAGCTCCAACAAATGCTTTTGGGCTCTTTTCTCCCCCTTTATCTCTTTTTTTGAAAACATTCCGTATTATCTGGAGACCAAAAGAGCTTTCGTCTTAGCGAGCAGACTGAACGAAAAGATGAGAGAGGCACAGTAGTGTGGAGCCACTCCTCTTTGATCTGATGACTCCACTCTGATCCTCTCTACAACACTGGACAGTGTCTGATAAGACTCTCTCTCCTTCTCATTCCTTGAAGAGTCTAACGTGATTTCCAGGTCATCTGACCTAGTTTTTTTTTTTTTAAAAGATAGTGTTGGCTGATCAAAGAAAAAAGAAAAACAGTGATCCGGGTAAGTTCAGGGGTACCTTCAAAAACGAAGACAAGCTCTTTTGGGTTTTTCCTGCAAAGCACATATTCCAGGCATATTTAAACAGGAAAAAATATTTAAAACGTTGAGGTGGCAGATACCATCCACATAGAGAAGAAACAGTAATTTCCATTTTGCCTTGTCAACTTTGCATGCATTGTTTTGTACCCTATTGTGTTTTGCCTGTCTGGTGTATCCCAAAATATGTAATATCCTTGTTCCGTAAAGCGCAAAAACATCCTTGGCGAATGCAAAACACGTCTATAGTGTCCTCCAGGCTCGTTTAGGAGGAGAAAAAAGAAAAAAAAATGCAGCAGTTTTTTCCGTCTCAGCTGAAGTTAGCATGTTTTGCTCTTTCATGTCAATGATAAGAGGGGGAAAATGTCAGTTACAGATGCTTTTAGCCTGTAGTCTTTTTCTGCCCCACAATGGAAACGTGAGAGGCAGCAGGCAAAAAAGGCACACCGTCTTAACCACGTTTCACACACACACAGACGGCCCCAGCTGCATTTGCCCGTAGGAGACGGCCCCAAACAAGTCAACCAGTGGTACTAATTGCTTGGCAGGCCTTTCCGCATCTGCCAGGGAGATCTGGTGAGGTCATGGAGCAGATGGGTGTCTCTCTGTGTCCCTCATATTCACCGTCTGCATTTGATCTGTTTTAGGATTTTCCTGATCTATGTTGACCTTGTAATTCTCTGCTGCTCTCGGTTTTATATATTGTCGCGCTGCTCTGAAACATTTTGACATTTAGAGTTAATCAGCACAGAACTCACTTCAGGCTGAATTTACACCATTTATTTTTTCCAAACTAAATTTATTTGGAAAAAGAGTTCATCAGGCAAGCACTAAAGTGAAAAAATATACCGTACTATACTGCGCTACTTGACCTCATAAGGTGCATCTTGGAAATAGTAGTTATTTGGATTTTATAATTCATAATTATAATTCAGTTTTGTGTAAAATATGTCTAGAGATTGGGGCTCTAATTTTATGTGGGTCATTAATCAAGCTAAAGACAGGATGCCAAATGAACTGTATGGCACTATATTTAAATAAGTACAGTTGAGGTCAAAAGTTTGCATACACCATGCAGAATCTGCAAAATGTTAATTATTTGACCAAAATAAGAGGGAGCATACAAAATGCATGTTATTTTTTTTATTTAGTACTGACCTGAAAAGATATTTCACATAAAATATATTTACATGTAGTCCACAAGAGAAAATAATAGTTGAATTTATAAAAATGTTTACAGTTTACATACACCGGATTCTAAATGCTCACTGATGCTTCAGAAGGAAACATGATGCTTTTTGAATCCGTAAACTTAGCTTGTTTTGTCTTCTGGGTAACATGTAAGTATCTTTTGTAGCACTACTAAATGGGGGGAAAAAAAAAAGAAATTTAGGCAAAATAAGAAAAATGCACACATCTTCATTCTGTTCAAAAGTTTACACCCCTGGCTCTTAATGCATTGTTTTTCTTTGTGGAGCGTTAGTGAGCGTTTAAACCTTATGTAATAGTTGCACATGAGTCCCTCAGTTGTCCTCAGTGTAAAAAGATGGATTTCAAAATCATACAGTCATTGTTGGAAAGGGTTCAAATGCACAAAAATGCTGAAAAACCAAAGAATTTGTGGGACCTAAAGGATTTTTCGGAAGAACAGCAGACAGTTTAACTGGTCAGGACAAACAAGGGGCTTGTGAACAACTATCACTAAACAAAAAACATATATGTGGACTATATGTAAATGTATTTTATGTGAAATATCTCATTCAGGTCAGTACTAAATAAAAAACAACATGCATTTTGTATGATCCTCTTATTTTGGCAAAATAGTTAGCATTTTGCAGATTCCGCAATGTGTATGTAAACTTTTGACCTCAACTGTATATTGCCAGGATGAATCGGGACACCTGTGTGATTTAGTGGAGTTCATATCCCCTAAAATCACCTTGACACCAGTTGCTTTGATATTCTGTTTTATGTGTTACAATGTAATGTGTAACGCTCGCAATTGGCTTTATTTGATTAACAATAAATTGTATTGTTTACTTCTTGACTTCACACATTTAGGAACATCTTCCTAGTTTTCGTCCACTGCTTTTTCATACAGGCAGTGTCTTCTGAAGGACAGGCTCCGTTCACACCTAATTGGGTAGGAGGAGAGAAAGGAAGGTGGGAGGGATGTTACTCAGGGAAAGTATTGTTACGGTTGTCCTACAAACATCCTGGAGTGGCTTGACACACACACACACAGTCACTCATAGCCTCTTCATTCGGTTGCTACAGACGACCTTCAACTGCTGCTGATCAGTGTCAGGTTGTCCGAAGATTTTATTGATTTTTCAGTTAGGTGTAAGTAGTTTGTGCAGAGGCAAATGGCCAACTACTGCAGCTCTGTCACTATCAATGAGTTGGAGGAGAGCAGCCGTGACGGTTGCTCATATCAGCATTTACACACTGTGTCCTGCACGAGTCGTGTGTGTTGCATGCTGGGAGCGAAGGTGGCGTGTGAGAGGCACGTGTGGGAGCGTGAAGTTCTAAAACTTTGCTGTATTTTTCTTTTCCTTTTTCTTTTTGGAGGGAATTATTTATTTAATTATTATTTTTTCTTTTTTTTCTCTTATTTGAGGCACTGATATATTAGTTAGTTTAATTTATACGCAGCGTTTTAGTGAGGCGGGATGGCGTCTACCCCTGCTGGGGAAGAGCCATCCCTCTCGCTTAGGAATGGTTTCAGGTGCGTTCCCGAGGCAGGTGCTATGATTGAGGACGTGCTGTTAGCAACAGGACAACAGGTAGGCCATGAAAATATTGTTTCTGCCTCTCGCATGAATAAAGCGGTTGTTGTTTTTCTAAAGAATGAACAATTAGTAAGTCGTTTAATTGAAAGCGGCATGTGGGTGAAAGAAAGTTTTGTGCCCATTACACCGCTGCATGCTCCAGCTACGAAGGTGATAATTTCTAATGTACCACCGTTTGTCAAAGATGATGCGATAGTACGAGAATTAACTCGATTTGGAAAGATGGCAAGTGCCGTTAAAACGATACCGCTGGGTTGTAAATCTGCCGAACTTAAACATGTTTTGTCTTTCAGACGGCAAGTGTTTATGTTTTTATCATCTCCTACTAAAACACTAGATATCTCGTTTCGAGTAATGTGTGGGGAAAGCTCTTACATGGTTTACGCTAGTACTGACAGTCTGCGCTGCTATGAGTGCGGTGAAACCGGTCATAAGAGATTTTCCTGCCCTCATAATCAACGGGCAGAAGAAGTTGCAGGGACGTCAGGAGTGTCGGGTGTGAGCAGTGCGGAGGAAAGGCCACTGAGCAATGTAGGGGCTCAAAGTGAGGAAGGACAAACGAGGGAAGTTGATAGTGGTGATATCAACATTAATAGAGTGGAGGTGATTGACAGTGCTTCTGGTAGTATAGCTAATGGGAATGAAGAGGATGTGTTTAATGGCTGTAGTGTTACTGTTGCGTTGGATCACAATGATGGGATGCAAGATGGCGATAAGAGATTAAATGATGAGGTGGAGAAAGATTCAGAGGATGAGAGCATTCGGGATGATGATTCATGCACTGATGTAGACTATGGTAAATCTGGGGATTTCTATTCTGTGGATCAGATAAACAATTTTCTAGATGAAACTAAGGGGAAGTCTGTTGATATTGAAGAGGTTTTTCCTGATTTAGATAAATTTGTTGCATCTGTAATGAAAGCAAGGAGGGAATGTAGCGTTGAAGTTTTGTCACAGCAAAAAAGGTTTAGGCTGAAGAAGTATTTGACGGCAGTCAGGCAAAAAATGAAAAATGAAAAGGTTAGACGTCGTTCTACTAGGACAAGCTCTAAATAAATGCACATGGGGACTTGGCTTTCACTCTACTGTTTTCTTTTTTTCCTTTTTCCCTTTTCCCTGTTTACTATGGATGTTCTCAAAGTAGGGTCCTTAAATGTAAATGGGGTTAGGGATAGAAGTAAATGGTCATTATTAAAAGAATGTATAGATTTAAAGGGTTTCCAAGTTATGTTTTTACAAGAAACACACAGTACTGAAGACAATGAAATTGATTGGGGTATGTGGTGGGGGGGTGATTGTGTATTAAGTCATGGTACCAACCTTTGTGCGGGAGTTGCAACTTTGTTTTCACCCAGATGTAGAGTTAATATTTTGTCTAAATCTGAGATAGTAAAAGGGCGCCTCCTTGTTCTCAAGGTGGGAATTAAGAATAATGTTTTTAATTTAGTCAATGTTTATGCCCCTACAACGGGTAGAGAGAGGATTGCTTTTTTTCTTAAATTTAAAGATGTGGTTTCTTCCTTTTCTAATGATGATTTTCTAATAATTGGAGGAGATTGGAATTGCACTTTGGATTTTATTTATGACAGGAATGGGGAGGAACCCCATTTTATGTCCGCCTCTTGTTTAAAGGAGATTGTTGCAGAGTATGGTCTCATTGATGTGTGGAGGGAGAAAAACAAGGAAATTAAACAATATACATGGATAAAAGTGACAGAAAATAGGATAAGTGCAGCACGGTTAGATAGATTTTATGTTAAGAATACAATGCGAAGTAGATTGGAAGAAGCGTGTATAAGCCCAAGCTCAATCTCAGATCATCATTTAATTTCACTAAAGTTATTTTTAACTCAAACGATCCCTCATTGTTTTTATTGGAGATTTAGTAATAAGCTGTTGGAGAATCTTGACTTTTATGAAAAGTTTAAAATTTTTTGGAATCAGTGGACTGAACAAAAAAGCAATTATGAAAATCTTCTACAATGGTGGGAAGTGGGAAAAGCCCAAATCAAACTCTTCTGTCAACAATTTTCGTCACAAATTTGGATTAGTATTAGAACGAAAATGTCTCAATTAGAAGAAGATATCTTTGTTTTATATGATTCACTGATAAATAAGAATGATATTGCAGTGCAAGAGAAATTGTTGTGTAAAAAACAGGAGTTAAGAAATATTTTACATGAAAGAGTTAAATCAGCACTTGTTAGAACAAGGTTTACTACCATCAATGATATGGATGCACCTACAAAATATTTTTTTAATTTGGAAAAAAAGGTGGTTTATGATAATCCAATGTGTTGTTTACGAAGGCCAGATGGAAGTTTTACATCTGACCCCTTATTGATGAGAAGACTTGCTATTGAATTTTACTCAGAATTATATGCCAAAGAGGACATTGTTCTTGATGCAACATGTGAACTTTTTAATGATTTACCAACTTTAAAAGAAGAAGATAGACTGTCTCTTGATCTTAACATCACTTTTGAAGAGGTGACTGATGCTGTAAAGCAACTTTCAACAGGACGAGTACCAGGCTATGATGGACTTACAGCTGAGTTTTATAAGTCTCTTTGGGGAGTAATTGGACAAGATTTTTTTAAAGTTTTAGAAGAAAGTTTTAAGTTAAAGGTTCTGCCAAAAAGTTGTCAAAGAGCAGTCCTTTCTCTTCTTCCGAAGAAAGGAGACTTGTGTTTGCTTAAAAATTGGAGACCTGTTGCTGTTCTCAACTCAGATTATAAGATATTGTCTAAATGTATTGCAAATCGACTCAAAAAAGTATTGGATTTCTTGATTCATGGTGATCAGACTTATTGTATTCCAAAAAGATGTATTTATGATAATTTGTTTTTAATGAGAGATCTTTTAGAATATTTAAGATTGTACAATGTCAATGTTGGAATTGTATCTTTAGATCAAGAAAAAGCATTTGATCGTGTTGATCATCAATATTTGTTTCATGTATTAAAATGCTTTGGCTTTGGGGATAAGTTTATATCATGGATCAAATTGTTGTATAAGGGATCTGAATGTATGATTAAGGTAGGAGGTGGTTTAAGTGTACCAGTTAAAATGCTAAAAGGAATTAGACAAGGTTGTCCAATGTCTGGTCAACTGTATAGTTTGGCAATTGAACCTTTGTTATGTTTGTTAAGACGTAACTTAGTGGGTATGACCATAAATGGTAGTTTGAGAAACAAGTCTATTTTATTGTCTGCATATGCTGATGATATCACTGTTATAATACAACAGCAGAACGATGTACAGATTTTAAAGGGGGCTTTAGAAATTTATGAAAGTGCTTCGTCTGCCAGGCTTAACTGGGACAAAACAGAAGCTTTGTGGTATGGATGTATCGATGATAGTGTTTTGCCTAAACTCCCTAATGATATTCAATGGGGTAAAACTGGTTTTAAATATTTGGGGGTGTTTTTAGGTCAAGATGAGTATAAAAAGAAAAATTGGGAGGGTTTGTTGGAGAAAGTCTGTGCTAGGTTGTCTAGATGGAAATGGATGCTACCCCAGCTATCGTATAGGGGAAGAGTTCTGATTGTTAATAATCTTATTGCATCAATGTTGTGGCACAAACTGATGGTTGTGGATCCACCAGTGACGCTAATCCAGGAAATTCAAAGATTGCTTGTGGACTTTTTTTGGTCTGGTCAGCATTGGCTGAGAGGTGCTGCTCTTTATCTGCCAGTTCAAGAGGGTGGCCAAGGACTGATAGATATTCGGGCTAGAGTGGTGGCCTTTAGGCTGCAGGCCATTCAGCGCCTTTTGTACCATCGACATTGTGGATGGATGGATTTTGCATGTGCTTTGTTACGCAAGGCTGGACGAATGGGGCTGGACAGACAGTTATTTATTATGGCCCTAGAGAGAACCTCTCTAAGTGGTCTTAACTCTTTCTATCTCAATGTGTTGGACCTATGGAAATTGTTTTCTGTATTAAGAGACTGGTCAAAACCGGACCTGTCACTGTTAAATGAACCCCTTTTTTTTAACCCACTTTTCCCTGGTGAGCTGTTGAACTCTGTGACCATAAGGACAAGATTGAATTCTGCTGGAGTATCTACACTTCGGGACTTAAGGGAAAGAGATGGATGGATAAAAGCTGAAAATCTTGCCCAAAAAGTGGGTTTTAGATCTGTGCGGCTCGCTAAGCGAGTGCTGGAGGAACTGGAAATTGCACTCCCTGGTCCAGTTAAGATGTTTTTGAAGGAGATGTGTAATAAAGAAAACACACAATTTAATTTTTTTCCAGAATTTACTTTACTGATTAAAAAAGAACATCAAGAAGAACGACAAGCAAAACTGTTATCGTTGAGTACTCCACAAATGGGGCTCTTCAGTAATTTATCAAAAAAGTCTGTGTATACAGCATGTATTAAAATTTTGAACTATCAGAGCCTTAAAGATTTACCGGAGAGCAAATGGACTTTGTGCTTTGAATCAGGCTTTTCCCCGAAAGGTAGCTGGCGGTCCCTGTACAAAAAACCCACTGAGAAGAGAGTAGGAGATCTTCAGTGGAGAATTGTACATGGGATTTTAGCCACGAACAGACACATCGCACGACTGAATCCTTTAGTTGGGGAGGGATGTCCTTTTTGTAATATTTCTGAAACGGTGATGCATGTTTTTTTGGAGTGTTGTCGTTTAACAAATGTAATGCAGTTTGTGAAAGATTGGAGTTTGAAATTAATGGGTGTGTTTAATATTCCTCTGTTTATCTATGGCCCAAAATACTCAGTGGAGAATAAGGAAAAAGTGATCATTCTCAATTTTCTGTATGGAATGGTGAAGTTGGCAATATGGTGTACTAGAAAAAACAAAGTGGAAGGAAGGGGTTGTACTGATCCTGTTTTATTGACAAAATGTTTTGTCAAAAAGAGGTTAATAGTGGAGTTTGCTTTTTATAGTCTTACACATAATGTTCATTCTTTTTTTAAACTTTGGGGTTTTGATCATTTTTTGTGTGAATCTGATGGGAGTGGAGGTTTTATTGTAAATGGTTTTTAGGTTTTTATGTTTATCTCCCTCTATCAATGAGCGATGTGTGATGAATGAATAATCATGTGATTGTGATGTTAATTGATCCCAAATATCATTGATTTATTAAAAGGTATTTTAAAAGTCAAAGTCTCTCTCTCTCTCTCTCTGCCCTTTTACACAGTGGGGACCAAAAGTCTGAGACCATTTTGAAAATCTGGGATTTACTATTCAATTTAAACATGAAGATAAAAACTGAAAGCAAGACATTAAATGTATGAGAAATATTTGTGATTGCCAACTTACAGAGACAATGTAAGCTTGACTGTTTAAACAAAACTTTCTGAAACTCATGTCAATCAGCATATTTTGCTAATATAAGTTGGAAAGGTTTTAATTTGGAAAAATTAAGCTGAAGTTTAAGGACAGTCTCTGGAAAACATTAAAGATTCTACATTATTTGAGATTAAATCATTATGAAATCTACTGGCTTTATTCTCTTCTATGTCACTTAAGTATTTTTTTCCACAGTTTTCAAAAAACAGAAATCATATTTGAATGTGTTTCTACTTTGTGACCACATTAAGTATGCTGTCAACAACTGAATGTTCTCAATTTGGAACAAATGTAGAGAAAAAACTAAATATACACTTATAAATATTATAGTCCTTATAAATAATAGTTCATGGAAGATTTAATAACTTAGAAAATGGCACGCATCAAATATAAAAATTATGGGAAAAAAAAGTACTTCAGTGGAAAAAAATGCTAAAAAATAAATGACTAAATAAAAAAGCTAGGTATACAATTAGAGAAATGAGTCAGATTATTTCTCAGAGCTCACTTCCAGAATAAAAATTTCTTAGTAATTGACTTACCGCCATGTCATCCAAGATGTTCATGTCTTTCTTTTTTCAGTAGGAAAAAAAAAAGGTTTTTGAGGAAAACATTCCAGGATTTTTCTCCATAGTGGACTTTTGTGGTGGCCAACGGGTTGAAAGTCTAAATTGCAGTTTCAGTGCAGCTTCAAAGTGCTCTACACGATCCCAGCTGAGGAATAATGGTCTTATCTAGCAAAACAATCGGTCATTTTCTAAAAAAAAAAAGTTAAAATGTATATAGTTTTTAACCACAAATGCACATCTTGCACTAGCCCTGCGATGCGCATGTGGGTCTTCATGCATTGCGTAATCATGTTGGAAAAGTCATGTGAGTTCTTGTATGTGTGGTTCGAAAAGGTAGGGTAGGGCGAAGAACATCATTTGTAATTTGTAATGTGTTTGCTTTTAAACACTGGGTCGATACTTCCGCCGACATCACGTGTACTTGATGTGTGAGTTTGAGCTAGTGCAAGACGAGCATTTGTGGTTAAAAAGTATACAAATTTGCAATTTTTTTTAAGAAAATGACCGATCGTTTCACTAGATGAGACCCTTATTCCTCGGCTGGGATCGTGTAGAGCCCTTTGAAGCTGCATTGAAACCTGTGTTGCAATTTGGACCTTCAACAAATTCATTATATAGAGAAAGATTTTTTTTGGACTGAAGAAAGACTGAAATGAACATCTTGGATGGTACAGGGGTGAGTAAATTATTAGGAATAAAAAAATGAAAGTCCAAGAATAAAAGTGTACAGAGCGCTAACCCTAACCCATTGCAGAATAACGAAAAAAACGGAATCACAACACACTAAATAAGTAAAGAATTGCAGTTTTATCATATCATGACCCAGATAGCTCTTAATAGCGAGCCAGACAGACACCACTGTTTCCTGTCCCACTCCGTGGCACTGATACCTCCCGGCTTCACTGAGGTTACTCCTGAGATGAAGTCATCTGGTATGAAGCAGGTCAGTGATCCTGTCTACTGATACAGCAATGATAATTGAATGCTGAGAGCAGGGAAGAAACAGATTTGTTACAGAAGCGCCTCAAAGTCAAGGAGAGCTGCCCTCATGCTTCCAACTTGCATCCTTCATTGAATTTATTGTCTGTTTCTATTGTGGCCTTCTTTCCCCAGTGGCGTTTTTATGATCTGGGACGGACATCATTCTAAAGAGATGTTTCAGAGAGATGTATTGTGCTACTCTAGAGCTACTGGTGAAGGTCAGGATCAGTTTTACATTGATGTAACGACTGTGTCCTGCAGATGACGCTTTGGTCTGGGATTGGGGTTTGACTGTTTTTGCTGAAGGGATCTTCTGAGTTGAGTTGTATTAATAGCATCTGTGGCATGTTACCACAGAAAACAATGTTAATATTCATTCCTCAGTTTGTAAAAAAAACAAAAATGTGTGGGAACACATGCACTCGCAGTGAAAGCCATTATATGGTTGCTTCTTTGTATAGACTTACTCTAGTCTGAGAACTAACATGCAATCATAAAACCTGTGACGTGGTGGGAAAAAAATTACTTGTCTTGGACTCATAAGCAATTGACAAATGATCTATTGTAACTTTATAAATGTCTTTAACGTGCATTTACCTTAAATTTACAAAAGATTTCAAACAAATGCTATACTTTTAAACTTTCTATTAATCAAAGAATCCTGAAAAAAAAATAGACACAAAAATAGACTATTGTAATTATTTTCAGTAGTACCAAATCAGCATATTCTAAAAGATCATGTGACACTGAAGTTTTTTTTTTCCTCTTTAAAAAAAAATAAAAATATTACAGTTACCACTGTCAAGTCGATTAATCGTTTATATTTATATGTATGGATTAATCGCGATTAATAGCATCCAAAATACACACATAGTATATATTTGTAAAATATTTACATGTATTTATATTCATATAGTTTATATTATATATAAATATATTTAATATATAAACAACATATTTTTCTTATTTTTTATATACATTATATTTAATTATATACATGTATGTGTGTGTGTGTACAAAAACTTGTATTTTGGAAGTGATTAATCACGATTCATTGTTTGACAGCACTAATAAATACCTATACATATATTTAGAAATATATGAAATATATATTTAAATGTATGTATAATATAAAATATGTATATATATATATATATATATGTATTCCTTAAATATGTACGTTTGTGTGTGTATTTATGTATAAATATATGTTTACACGTTACACACACATAGACGCAAACTTTTATTTTGGATGCGATTAATCACGATTATTCGATTTGACAGCTCTAATTACAGTAGAAAACAGTTATTTCATTATTTAAACTGTAATCATTGTTTGCAATATTACTGTTTCAAAATCAAATAAATGTGGCCTTGGTCAGAGTCAAGGTCCTTGCACAATGGGTCCGCAATTTTTTGTATTCATCAAAATTTGTGGACAGAATTTTATGGTGGCTCAGAATTGTCAATTGTCAAAACCCGGTCCAAATTTTTTTTATGACTGACGAAAATTTCGAAGGCAGTGTGTAAACATGATTGACACAACGTGAGGATGTTTTTTTTTTTTTTGAAGTGCGAAAATTTCAGACGAAAATTTCAGACTCAGTGAGCAAGGACCTTCAGAGTGAAATAATTTTATAAGCTGCAGCATAACAAAATAGATTTGAAAAATGACTTGTGACCAAAGACTTGACCTAAATCTGGTCTTGAAAGTCTGTAGACTTGACTTGGCACTTGACCAGAGACTTACGACTTGATAATTATACTTTGTCAGAGACTTTAGCTATCAAGACTTGAAATAATACAAATACATGACCCAACCAAAAGCATAGACTGCCTTAGAGTACCAGCGGATTAACTGAGTACAAGTACCAGCAGATTTGGTATATTATACAATAGGAGCCCATTATCAGTATCCCCTTTTCGCCAGACAGAAGGTGGGTTTCCTGCACCTGAGTCTAGCTGCTCCATCTTCCTCTGCCGACAGGGTGAAGGTTTGGGGCCTCCCAGTCCCCTGATTGATCTGCTCTCCATCATTTACTCAGCAGAGCAGTCACTGACACACGTCACGGCATATGCTGCTAGCCAGATGGATGAGACTCTTTATGGATGCCAGAGTGAGCGTGTTTGTCTGAGATTAGACGCACACCTTTGTCCTCTCATACTGCTGAATTTTATTAATATTATGATTAAATTGTTCATTTATTTTTGTTTGTTTGGTACTCTCCCTAACTATGGTATGCCTGTCTATGTTTACTATAAAGCGGGTTTACCTACCATACTTTTGCTTCTCCTCAAATTTTTTTTGAAGATCCAGAACTCTCGAAATTCCACTCTTGCCGCCTCCTCAGTTTTGGTTAATGACGCATCCAGTCTGGTTGAAATGGCGTCTCAATGGGGACCCAATAAGGCCAGTCGTCCATGACAGATTCTTTTAGGTGACAGTTCCATCAAGCATCATCTCATCCACTTTACCAGCGGTGTAAATGAGTCTGAATTACTGTGCTCCACACCATTAAGATGCCACTTTAAAGATAAAGACAAAGGTCAAATAATCTAGTTGTAGGCTTCTTGGCTTGGCCTTTACAGATCTGTTTCTTTGAGTAATGAGGAAATTCTCTGCAAGTTCTCTGCAAGAATGGAATGACATGGAACAGCCAAGCTGACTCTAAAATGGTGCTGGTGCCAGTGTTTGGTTTTCACATTTAGTGACAATGTTGAAGGAGAAGTTTTACTTCCAGAACAAAAATTTACAGATTATTTACTCACCCCCTTGTCATCCAAGATGTTTGTGTCTTTCTTTCTTCAGTCGATAACAAATTATGTTTCTTGTGGGAAAAAAAAATCAGGAATTATCTACATATAGTGGACTTCAATGGTGCCCTCAAGTTTGAACTTCCAAAATGCAGCTTCAAATGGCTCTAAACGATCCCAGCTGAGGAAGAAGGGTCTCGTCTAGCAAAACGAACGGCCATTTTTTTATATTTTTTAACCTCAAACGCTCATCTTGTTTAAGTCTGTGTGAACTCTGTTTTTTTTTCCCATTTCAATACGGTCAAGACAGTTAGGGTATGTCAAAAAATTCCCATCTCGTTTTCTTCCCCAGCTTCAAAATTGTCCTACATCGCTGCAGAAGTACCGACCCAGTGTTTACAAAGTGAACATACAAAAAAGATCAAACGCTCTTTACAAAAAAAGATAAAACAGCGATGTAGGACGATTTTGACATAGGATGATTTTGACGTAGGACGACATAGGACACAGACTACGCAGGTGCATCGCAGTGACAAGACAAGACGAGCATTTGAGGTAAAAAAAGTATACAAATTGTCAATTTGTTTTGTTTCACTAGATAAGACCCTTCTTCCTCAGCTTGGATCATTTAGAGCTATTTGAAGCTGCATTTAAACTGCATTTTGGAAGTTCAAACTTGTGGGCACCATTGAAGTCCACTATATGGAGAACACTGCTCAAATGTTTTCCTCAAGAAACATACTTTCTTATCGACTGAAGAAAGAAAGACGTGAACATCTTGGATGTTCGGGGTGAGTGAATTATCTGTAAATGTTTGTACTGTAAGTGAACTTCTCATTTAAATGCCTGTGTAATGTATCCAGAAATAATACATAGCATCTCACATTGTTTGTGTTCCATTTACACAATTTTTCCCCAGTTTCCCCAAGGTTTATTCAATTTCTTGTTTAATCTCCCCATAGACGTTTTTTTTTCTCTTGCGAGTTTTCTTGTACTTCATTGAATGCATTTGTTATTAGACATTTGTATGTTTTTTAGTGCTATCAATCAGGTAAAATATTTAATTGCAATTAACTGTGAGTATTTAGAGTTAATCGCAGATTTCAAATGTGCTGATATTTGACTCTAGTGTAACACAGTGTAACTGTTTTAGCAATATTTTCCAAACAAAGCCACAGAATAAAGATAAATAGTGTAAGTGTTTAGAACTCACATGGAGCTGAATGAAATGTCAGAATTTAAGGTCGATTTAATGTCAGCTGACAAATAAAAAAAAAATGATGTAGCTTTTTGGCCCAGAACTGTTCAAAGTTGTCCAGCAACCCAGGAATGAGTACCAAACCCATTTTGCTTCCTTGTTTAGATATATAACATGGATGAAATAAATTAAAGTTCAGCAAGTGTTTCATCAGAAGCATCAGGAGTCTTCTCTGGCGAGAGGTCTCACAGCAACAAATCACAACCACAGAAATGAGCAACTTATTTGCAGATACTTAAGAATCATCTATCCCAACATTAACCCCTGCCTGCACTTTTCCCCTGTAATGGGCTTCCCTGTTTACCTGCTTAAAGACACAGTCATAAAAAACATAATCCAGCTTCTGTCACCTTTCAATCCCTTAAATCCCCAGAGGATCCCTCCTTTTCATGCCATGAAAAAACTAAAGTCCCCCCTTTAGGCACCCTAAAAGGGGGTTCACATATTTTACCCTCTACCCCACCTTCCTCCTCCAAATCCAATTAGGCCCGGGACAATAGAAGGATTAGGGGGACTTCACTTCTCTGCCATCCTGCCTTAGACACACTGAGGAACGGCGTGACAACGGACTGGAGTGAAAGTGGTGGGCGATGCGACGGGATCTAAACCTGTCCTGGCTGTTTCTCCTCCGTATGAATGCTTTGGAGTTCGGAGAAGGACTGAACCACAGGGAAGGCTGTCGACATGATTTTCTCCATGCTTTTCAGAGGTGTTCAGGATGTTAGTTCACAACGCCGTGCAACTTAGTGTTCACAAACAGCTTTTGCAGCATATGGATTCTCACAAATATTCCCTGTATGTTCTCTAACATGACTTTGCAACTTATTGCAGCGTTCATTATCAACGTAGCCGTTCTTTCTCACTTGTTGCTTCGGTCTTCAGTACCAGAGCAAAACAGTCGATTTGTGAATGTCTGCCAAATTTCACGCTCCTCTTCTTCTCACTTATGTCACCTTTATCCTGTCTTTCTTCCGTCCAGCTCCTCAGTGAGCCAGGCTGCCCTTTTTTGCCCTAGGGTTAAAGCGCTTTAAATCTCTTAGGATGGAGAAAGTCTTTGAATTGATGTCAGTCAGAAAAGGAGGAGGGATTCAGTCCTTCTCCTCTTGATCATATTTCTCCATTTCGTCCTTAAAATATACCATATCATACAGCTGCCTTCCAGATTCTTATGTTTGTTGTTATTCAACTATTTTGTTTTAAAGCAGACAAAATCCTAATATGAAATTGACACGTTGGCCTAATTGAAGCTATGTGCTTGAACCTAATGCACACGTTTTGCCATTCGAAGCGATTCAGTATTTCAGCCATTAAGACTCTGAAACAGCCATACTGTATTTTTATGTGCCGCAAACCCCCTCATTTGTCCATTTAAACCATTAAATGGGTGTTAACTTTCACCTTACTGGAGTCCCTACAGTGCGTTTTGTGTGTCCTTCCCATCACCCCCCACAAGCCTCTACATAAAGGCCAAATGTTTAATGAGTAAGTGCACTAAAGGATTCACTTCTCCTCCAATTAACCCCATAGCTCTTGACATTTTTCTAAATCCACACAAGATTTCCTCTCTCTCTTTCTTTCTCTCACTGAGCAAGTTAAAAGGCTAACCTGTTGGCAAACAGAGTGGTGGGGAACAAAGCAAGTTCTAATCCCCATTGGACTACGTTCAGCCTAAATACTTAAAGAACTGAACACTTCAGCTATCACGCATATAAATATGCATATATTTGCTAAAATGCTCTGTGCTTTTCCTCACAGTCTTTAGGGGCTGACTGCTAATGTTTGTTTTACTGGTTTATAGTTTGTTTTTCCTATCCCTTGAGCTGATTTACTGTTGTTACATGTCAAGGACATTTTAATCGCTTGATAAAATAATTACTTGACTTGGGGATTTATGTAGAAGGATAGCATGGAATTTATACTATCTCTGTGGAATATTTTGATGTTGCACTCTGATTTTACAATGTTTTGAGGATAACAACAGAAGCTGATCTTCTGATATATTATTATTTTGTTTGTGGGGAAACTTGTGAGCAGCTTGATTTGTTTTATGCTTTTAATGGGAGGTCATGTGCTTGTACAGTCCCATGATTCTCAGCACTCATCATAGGGGCACATTCTTGTACTCTTTAATGACATGGATCTAACCCCCATATGCCTTGACTTTTTTTTGAACTGTATTACAGTAGGTTTGTCCGATCATTTTGTCTTCAGGTACAAGCCTGAAAACAAGACTGAATTCATTTGTTTGCTTTTTGACGCTTTTCTCGATCAGGCTGGGAAAAACTCCAGTTTAATTTTATAGTGGTGAAAGCTAATATGTGCTACAAACCTTTGAAATAAAAAGAGAAATGTTTTGCAACTGAAAAAGATGTTATTAGCAACAAACAATTGTTTTCTTAAACTTTTTGTGCGCTTTATTCAGCGTTTTTTTTTTTTTTTTTTTTTCTCTCCCGGGACATTAAAATTTCATCAAAAATATCTTAATTTGTTTTCCGAACGACTTTGGAACAACGTGAGGGTGAGTAATTATGACAGAATTTTGGGTGAACTATCCCTTTAACAGCAGTATGCCAAGTTCTTTCATGAAACTGTAGATGGTGCAGTCTGATGGGTCCTTAATGCAAACTGATGCTGATTGTTTCGTGTTACATACGCAGCCAATGAGCTTGCTTCTTTACATTTAAATGGCTGGGTAGCATTCACTAGAGCATTTCGCAGCATACTCTCAGAGTTCCTCTGAAACCCTCTACTTCCCCAGCTCCACCTGTATAGATCTGCTATAGGTTATTATAGGCTACATGCTGTTTGTGCAACAGCAATATGTTGTAAATACTTAAAGCACTGTATCGGCCTATGTATTGGCAATAGGAAGTTCCTGTACTTGCTGTGCAGCAGCAGCAGCAGCAGTAATCTACAACAACAACAATAACCAACAGCAGCAGCAGTATACCAGATCTATTCCACCAAGACCAAATACATTCAGATTGTCATATCCATTATCATACTAAAATCTTCAGAGAGTTGTCATGATAGAAATGTATTTAGAAATAAAGTGAATTGGAGCTGTACACTGTAAAAACAAATTTATGGTAAAAAAAAAACTGGTTGCCAGAATTTTACTTTAAAAAATATGGTAGCAACGTTTTTTTTTTTAAGGTTTTACGGATTTAACTTAAATTTACACTTAAATACTGTAATTTCATTAACTGATATAATGTTAATATACCAACCTATGAAAGTACTGAAATCTGTACCTTTATAATATACACTGATAGCCACCGAAAGCAGGTAGTGATGAGAAAGTCACATGATGAACGAAAGCCCATCACAAGCAACTTTTAAATACTAACATATATAGAAGGTGCACATCATTCACACAAATACTAAACACCATCATGGTAACACACATGAAACTGAAATAATGCAATAAACATTAATTTAACAACATTAGGTGTAGCATACAACCCTAATGTACACAACTGATAAGAAAAAACAAGAAGAAACAAAGTTATTTAAACGAAAAAACATCAAATGTGAAATGTAGGGAATTCTGGGAATGTCAGTTTACTATAATTCACTGCAAATTATACATTCTTTTTCACTTCCAAAAACAGTACAGTACTGTAAAATAACCTAAAATTAAAATGTAAAATTCTAATGTAATGTCCAGTACAGTTTTCACAGTATATGGTAGGGGAACTTAACGTTAACCAATTAATAGGTTTTAACAGCTTTGAATGAATGATCAGTCTCAAAAAGTTCAATTTTGTGTTGTTGTTTTTGAAGAAATACAATTAAAAAAAAAAAACAAGGACACATTAAATTTATCAAAAGTGACAGTAAAAACATTTATAATGTTACAAATAATTTCTGTTTTAAGCAAATGTTCTCTATTGATCTATTCATCATTAAGTGGCACAACTGTTTTCACACTGATATTAATAAAAAATGCACCAAGTCAGCATATTTGAATGATTTAAGCATGTATTTAAAAATTTCGATTTTTTTTTTTAAATTTAAATAATGCTTTACATTATTTTTTTTTCCTGTATTTTTGATCAAATAAATGTAGCATTGGTGAGCATAAGATACTTCTTCCAAAAAAATACAAATAAAATAAAAATCTTACTTACTAAAGTATTTCAGTGATAGGGCAATACCAGAGCATTGAATCAGTGAATGAGTTAAGAACAGTCAACTAGATAGATTGATAAAATACCGAGAGATACAAAATTTGTTTATATTGAAAGGCCTCGAAATGTTAGAAAGCAGAATAAAATAACGGAAATCCCAAAAATAACTTCCCCACATCAGAATATTTTTGTGTAAAATTTTTCAAGTCAGTGAGAGAACTTTTATGTGCTGAATAAGTGAATAAGCTTATCTCTCATACAAGTACCTCACAAGTGATTTTCTATTTCACTCATAATATAGTTTTTGCTCTATGACTAATGTAAGCTTGATGTTATTTGTCGATGTGCGCGCACACGCTAGCTTGTTATTTACATGGCCAGATGCGTTAGTAACAGCGGCCCCTCTCTAATATCTCATCCCTTTTATTCCCATGAATTCTATCAAGTTTTCCAATATTGCATCTGGAGTGCGCTTGGCTCTGAATGTTGATGTTGATGGATCACCCACTTCCTCCTCCTCATTAATTTCATCACCTTATCGCCCAGGCCACTTCATTTGACCAAAAGGTAATAATAAATGTCCCATCCACAATCTTTAACACACTCAGCCAGGCGGAAACACTTAATAACAGCATACAAATTGAACTTCAATCACCTCATTTTGCTCTGCAGATGCATAGGCACATTAAAAACCAGCATTTGAGAGTATCAGTATCACACTCTCTCGCTCACACGCTCTCTCTCTCTTTCACACCATGTCATTTTATGCCATCGCTTGCCAAGCTTCAAATTGAGCGTTATAATACTCGTTTATTACACATTTTATAAGCGAGGATGGGGATTCTATCAGCGGCAGGAGAGCCGTTTCCTTTTCCTGGCTGCGAACGCTCTTATCACCGCTCAAACACAAGTGCACACTTTGCCCAACAGAGACTGCTATTCAGAGACTCATTTATCTTTCTGAGAGAGCGCTGGATAGTTCACTCGCTCTCTGTCTCACACTTGCTATCTCTTGCTTTTTTTTTTCTCTCCCGCGAACCCCCCTTTCCCTTCTTTTTTGGCTTGGGGTGGGGGGGTATTTTCAATTAGATTTCATTCAATTCTGTCAGAGACGGAGCACATGCTCTCGAGCGGTGGTCCCTGGTGTGTGTGTCGCTCGGAGGATGTCGTTTGCGCGCACAGGGTCCTTTGGCAGAGGACAGAGTGTGTGTTTGAGAGATGTGTCCCTCTTCATCTCAGACTCGTTTCGCCAGCTGACAGAGACAAATGACAGCACTCAGAAATGACTTGCTGCCTCTCCATCCTAACAGGTTGAGCGCTTTGAAATGACACACATACGTACACATTCCCATTTCAGCTTCAACCTTTTGTTGTCAGTTTGGCGTCAGCGTCGTGGCCTTGAAATTAAGCTTTTTTGCTTGTTTTTAGGTGTTTTGGCATGAATGAAAGAACATTTCATTTTGAACGAGAATTGACCAAATGGAGTAAACATTGTTATATCTGTAAAAAAAAGACTTTAAAAACAGTGTTTTTTTTTGTGAACAGAATCACGGAATCCAGTCATAAAAATCAAAAATTTACTGTATAATGCGGAATGAAGCGGAATTTGCCCAACTTGGGATGAATGAATCAAATCATGATATAGACTAGTGTCTGGGAATATCAAGCCACAAAAATACTATTTAAATATGAACCTGGATGTTCAGTGCAGACGAGCGATTTTGTTTACTACAAATACTGAAGTGCACACGCCGCTCGCTGCGTTTTCAGCCTTTTCTGCCTCGATATATAAGTACATGAACATAATGTCTAGAACTGCACTGAAAGTCACTTCATGGCCATTTTAGAGTTTCTTTTGAGAAAAAAAATCATCGTAGTATCATATACAAACAGAAAACACGTCTTCACAGCAATCCGTCAAAATAAAAGTTTGTTTTAACTTGAAGAAACTGTGACAGAAATATATAATATATATATATATATATATATAGTATATAAATATATACTGTCATTACATTATTTAAATATATAATGTAATGATAGTAGTACTACACTGTAAAAAATAAATAAATAAATAAATAATTTTTTATTAATTAGACAAGCTTTTGATTATTAACATTTAATGAAACCATTAAAATGGAATCCAGAAAATGAATGGAAAAAACAAATACAAATAAAACTGAATTTGAGGGGGAAAAAAAAGCATATTTCGTAAGGCCTCAAAAATGTAATTTGTATTAAACTTTTAATAAATTGTTGTTAAATTGTAATTAATTAGACATGGGGGGGAAAATAAAATGGATTTCATAGGGCTCTTTTCCATTTACTTTACTTGATCATAAACAAGTTGCTGTTTAGAGTCTAGGATTGGATCATTATTGCAAGGAATAATATTTCCTGGCATGTTATATGTTTGGCAACAAATCTTTTAACCCTAACTGGTGCAGTGTTTTGGACTGTCAGAAGATGTAACCCATAGCCATGTTCTATAACCCATATCCAATGCCAATATACACTGTGTTCGAATAGTAGTAGTTAGAGGAGCATAAGGAATCATTTTCACACACAGGCCTCTTTAACCCCAATTAAAATCTTTGGGATGTGCTGAAGGAGACTTTACAGAGTGCATTAAATCTCCCATAGTCAATACAAGATTTCAGGCCAAAAGTCAGTGAAACTCTTGATGGAAATAAATGTTGTGATGTTGCATAAGCTTGTCAAAACAATGCCATGATGAATGCACACTGTAATCAAAAGTTTAGAAACGTGCTACACACACAAAAAAATTGGTTCAGTAGTTTTTTGGGGCGGTTGAGGTGCTATATAGCACCCATGCCATAATGAAGAACCTTTTAAGCTCAGTATGGTTCTTCATTGGTTCTGTGGGGTGGTTAAGGTGCTATATTCCACCACTACCATACAAAGAACCCATTAAGCCCCTGTGTAGTTCTTTAAAACAACAGTAAAATTGTGTTTTTCCAGAAGATAACGTGGTTCTCAACCTTTTTGCCCTCAAGGCACCCCATAAGGAAATATTCCAGGGCCCCCACACAAGACATTTTGACCTCAGAAAAGCATAAAAGTGATTCAAAACAGCTTTTGGTATTGTAGTAAATTCCCATTCATAGCAAACATATGAGAGTGGAGTAACATCTAAAATCTAAAGCCCAAATACTTCACTTTTTATGTACACACCAAAGGTCAGCATACAGTGCGCGACATGAATTTTGTCGACAGAATAGTACATGCGTACTGTACACCCACCACCCAATTTTTGTAACCGCACCTTGTATGTGCAGGTCGCACATGCGCGTTGAATTTGTTTTGCAGTAATCATTTGTTCCACAAGGTGGCAACACTGTCCCGGGCTGTTGTTTCACAGTAGAAAACTGTCTAGCGCTAGCGTACGTATACAAAAAAGTAGTATACTTTGGGCTTTAGGAAGAGAACGGGATTCCTCTTATAGTTTTACATAGAACCATTTGACATCTTTGAAGATAAGTGCTATAGCACTTGAAGTGGTTCACTTATGATCACAAACCAATGAACCACTTTTAGCGCTGTTTAGCACTAGGGCTGCCCTCGACTAAAGATTTTGCTGGTTGACTAGTAGTCGTCCATTTCAAGTATTAGTCGACTATAAGTTACACATTTATTAATAAACCTTATAATAATGAGCCTTTAATTGCATACCAGGGTTGGGGCCACTCATGAATTGAATTCAGAATGAATGGTAAATTCCAATTCACTTCCTGGAATGGAATTTGAATTGGAATTGCATGCAGCTAACAGGAAATGGAATTGGAATTGAATTGGAATGTCAGGAAACAGAATTGAAATCAAATTCCACTTGAGATATTTAGGCCTGAGAGATGCAATCTTAGCGATGCCAAATTTCAGGAAATGATGATAATTGGATGCAATAAAAAGTGAATGAAATACATGAATGAACATGACTCATTTTTTTTGTGAGTTGAGACATATATTATGTGATAATCATATATTGAATGTATAGTACATCCAGAAACTTATCACCACTGTCATTCAATTATTAATTCATAATGTACAGTTCTCATTTTTATTTACTTGCATTTGACATTACTTGGTATTTGTAAAGCATCATAAATAAAGTTCAAATGTATGTCTCTTAATGCAATCACAAATAAATGCTCAGAAACAGCAATAAACGGAATTCAGTGGAATTTACCTGAATTGAATTCCACTTCCTGTAATTCCAATTCAATTCCAACTCTGTTTCCTGTAACTGTTGTTGAAATCCAATTCCAATTCCATTTCCTTCTTTGAATTGGAATTGTTGAGTTCATTCCTGAATTGACCCCAACCCTGTTGCAAACGTAGTCTAATAAGCGCTCAAGCGCGCACAAAAAAGCTTGCCACAGCCCACCGGCAGATTTAATAATTATGAATGTTTCAGGAAGAACAGCAAGGAGGCTGCATTAACATTTGAATAATTTATTGATAAACTAGTGCTTTCTATGTTTTTGGCTTAAGAGATGAAGTCAACGACACTGACTCGTCATCTCCACAGTCGTGATGCCTGTATTCATGTTTTTTCTGTTTGAATTGTTTCATTTAAAGTAGACATTTCGCTCTCTATAGATATATTTTTCATGTCTGTAAGGCAAGTATACATGGAGTTTTGAAGTTTCACGCTCAAGTTCACAGAGGCCAGCAGAAAGATGCAGAAAGTGCATTCTGTTTGATTTCATTATTTTACAAAAGCACAACGTTTCATTGTAATTCTTTACAGATTCAATATAGATATTACTTTTATTTGTATGACCAAAAATGATGGAGTAATTTAAGAGGAGGTGACCGTACCGGCGCCTCCATTTGTCATGCAGTGAGCACGCTACTATTAAGCTTCCACACTCCACACAAACACTTGAATAGAGCACATTTTTCTAGGTTAACATTAGATTGGCCATGTAAAGTTACTACTACATACATATTTCAGATGAAAAGCCATATTTGAGGTTGATGAATGATAGGTGAGCGTTTGGATGTTCTGCCCGATGTACTGTATTACCACATAGACCAGCTGTTAACGATCTGTCCATCACAAACTGCGTGGCTTCACCAATTCGTGTGGATTTTTTTTTTTTTTCTATGCAACTAAAGTGACTAATAAAATTTGGTCAACCAAGGCTCTTCTCGTCGACTAACGCCTAGTAGACTGTTAGGGGGCAGCCCTATGAAGCATTATTTAAGCATTACCTGTTTTTTTGGCAATAAAGAGAACTTGTAGAGTTCATTACAAGGTTTGTAGTATGTGAGGTATACAAAAATAAGATATTAGACGTAGAAGACTGTCATATCCATCTACAGAATGTCAAGCCAAGGCAATGCGTCATTCCATTATTCCTTAGGGTTTGAGTAGACAGGAGCCAGATAAAATGTGAACTACTGAAGTAGTTCTGATATAGAGATGGAATGAACCACAGGTTAAAGGTCGACATTGTAGTCAGCAAGGTTTTACGGTGAGACTTTCATCTCCAGATGCCCCTTTCAAGAAATGAGTAATGAGCCCAGAAAATAAAAATAAAATAGTGGTAGTTTTTCTGATAGTGTTGCACAAATGTTGGATATTTAATTGTTACACTTATTTAGTCTATTACTACTGCCATTATCTAGCACTTACTTGTAATAACAAAAGACTATGTAAAGATTGAACTGTTAAGGTCACTATTTGCTATTGGATCCAAATGTTATCTAATTTGAACAAAATTGTATGAATTTTTTATATTGGTCATACACTACCTTTTAAATTTATCTAGGTCTGGTGCTTATGTGGTGCTCAACATTTTTTATTATTATTAATGTTGAAAACATTTGTCCTGCTTAATATTTTTGTTGAAAACATGCTACATTTTTTAAAAGGATTCTTTGATTAATAGAAAGTTCAAATAAACAGCATTTATTTGAAACAAATCTTTTGGACCATTAATATATGAATTAAATAATTATAAAAATAATTATACTTAACAAACCCAATACTTTTGAACGGGAGGGTATTATCGACCTTACACTAGAATTTTAGTAATGGCGCATCCCTGCTTGAGAATTGGCTCTTTTTATTTCTAAACAACACTTAGCATCCACCCATAAAACCCATGCTTATCTGTTTATATTTACATTGGCTCTCGTACTCCTTCCGTTTAGAATGGCAGGTAATGATCTGATAGTGGAGTGTGTTCTATATCGTGGTGTCGTGTTGAGTGGTGTGTGGGTGGGTGGGAGGATGGGGGACTCTCTCAGCATTAACACTGCTTACATAAGGTTAATTTCATTACCAGTCAATGGCAGCTGCTAATACGCAATACAAACAGACAGATCCTTCAGCTGAAGTTCCTCGATTACACTTGGTTAAGAAGGGGATTTCATTCTTACAACCCTATCCGTGATCTCTCAGCTGTAATAAACTCCTCCATGCTCAAACTTCTCCATGATACCTCGGTTAGGTAGCGCATTGGATATCACATTAATGCTTTGGTTTCCATACCAACAACCTGACAGAGGGGAGATGAGGAAGATAAATAGGAGAGTGGAGCCGTCTCACATGCCGCTTGTCAGGGAGTTTGCGGTGGCGAACGGCAGCGTTACCGGGGCGGTGGAACAGCCTTAATCCACATTTAATTGAACTCTGGAGACTTTGAAGTGAGTCTGCAGAGCAGACAGGAGCAGTGACATTGCTCTGAGCACACAGCACAGCTGCTGCCCTCTCATTCTCTCTTCTTCTGTCCTCTTCGCTTTCAGTCTCTCATTAATGAGTGCGTATCAGCGTTAGCCTTGGTACTAGAAGATCTGAATGTCTGATTAACTCAGCTGTTTATCCGCCCTAATCAGAGCCGCTCAGATCAGGGGTGGTGGTCTCTTTCTCCCCTTCTGTCGTAACAACTGATCTGCAATTAAGCTAAATTAGAAATATAAGAAAACAGCGAGCATATGCATATGAAGTCTTAAAGGGACAGTTCACCAAAAAATTTAAATTGACAAATGATTTACTCGAGTCATCCTATGTGTATATGACTTTCTTTTTTCAAAATACAGTTGTAGTTATATTAAAATATGCCATGGCTATTCCAAGCTTTATAATGGAAATGAATGGGTGTTGAGATTTTGGAATCCAATAAAGTGCATCTATCCATCATAAAAAAAAAAGTACTCCACTGCTCTTTGGGGCTCCAAATAATCTGCAGCATTTTTTTAAAACAATGTTTCTGAAAACTCTTTTGTGTACAATCCTAGATATAAAAGCTATGCATTTTTGTGAAAGTTGTTTTGCATTTCTTGTATTTTCTGAACAGTAAAAATCTGATGGCTGTGCAGCAGCACATGATAAAGCCACGTTTCACTAACACCAACTTGAAGGGAAATATTGATAGATTTCCAGTTCTCTTGGTACTGATTACCTTTTAGTGAACTGTGGCCTTCCTGCACCTCTTCAGTGTGTGTCTGAATGGGGCTCATTTTAGCGCTTAAAGCATCTCTTTTTCATGAGGACTGATCAATAATACACATTAATCCTGCTCTGCAACCCTAGGCATGAGCTATGGGTGATAAATGAACTGAAACCTTCCCTCTGCCCTGCTGCTGTCCCACTCATATCCGCTTAATTTTAACATTTCTGTTTGATCAATTGTTTTTCTTTGTCTCCCCATTACAGATTTTGGCCTACACAGAGGGTCTGCATGGGAAATGGCAGTTCACAGAGATCAGAGCCGTTTTCTCTCGCCGTTATCTGCTGCAGAATACAGCGCTGGAGGTTTTCATGGCCAACAGAAGTAAGCTTTGATCCGTTGCTGTTCTGTAATATCTTAAAGCGTAAGGTCAAAGCAGTGAATGAAGTATGTTATATTTTCTTTTCTTCTTACAGCGGCAGTCATGTTCAACTTCCCAGATGCAGCCACTGTGAAAAAGGTGGTGCACTGTCTCCCCAGAGTTGGAGTTGGCACGAATTTCGGCCTTCCTCAAACCAGGTGTGTTTCTTGCACACCACCCATTTATAGTAGTAAACACTCTTTTTCTCTCCTATTTAAAATACTTGCAGAACGCTATTCATTAGCATCTAAATGCAACTTGCACAACCCCCGGAAGTATGTGATATGCGTATATGCATATTTTGTCATGGTTGCTCAGTTCTGCACTTGCAATCTGTTGGCTAGGCATTTATTTTTCGTTTGCGTACTTTTATAGAATATGTTTCTGGTCTAACACTGCTTGTTTGTATGTGTTAATGGTGTCATGGGTATCTGTAACACTGGCTAATTACCTTCACACATACACAATTCACATCATTTGTTTATCTCCCCAACTGAGAAATAAATACAGGGGCGAGAGCAGAGCCTGCAGGGCAAACTGGAAACACAGGAAACACACACACTGCTGCTGTTGTAATCCAGCCAAAGAAAAGATGATTTAGACAAGTGAAATTCCATCACAATATCCTTCAAAATCAGTGTTCTTATTAAATGTAAACATTCTTTGCTTTTAAGTAAGTAAAATAGCAATGTAGGTAACAGAATATAGTGAATATTGATCCCACACAGGTCTCTCGATGTTTCTTCCTGGCAATGAGAGAATTTGTAACGTGACTGCAGCGGTACTGACCATTACAGACAGCCCTTAATTCACTTATGCCCTTCTGCTAACATTCATGTGGCATTTCTCTAGCACTGTTACTGCGTTGCCTCTGTGTTAGGAGGGGCAAAGGGCATTGGAAACTTCAGAGAGGCCTAATGACTGTAATCACGCTGGGTGACAGTGATGAATTCTCTAATTTCGCTTTGTTTTAATTGGATGGAGAGTCATTTGTTTTAGTGTCCACATATTTGCTTGCACTGTGCATGTTCATTTAACAGGTTCCCACATTACCCATGAGGCCATTGTGTGTCTGTGTTCACGTCTGGATTTGGATATAGGTTATATTTTGAATTAGTTTTAAAATATGTTTAAACTTCTTATTCATAAAAGGTCTTTAAAGTTGTGTTTTGGGTCATTATGCTTTGACACAGTATATGTCAGATGAACTAAAACCAAAAGTGTAATATGATTTAATCCTTTAATCAAGTCTGTTGTCGTTGCACGTTTAAAGCAAAGCGTACACACTGTTGAGGCGATCATCTCGTGATCCGGTGTTTTCCAGACCTCAGAATGTCTCCATTAACATGTGTTGGTAACACAGTGGCCACCAGTTATGCTTTATTTTCATGGCAGATGATTACAGCATTTCAATAGATTTGTAGAGAGATGCATTTTTGTAAGACTGTTTTCACTGAAGCTGGAGTTTTCCTGCTAAATAAAAGCTCTACTGCCATTTCCATTAAAATAAAAGCTTGACAGTGCAGTATGAATTGCTGACAGCTAGCGGTTTAAATGGGTAATGTTACTGCAATCCAAAATCAAAATATCTCTTTCAAGTGTAGAAATTAGAAAATAAGTATTCCAATTCTCCTACTGTAGTGTACAGCAGAAATAATATACTAATGGAATATTCATTTTCATTTATTTTGCAGTGTACGTTTTACAGTATATGGCTGTTACTGTCTTTGTTATTATTATTATATTCTAATTTGTTTGACATCTTAAAACACCAGTGTGAATGTAAATTAGACTGAGACAGGTTATCACAAGTAAAAAGAGGGTTGAGTTCCCTTTAAAGTTCAGGTACAAGTCAATAAACTGACTTTTTTCTGACTTCTTAGGTAAGAACATGGGTTGGAGCTCTCAAAGTGCATTGGATAGAATAATTTAACTTTAAAATGCTACTACAAAATGTTTTTTTTTTTTTTCACTTCTTCACAATAAATATTCATATTCATATTGCGATATTATTGTATTATCTGGATTTTGATATCATTACATCCCTAATTAAAGTAGTTGCCACTTTCAAATACACAGCCTTATTTATTTTTCCATTTAAAGGTCCGTTGTCAATACATTTCCAGCAGCATTTGTTAAAGGGGTCATGTGATGCAATTTCATGTTTTCCTTTGTCTTTGGAGTGTTACAAGCTGTTCATGCATATATAGGATCTGTAAAGTTGCACAGATTAAAGTCATAAACCCAAAGAGATATTCTTTATAAAAGTTAAGACTCAGCCATACCTTCCTAAAACGACTCATTCAAACACGCCCCACAAATCTATGCCTCTGTATGGGAAAATTTGCATAATACCGCCCAAATGTATTAACGCCCAGGTGTGACTTTTATTCTCACTGTAGTAATGTTGTTGTTGCCGCCATGTGGAGACGCTGTGCGTTTTGTTGTGAAAGCGAAACTACAATGTTTGGCTTTCCAAATGAGTACACAATGCAAATAGAGGATTGTTTCCTGAACCTGGGAGAGTAGCTTACAATGCTAGCTGTGCACAAAGGCTGTTTCTATAAATTGGGGCAATTCCAACGTTGCAAGGACAGTTTGGCGATTGTGACTCACAGCCTGTAAGTACGTTTTCATATTTAAAGAATTTGCTACTGACTATTCAAACGCAAGCGTAGAGTAGTGCTTGTTGTTTATCATTTCTACTATCACAAATGCAGACATAGTTTGGTTTTGCAATGCAACACATAAAAAGATAGTCAAAAAGTCATAATCAGTAATTGTGTCCCCACTGGATGCAACAAATGGCTCATTTATAATGGTTTTTATAGTTTTTGTCTTGTCCCGCCGGGACACGGCATCACAATATGGTAAGGGGCGTATCATTTCCATCACATGCTTGAGGTATTCGGCCAATTCACAATGCGCCGGATATCTGGCCAATAGGTACACACCTCGCTTTTCAGAACGATAAGCTTTGTAAACATTGTCGCATTTTAGAAAGGCGGGCCAGCATGTGGAAAAGGTGCTGAAACAAAAGGTGCTGAAACTAAAGAGCTTTTCTCTGTACAAGTGATAAAAAACAGATTACTGGAACAGTTAGAGATTCTCTTACTATCTCACTGTATTTTCATCAAATGTATTGCAGTTTAATTGTGACATGCTATAATCTGTACATAATCTGTATTTTTTCATTTACAAAATATATTAAAAACAAAAAGTGCATATATTTGAAATTCCAGATTATGCTTTAAATTTCTAAATGTAGTTTGTGTTTGTCTTACAGACGGATTTCTCTGGCCACTCCAAAACAGCTTTACAAGGCCTCCAACATGACCCAGCGCTGGCAAAGACGAGAGATTTCCAGCTTTGAGTACCTTATGTTCCTCAACACCATCTCTGGTAAAAAAACAAAAACAATGATAAGTAAACACTGATTGTGATAAAGCTGAATGTGCTAATGAATAAACAACTCCTAGCCCTAATTTACTACTTCCATGTCCAGGTTTCTGTCCTAACCAGCTGTGACTAGCTAAACACTTTGTTGGAAACTTCCATTTTATTTTTTGCTGTTTTGTGCCACATAGTTCTGCCCACACTGAAACCTCACTTAACCAAAACACTGCAACTGGAATCTTGTCACATTTGGTTAAGACATAGTGTTAGACAACACACAACAGTTGAAAACTAAAAATAACATCTTCTAACAATAACAGTTGTCTTCTGCTCCCTGTAGTCACTGTTTCTTCAGTAACTGTAGTTTCTGTGTTTTCTTTATTTGAGACTCTTTGTGATTATAATGATGATGATGTACAATGATGATAATGGTAATAAGACTTGAGAAAATGTGAGGAGTCTCAACCCTGTTTGTGTTTCAGGCCGTACGTTTAACGATCTGAACCAGTATCCTGTGTTCCCCTGGGTAATCACCAACTACGACAGTGAAGCGCTCGACCTCACTCTGCCCAGCAACTACAGAGATCTGTCCAAGGTAAACACATGACCACATACACACACAAAACCAACAGCGTGAACCTCAAAGAACTCCTGTAGTTTTAGAGACTAAAGGACATGTCTGAAGAGAAGTTTTGAAAACACAAATACGTAGGAGTATTTGTGTGAAAACCCCGTCCGGCAGCTTTAATGATGAGGCTGAGGCTGATAGACAGATGTAGCCATCTAGCAAGGGAGGGAATGACTGCTGCTCTTAGACCCATCGCTGTGAGTCTGACCGTACATGTAGTACAGCGCTTGCGGCCGGGTGCACGTCACCTCATGCCAGGCACCCTCAACCGCAGACAAGTCAGATAATGGGCCCGTGTCTCTCCTCCTCCCCTCTCCCCCTCAATCAACCCCTTAGAAGCCCCCTACATCCCGCTTTCACCTCCTCCCCCATTCCCGTTAGCCAGCCAGCCTCCCTAAGGAGCTAATTAATGAGCGTAGTAGTACTTGAGCTAACCACACAGACAGACTGACACAGCTCACTGCTGGGAACACCAGACCTGCCTTTGTCTCTCTCTCAGTCTCTCGCTCAATACATAGGTATCCTAAATTGTATCACACCATTTGAAGGCAGTTCAGCAGGTTTTTTCTTATCTCTTTCTTTTAAAAACAAGGCTTTAGGTGGTGTGAAATCATGGCCCGTCCAGTCAGTACGTATACTGATAAGCACTGTGGATATACAGTAAATACACATTATTTCAATGCAGCAAATGAAATGTACACTACTGTTCAAAGGTTTGGGGTTGGTAAGAGAAGTCTCTTATGCTGACCAAGGTTGATTATTATTTTATTTGATAAAAAATACAGTAAAGCAGTAATATTGTGTGTGTGTGTGTGTGTGTATGTATATGTATATGTATGTATGTATGTATGTGTATATATATATATATATATATATATATGTACATGTATGTATGTATGTGTATATATATATATATATATATGTGTGTATATATAGTCTATTTTATATTATATTTTAAAATATAATCGTTTCCTGTGATGGCAAAGCTGCATTTTTAGAAATCATTTTAATATGCTGATTTGGTGCTTAAAAACATTTCTTATTATTGAAAATTATTATCGTTATGTTGAAAACAGTTTCTAAAAACCACGATACAGTTTTTGATGAAGATAATGTGCGAAGAAACTGCCTTTATTTGAAATACTACAATAAAAAAAATATTTTGAAACATATACTACCAGTCCAAAGTTTTTGATGACGATTTTTTGTCTGTCTTTTCGTCTGTTCTGCTCACCAAGCCTGCAAAAGTAACATTTTGAAATATTTTTACTATTTAAAATAACTGTTTTCTATTTGAATATATTTTAAAATGTATTTTATATTTAAATATTTTGCTGTTATCAAAGCAACATTTTCAGCATCATTACTCCAGTCTTCAGTGTCATAAAATCCTTCAGAAATCATTCTAATATGCTGAGTTGCTGTTCATATTGTTATTATTTATATTTTAAAAAGTTAAGTACATTTTTTTCAAGATTCTTTGATGAATAAAAAGATCCAAAGATCCGCATTTATCTAAAATAAAAAGCTTTTGTAACATTATACACTATACCATTCAAAAGACTGGAGTTAGTATAATTATAAAAATTAATACTTTCATTTAGCAAGGATGCTTTAAATTGATGGAAGGTGATGATAAAGACATTTATGTAATGTTACAAAAGACTTCTATTTAAAATCAGAATATTAGAGTGATTTCTGAAGGATCATGTGACTGGAGTAATGATGCTAAAAATTCAACTTTGAAATCACAGGAATAAATTGCATTTTAAAATATTCAAATAGAAAACGCTTATTTTAAATAGTAAAAATATTTCAACATTTTCATACTTTGGATCAAATAAATGCAGGTTTGGTGAGCAGAAGAGACTTTAAAACACATTAAAAATCTTACTTTTCAAAAACTTTTGACTGGTAGTGTATTTGTCTTTACTGTCACTTTTGATCAATTTAATGCTGAATAAAAGTATTAAATTAATAATAATAATAATAATAATAATAAAAAGGAAATAGTTTATTCTTCATTGACCGGCTGTTGACAGAAAATGGCTAATAATCTCAAAATGCCCAGATATCGGCCAATATGTTTTTCTTTTGCTATAAAGTATCCAGTGTACAATGAATATACAGTACTAGTGTTATTACTACTATACATTTTACCGAATATTTGTTTTGTTGCTAGTAAACAGTGCATATTACTAGTGAAAGTTATTTTATTTTAATACATTTTTTTTAGCAGTGTAACTGTGCAGCATATTAATTTTTTTAAATTAATGTTGTTTTAACGTTTGTTTTACATATTTAAGAGTTCTCAGACTTATAATTCTATATTAAATTTGTAATTTGTTAAACATGTAAACATACATATAATGATTAGATATTCAGTGCTTTACATTATAGTATAGCAGTATATTTCTAAACTGACTTTTCCCATAATCCACATTAGAGCTTTGCAAACAAGGCCAGTGTTGTACTAAATCAGGACTCTGACTCAAACACTTGAGGCCAGTGGATTGAGGTTGTTCTTTTGGTTGATCATTCTGTAGTACTGATTCCGTGGTCTTTAATTGCAATCGATTGTTGGGTAGTGAGTTGAACTGCTAATAGCTGAAGTGACAGTGATTAAGCAGTAAGGAAGATCATGCTTGAGATATTCAATCCAATCCATCCTGTCATGATGATGATGGTTAACTCCATTTTATTTAAATGCGCCTCACTTATGTTTGTATCTCGAAACTAGTGTCTTGAAAAGCCCCTTTCTCAGTCTAGACCTGATAAATATTTGATGTCAGGGAGCTGGGGGGCACTCCTCCAAAAGAATGCTTTTTACTCACATTGCACCATTTGGGTAATTGAGTTTCAGGACAAAAGTTGTGTTTTAAAACGCCTCCACCCTTAAACTCCACTTTAAAAGTGCTTGTGAAAGCTTGCCAGTCACTGCCTCAAAAATCACCATCAATTTCATGTAATGGTGGCCAATGGAGGGAGGACAGAGGATTACTTTTAGAGCCCAGATGATCGAACGAGTGTCCACTCTGACCCAAAATGGCAGAATAAATCAGTTCTAAGAGGCAGGAAAACAAAGGACTAAGAGATAATGGAAGATGAATTCCTGTGCAAAAAGAATCATGAGGTTTCAGAAGTCACCCTTACTGTCTTCAGACTGAGATCATCGCTCTTGTATTGCTCTCCAGCGCAGATTTATATACATGATGCTATCTGTATCTACTACACTGCCTTCAGCAAACAAATGTCTTTGTTTTACCAATTCAGATTCGGCGAACACCATGTTTTTTTTAGGTATAGAGTAGTTTAGGTTAATATATACTGGATATAATTAGAATATTTTCAACATTATCTAGTTGATGTAAATGAACCAACTTTGTGAATATGCAGTACACTTTTAGTTTGACAGTTAACTTCAAGATGTTCATGTCTTTCTTTCTTCAGTTGAAAATAAATTAAGGTTTTTGAGGAAAACATTCCAGGATTTTTCTCCATATAGTGGACTTCAATGAGAGCCAAGGGGTTGAAGGTCCAAATTGCAGTTTCAAGTCAGCTTCAAGTCAATATTTATCCACAAATGCTCATCTGACACTAGCTTGACTTCACGCATTACATAGCCAAAGGTCATGCGTGATGTACCGACCAAAGTCAAACGGCCTTTACATAAAATGGTAAAACAACGATGTCGGATGATTTTGAAGTTGGAGGGGAAAATGAGGTGGGGTTTTTCACCCTACACTTCCCTTTGAACCAGAGTGCAAAGACGAAGGACTAACCACCCCATGACCTTTCCAACGTGATTACGTAATCCGTGAAGTCACGGATGCACATTGCAGAGCTAGTGCAAGATGAGCATTTGTGGTTAAAAATGATAGAAAATGACTGATTGTTTCGCTAGATAAGACCCTTATTCCTCAGATGGGATTGAGTAGAGCCCTTCGAAGCGCATTGAAACTAATTTGGACCTTCGTCCATTATATGGAGAAAAATCTTGGAATGTTTTCCTCAAAAACCTTCATTTCTTTTTGACTGAAGAAAGAAAGACATGAACATCTTGCATGACATGGGGTGAGTAAATTATCAGTAGATTTATATTCTGTAAGTGAACTAATTCTTTAAGTCCCTAAAAACCATCTAAATGGTCTTTTTGTTTCGTTATTTGAAAGTATGGCAAGGATGACGATCAATTAAAGAAAAAAAAATATCGGTCTATATATAAGCTATGCAATTTATATACTGTATCTAATTTTCAGCTGTTAGTGCACTGGCTTTTCCCAGTGCATGCTTGAACAAATAAATATACACAGAGACGCACGCTGTTGTAGCCAACACACAGCTTGCAGCATATCTCTTTATTTATTTATAATTTGTTCAGCCCTGTTCTGTTTCTTTGCAATGCCTTCCGCCCACTAGGTTAAAAGACAACAGCACCATCCTACATCACCCTCGCCTTTCCATCTCTCCCTCCCTCAAACTCTCTCTCGAGTTTTGACAGCCTTGCCTTTATGTTCAGTCAAGCTTTCAAGCCTTAGGGAGAAACGGAGGCCGAGCGAGAGCAGCCACCCCTCCCTCTGCAGCGAACAACAGCAAATCTCAACAATCTTTATTACAACTGCTTTATTCATGCTGTTGACACAGGCAATATCAGTGTATGACCAGCGGACCATGACAACACCGTCTCGCCTGTGAAGGCCATCTGAACCTTGTATAAGCTGTGTGTCTTTCCTCTTTTTGTCCTTAACCCCTCCCGCTCTCTCTTGTCTGTGTATGCCACATCGCAGCGCTGCTTTGATAGAAGCAGGTCATGTGGGACCTTTTACACAGTGAGGTGAAATTGCCATATACGCCGTGTCACATGCACTGTCTTCCTTGCGGGCAGAGGAATGTGCTTCATGAATTTATGTTCCTTTTGTCTCATTGTTATGACCCCGCTGGCTTTCTTATCATAAACTCTAACCTTTTCGTGACATCTGGTGCAGCCAGAGTTATCACTTCAGCCAGAAAGAACAAAACTGACACAACTGAGTGAGACGCTTTCCAAATAGATTTTTGCTCATGTCTTAGTGGGCATAAGCATATAGATCAGTTTCTTTTCATTCTTTTGTATCTTATAAACTACTTAACAATAATGTACACACTGCAACACATGACAGTGTAGCGTGTGACAGACGCAGTTCGCAGGTCAGGTTGAGAGAGTGAGTCTCATTGTCATTAAAAGATTAGTAAATTTCCTGATACTTTACTCACCCCCTTGTCATCCAAGATGTTCATATCTTTCTTTCTTCATTAGAAAAGAAATTAAGGTTTTTGAGGAAACGTTTTCTCCATATAGTAGCCTTCAATGGGGATCAATGGGTTGAAGGTCCACATTAGAGGTGTTCTCTGGTTCTAAAATTCGTACCCGACCCGAATTGACCCGAATCACTTCTTACCCGAACCCGATTTGCATAAATACATTTTTTCGAACCTGACTGGACCCAAACTTAAACAGCATTGACATGCGAACAGCCTCGCAGTCTGTCAGGAAAAATTCTGGTGTGCTGCTGATCGATTTGGCTTCATTATTTTCATTTATTTATTTAGGCTACTTATTTTGCCTACCTGATGGATACATGTTCTGAGTTTGGCTTCCAGTTGTGACCAGTGGATTTGAAAAATATATGTGATAGTTTGATAAAAATTAAATCGACAGCCTAATAAATCATGGATTCGCTGGTGTTGTATGCAACGTTATTTACCTCATCTCCAAAGTAGTTCCTACTAAAATCCATAATTAAGATGTATGAATTAGACAAACTTAAGTAAATTGGACAAAATCTCTTGAAGTTCTCTCTCTTGTATGTTTGTTTTACATGACAATGTTAAGTTAAAATGAAAATTAAATGTTTAGTTTTAGCGGTTTGATTTAAGTGTAATGACCTATTTTTGATTAATTCATTCAAACTTTGACGCATCACGGAAATCATAGGGCCCTACGTGCATTTCACAAAAATGAACTTAACATGAACGCTAAAGTAGGCTACGCATCTGGGATAGTTTAAAAGAATTCAGGTCTTATTCGGGTCCATTCAGAAAAAGCAGATTTATTTTAATTACCTGAGACCTGAGGCCATTAATACCGAACCCGTGTCCAAGTTTTGGACCCAAACCTGCTCGGGTCTGGGATGGACCTTGGGTTTTTGGATCCAAGTGGACCTGTGAAGACCACTAGTCCACATTGCAGTTTCAATGGAGCTTCAAAGGGCTCTTCACAATCCCAACGGAAGAATAAGGTTCTTATCTAGCAAAATGGCCGGTCATTTTCTAAAAAAAAATAAAATAAAATGTACTTTTTTAACCACAAATGCTCGTCTTGCACTAGCTCTGTTTCCACACATAGTCACGTTGGAAAGGCAGAACGTAGGTGGATGTGGACGGAAGTACTGATCCAATGTTTACAAAGCAAAAGAATATCAAATGCCCTTTACAAAAAATGGTAAAACAATGATGTCAGGCGATTTTGATGGGGTTTTTTTTTGCCCTAGCCTACCTTTTTGAACCGAGTACACAGATGAGGAACTAACGACGTGTGGATTGCAGAGCTAGTGCAAGATAAAAATTTGTGGTTAAAAAGTATTTGTAATACTTTATTTGTAACCCCCTTTAAGCTGCATTGAAACGGCAATTTGGACCTTCAACCTGTTGGCTCCCATTAAAGTCCGCTATATGGAGAAAAATTCTGGAATGTTTTCCTCAAAAACTTTTATTTCTCTTTAACTGATGAAAGAAAGACATGAACATCTTGGATGACGTCGGGGTGAGTAAATTATCAGGAAATTTTTATTAAGGAGTGAACTAATCCTTTAAGGAACTGCCCTTCCTTAGTCAATTAATTTTACAAAAGACTAACAGGATGGAAAAAATGAGGAAACAACAAAATATTACTTAATAAATTGTTTTATGTTAGAAGTTAGGAGTGGAGAAAAACAGAAAAAGGCAAAGAAAAACATATTCATGGATGAATCATTGACAATAAGATCAATAAGCATTTAGAAAATAGCGTGAATTTCCATTTCATGCTGACTTTAATTGCAATATTCTGATAAAAGAAACCTACATAAAATGATTTCCATTGTGACTTTAATATTTTATCCAGTATATTAAGAAATATATGAGGAAGACATCCTATACTGGTACAGTGACAGATAAAATAAAAGACGTTCTGGCTAAGGCATGCTATTATATTTGTACATTAACAAAGATAACACCAAATGTATTGACCTGTTTCTCCACCCTCACTGTGATGTAGTTACTGGCATATTGATTCGCCCTGCATCACATCATTTACACCCTTTCAACTGAGCACTGGATACACATTCACACCTTCTATAACGAATGCTTCAGTCTTGCCTCCATGTACAAATATTGAAACCTTCTAATTCTGATGCCAGAGCTTCATTAATTTAATCATTCATACATTCAAAGTATATTTTAAAAAGTTCCTTATGTAGTATTTAGTCATTGGGATTAGCACTTATAGTAATATATTACATCGCACCCCTTTTGCAGGCTGTTTTTCAGTGCAGAGAAACTAATTTAGGTCTAATTCAGAACTTAAATGAAGTCACTGTCTAGTCAAGCACACTTCCTGCATTTAAAGTGGTGCCTAGGTCACGTTACAATGCTGAATGCAAATTGCATCCAGCATAGAATTTTTGAGCTTGTTTGTGATTTGTATATTCTTTTTGTGAATTGTGTGCAAATAAACAAAGCTATCAGACGCAATTCACGAATTCCCCCCTCAAAAACCCTGAATTTTGAGCAGCCCGGTGAAGTGCTGATACTGATAGCTACTGGCAGTCTGTTCAGATTTGCAGTCTAATTAAAAACATTGGGGCAGCTCATTTATTTGAGCCGTCACTAGAGAAATATTCAGCAGTGCTGCCAGAGCGTATTAGGGTCGGTGGTGTGCGTTCACTCCATCACACTGCGCTGTGGTACGGGGATAACCCTGATGAACGACACTGTCACGAGACCCTATTGTACTGGAGCGCCTCCGACCGTAATTTACTGGCGTAAACAACACGAGGGCCTCGCACGGACACACACACTCATATACATGCACACAAATTTACACATTCACATAGAAACGCACACTCGCTCACACACGCACACACTGAGCTATGACAGAGATGTTTTTTATCCTGCTCTCCCTTTTCTTTCTTTAATGAGGGTCCTGTTATTACCGCAATCAATCAGTTAAATCGCACAATGTTTAATTCAGTGTGTGTTCTCACCGTAGTTGCCACAAGAGAGCAGACCGTGTGTCATTGTCAGCCCAGGGCTGCATTCCAGTTTACACACACACACACACGCAGAATGCATTCAGCATAAATCTAATACATTTCAGAGACAATTATTCAAGCTTTAGTGATTTACAATCAAATTTTGATTAAACAGCGCTCCTTTTTAAATCCCAATTAAATCCAAGATGTAGTTTAATCACGATTATATTAGAATTAGTGAGATATAATTAACCTCTATTTTTAAATGAGCCCCAAAGCCCTTGGCCTTGCACTGAGTTAAATCTCTTTTTAATGCAGGCACAAATAGACACAATAAGCACAGTGGAGCATTAAAAGATACAGTCGGTGGTTTCACGCCCATAGCATCATTGTAATCAATAGAAAAGCAGCTGAGGACCCTCATTACACAGCTGTGATATGAGAGGGAGATGGAGATGGTCGATCTGTCCTGCCCACTCTCATTTCAAGGAACTCCATCATTCCATTACTATTGATCATACTAAGATATGAGAGTCAGACAGAGAGAGAAAGAGCTGCAGTTCAAGAGTAATAAAGACTCAGCAGGGTAATAATAATACATATAAATGAGCATTTAAATAATGACCTGCTTCCAAACACTGAGTTTCTTCAGATCAATGATGAATTAAAGCAGCTAATCAATGCTTTTGATAAAACCCAATGCAGGGCAAGAGAGTATTTGCCATATATGAACTCTCATACAAACTCTCCTACTTTAAAGGGATAGTTCATCCAAAAATGACAATTCTGTCATTAATTAATCACCCTCATGTCATTCAAAACAGGTAAGACCTTTGTTCATCTTCAGAACATGAATTAAGATATTTTAGATGAAATCCGAGAGCTTTCTGACCCTGCATAGACGGCAATGCAACTACCACGTTCAAGGCCCATAAATGTAGAAAGGACATTGTTAAAATAGTCCAGGTGACATCAGTGGTTCAACCATAATTTTATGAAGCTACAAGATTAATAAAAATAATTCTAATTTTATGAAGCTATACATTCTAGTGAATTTATAAAATTACAGTTGAACCATTGATGTATTGATGTCCTTAGAAATTGCGTTGCCATCTATGTAGGGTCAGAACGCTATCGGATTTCATCAAACATATCTTAATTTGTGTTCTGAAAATGAACGAAGCTCTCACTGGTTTGGAACAACATGAGGGTGAGTAATTAATGACAGAATTTTCATTTTTGGGTGAACTATCCCTTTAAATTCAATATACCCTTTGCTAATAATGTTTAACACCATTATGAATGGACAAACATACATAACCATTCAAAGTTAGGGGTCAGTTTTTTATTTATTTATTTATTATATATATATATATACTTTTTAATGATTTCTTTCAGTAAGGATTGATTAATTTGATCAAAAATGAGAGTAAATACATGTATAATGCTATAAAAATTTTATATTTCAAATAAATACTATTTTTTTGAATTGTTATTTGTCATGAATCATAACCAAAAAGTACCACTGTTCCAAAATGCTGAGCTTAAGTTTTCATCATTAAAAATGATCATAATGTTTCTTGAGCACAAAATCAACATATTAGAATGATTTCTGATGGATAATGTGATACTGAAAATTTGAGTAATAGCTGTAAAATATTTATGTTTGCTATCACAAAAATAAGTTGCATTTTGAAATAATAAAATAAAATAGAATAGAAGCATTATTTTAGTATTTTAGATTGTAATACTATTTCACAATGTTACCATTTTAAAAATCTTAATAGACCACAAACATATGAACATATATATACATTTTTTATGTTATTTTTATTCACAGTTACAGAAAACAACTGTTGAATGTGACTGACTAAAAATAACAGTCTATTTTGGATGAAACTTAACAGCTGCACTACATTATTATTTAAATAAATTATTACCATTAATAAATAAATACTTTTCCCAGATTTAACACCTGTGGTCCTTATTCTGACATCTGACTTCATAATTTATTGCTTTGGTTCTTAAACATTTATGCTTTATTAATGCAGTTTTATGTTTATTCCAATAACATTGTCCTTTCTCATTACAGCCTATTGGTGCGCTCAACCCCAAAAGGGCTGCATTCTTCTCTGAACGTTTTGAATCATGGGAGGACGAGCAGGTGCCCAAATTCCACTACGGCACACACTATTCCACCTCCAGCTTTACACAGATGTGGCTACTCAGGATTGTAAGTTCCACATAAACACACAAGTGTCACACTGTTACTCCAAACTGCACAATTTTTATTTATTTATTTTTTTATAGCATCAGTCCTACAAAAGAGAAAAGCATGTCAGTGTGCCATTTGCCAGTACATTAATTTACTTCCTTCATCGTTTATTTTTTCATAGTCTGTTTATGTAGGACAAATAAACGGGATCATAATTGTTCAAATGATTTGCCACTTTTAAAGGGTTTTAAAACACAGCAGCTCTGTGCTATTCACGCTGCAGCAAAATGCTACACATTCATCATGTGATCTGTTGTGAAACACATTGCAACTAATTGTTGTTTATAATTGGGCATGTGTGCGTGCTCAGTCAGGTTGATTTATTGTTATATTGAAATGTAGGCCTTATCTGCATACTAACAAACACACAACACATCGCTCATCTTCTCCTCATCCTTTGTGTTCTAATATCTTCAGAGAACAAAGACATGACACTCTGGAGGAAAAATGCTTTTTTATGCTTTATAACAGTATTTTGATGAAGCATAGTTTTGTTCAACATAAGCAGTTCTATATTAGTTTTACAATTAGAAAGTCCTATGTTTCTCTCAGTGTTTGTTGCTTTACATTTAAATTTAGGTTTGTGTTTTATTTACACTCTAAAAATGTTTGGGTTATTTGGCAACCCAGCACAGGGTAAATATTGGACAGAACACATGCTGGGCTATTTTGACCCAGCTGGTTGGGTTAAATGTTTTTACCAAACATGCTGGGTTGTTTTAAGTCAACTATTGTTTAAAAATTATTATATTGCTGGCTCGAAATGGGCTGGAAATAAAAAATCACACACAGAATTATAAAGGCAACAGCAATAATGAAAGGATGAACATTTATTATTAAGCTTGAACACCATGTACAAAAATATAAGCCAAATTAAATTTATTTGGGTGAATACAGCATAGTTTACAATATTACACACATTTAAACTCGTTTAACAAGCTTTTTTTTTTTTTTTAATTTTTAAGCATTTATTAAATATGTAAATGTTACATTTAAAAGCAGCATTTTAATTTAAGTGTATTTAACTATTCTCTATAATGACTTTTCACGGAAATAGTGCTGATTCTCTGCGAAATCTAAGCTGGTGTTGGGCTGCTTTTTTTGGGAGAACTATGAACTTCAGACCACTGCCTAACGTTTCACTTGTGACTGACTCCATAACCTCCTCATAAAAAAACAGTATTTAGATTAAAGAACATATTTTAACATCAAATTTAATTAAATTCAGTATTATAATGAATAAAATCAATTTATGCTATGCAAGGCAAAAGGTGTTTCCATCATGCGAAATGACTAAGTAGTAAGCAGCCTCTCGTAACGACTGCTGCTCCTTGTGAGATGCGTTGTTTAAAATAATACAGTTTACAGCACAGTAAAGACTTTATAAATTAAATAAAATGTATACAAAACCTTTATTTCGCTGAAGAAGTGCACTAAATTGGCAGTGCTGAAAACCGCTCTCTCTTGTAAAGACTGTAACACAGCAGCTGAGTTGTTTTGTCAGAGACCGTACCCCTCTCTATTGACCCGCAGCAGGACAGGATTTTGGATCACAGGTTTTGCCCTATGACCAGTTCTGCTCAAAAATAACCTAATATTTAATACCCCATTAAAAATAACCCAGCAGCTTAGTAACTGAAAAACTACCCAGCACCTGGGTAAAAAATATTAAAAAATAACCCATTAAAAACAAGCTGAACCCAGCATTTGGGTTAAAAAAAAATAACCCACCATTTTTTGGAATGCAGAAAACTATCCAACACCTGGGTAAAAATACTAAAAACAACCCAATAAAATGACCCAGCAGGCTGAACCCAGCATTTGGGTTAAAAAAAAAAGATTTTTTTTTTAGAGTGCAGAAAACTATCCAGCACCTGGGTAAAAATACTAAAAACAACCAAATAAAATGACCCAACAAGCTGAATCCAGCATTTTGAAGTGCAGAAAACTATCCAGCATCTGGGTAAAAATACTAAAACAACCTAATGAAATGACCCAACAAGCTGAACCCAGCATTTTTTGGAGTGCAGAAAACTATCCAGCACCTGGGTAAAAATACTAAAAGCAATCCAATAAATGACCCAACAAGCTGAACTCAGCATTTGGGTTAAAAATAACCCAGCATTTTTAAGAGTGCAGAAACTAGCCAGCACCTGGGTAAAAATACTAAAAACAACCCAATAAAATGACCAAGCAGGCTGAACCCAGCATTTGGGTTAAAAAAATAACCCAGCATTTTTTAGAGTGCAGTTTTAATGTTTTAAGAATTCACATATTCTTATAAATTCTACTCACAAAGAGTGAGAGAAAGAGAGCTAGAGGTCACTAACCCATTCCTGGCCATCCCTGTAATTGTTACAGTTTTTCACTTTCATTGCCGTTCCCTGTTGGCCCATTGTATTGATCCCATCCCATTATTATCAGGCTTATCGCAAATCCACTTCACCAAACACCCTAATTCATGTACCATAGCACAAATCAGCAACCTCGTGATATTGAGGCTCTTGACAGAGAAAAGGAGGGTGGTAAATTCAGTCAAGCACCCAAAAGCCTCTGCGTAATTAGGGTATTTTTCTTTCATGGTGTAGCTTACCGGGGTGCTATTCACTCTAATTGCGTCCTTCTCATCGGGGAGGTATTGTTTCAAAAGAACCACCTATTGATTCTGCACAAACAAGATTAAGCATGATTAGAAAAGAACAAATAATGCACTTGTAAAGGCTTTACTGTCTGACCGGGGTTAATAACAGGTTTCTTTAGCATTCAAGTCCCTCTTTTGGGAAAGAGGATGTCATTTAGCGCACACAAATTAGGATCATATTGTATAAGGCTTTGTTATGAACAGCAGGCATCGATGCTAAATAAGAGATACTGGCTGGGTTGCATGTACTGAAAAATGTTCAAATTGCAGGCTAAAGACTGATCAAAGTCGACTCGTAGTTATTAAATACATGATCTATGCTCAATGGAATTTGCCCTGTAGTTGTTTTAGGTTCTAACATGACGTTTTATGTGTATGGAAAGTCAATTTTTTCATTCTTTTTTATTCTCAGGAGCCTTTCACAACATTCTTCCTGAATTTCCAAGGTGGGAAATTTGACCACGCGGATCGCACTTTCTCCTCAGTGTCCAGAGCTTGGAGAAACTGCCAGAGGGACACGTCTGACGTGAAGGTATGTCAATATATGTGATTTTTTTTTCATCCATATATCCATATTTATTCACATGCACAAAGCTGTACTCATTTCCTCGTATTTGGGCATCACTCTGTCCCATGCCTGGATTTGGTTTTCACCTTCCACTGATATTTAGTTTTTCACAAATGTGGAGGCTATTACATGATTAGACGTTTCTCTAGTGAGTTGACTTCCTCTTGGTAACTGGAGCTTGCTGGGACTTGGTGTGAGGGTAGTCGTCATGGAGACACCGCAGCTCTCTGCCCGGCTGCCCCCATCACCTCTCTATAAAAAGTGGCCTTAGCACATGTACGGTCACAACCAATCCTTGTCATGCTACTATGAAAGCGTCAAGGGTCCTTGATCAAAGCTTTAAACTAATCTTGATTTCGAACTTTCCCCCTTTCCCCCCTTACACTCTTTCTTGCGAAACCTTTCATAATACTCTAACCCTCAGTTGAACCTTTTGTCGTTCGGCCCCAAACCAAAGTCAGACAGCAATCCCAAATGCGCACTCAGAGGCCCTCAGAGTGTTCGGCACTGAGTTTAACAAATGTCCAGACCTCTTGAAATATTCATTACAACAGACAGCCATTTTGTTAGCACGCTCATTGCATGCTGGCGTTTTTCAGGGGCTGATTGCGCTCATTTGATAATAAGACATGTGGCTCACATTACATGGTCACACTTGATACCGAAAGCTCACTCAAAACCCAGTTTGGTTTCTGCGTGAGCTTGTCACTGTGGATCAGCATAACAGGATTGGCATGCATCAAAACCAAATGGAGGACTTTGACTAAAAACCTGGAAATCACCTTCAGTATATTTGACTTTGAAGCTGTGGAACATTTCAAACATGTTTCACTTTTCTTAACCTTGCAAAAAAGGTCTGAAAGGTGCAAATGAGAAGCAAAGAAGTGCCTTCAAATGTAATAATGTATCAATTTGCCATGCTGTTATCCCTTTTTCTTAAAAAAACAAAAAGCACAGCAGTCCCCCTGCATTTAGAAACACCCCCTCATTCTACCAAGGGGTGAAAAGCCTTTAGCAGTTTTTGTGTCCAGGCTAAAGAGAGCTATAATGGCCTAAAGCCACCCTGATCCTGTCTGTCTCTAGCCAGGCAAACTCTGGCCTGACCTTTAACCTCCATCCCCTGACCTCCGTGCACTAGGCTGAAAGCAGTGCGGACACTGAAAGTTTCCCCTCAGGGGAATCAGAGCGGACCTAAGAGCAAGCCCAGGGGTACCCCTCTCTATTGACCCGCAGCAGGACAGGATTTTGGATCACAGGTTTTGCCCTATGACCAGTTCTGCTCAAGGGCCATTGCACATAATAGCTCCTCCCGAACCCCAGCCTTGGTCTCCCTTCCCCCCCACACCACTGGTTAAGTGGCTCTGGGTCTTTGTGCCGCCAATGAAGACGCCAAATTTACGCCAGGCTCCATACATGAACCTCAGGGCGCCTGGTGCCATTGTAAAACTGTGACCTTTTTGTTTTAAAGACTTAGGTTTTAAAGAGAGGACTAGAAAGAAATGAGGCAGGAGGCTAGTTTTGAACTTCCACCTTTTGTTTGCTCACCTAATTGGCCGCTCGCAAATGCACCAAGGAGCTGTGCTTTATATGCACAATATACATATACATATTAAATTCGATTGCTGTGTTATGTTAAATATATATAGTTTCTTTCATGGATGTTTAAATGTAGACCTAAATTGTTGTTCTTATATACAAACGTTAACCATGTGGTTTCAGCTCTTAGCTTTGGAATAGACCTATCACAGAAAAGCATAGATTACTTTGGATGTGGGACAGAACTTTTGGTCTCTGACTACTGAGTGACTGATAGATTGTCAGTTAGATGGTTCTCCCAAGGGACTCATGTTTCTGCAGAGCAACAACATGTTTATCCTCCTAGGACTAACATAATACTTCCATAGAGAGTATGTGTTTGATGAATAGTGTGTTTTTGTGTGTATGAATAGGTGCACACTGTAGCATATAAAATGCAGTGCGACATATAAAAGTAGGGATGGACTGAAATAGAAATTCAGGCCATTACCAAGTACAAGTTAAAGAAAAAAGTTCACTTCCAGAACAAACATTTACAGATAATGTACTCACCCACTTGTCATCCAAGATGTTTATGTCTTTCTTTCTTCAGTCATAAAGAAATGATGTTTTTTGAGGAAAACATTTCAGGATTTTTCTCCATATACTGGACTTCAATGCGGTTTAAATGCAGCTTCAAAGGGCTCTAAGTGTTCCCAGCCGTGAAAGAAGGGTCTTGTCTAGCTATCTAGCTATTTTCTGAAAAAAGACAATATGAGTGTTTGAGGTTAAAAAGTATATGCATTGTAATTTTTTTCTTTAGAAAATAAGAGATCGTTCCGCTAGATGAGACCTTCCTCGGCTGGGATCGTTTAGAGCCATTTGAAGCTGCTTTTAAACTGCATTTTGAACGTTCGAAAAGGGGGGGCACCAGTGAAGTTCAGTATATGGAGAAAAATCCTGAAATGTATTCCTTAAGACACATAATTTCTTTGCGACTGAAGAAAGACATGAACATCTTGAATGACATGGGGGTGAGTACATTATCTGTACATTTTTATTCTGGAAGTGAACCTCTTCTTTAACTGTTTTACTTTGAGTTTTCTTCCTCTCCACTTAAACTACTTTAACCTTTAAGAATCCTATTTGTCTCAGATTATCATGTTATATAATAAGATCGATCAGAGCAGATTTCAGAAAATCCAGCCTGGTCTCATTGTTTAATACGTGGGTATTAGTATGTAACATTTGGAAGCACAAAACGTACATTTTTGTGCATTTTTATTGACATTTGTAATTCAGTTGTTCATATGTAAATAATTTTACGTTTTAGGTGTCAACAATACATCAGTATTGTATGTTAAAATGCTGAAAATATGTCAGTATTGTACGTTTAGATGCTGTAAATATGTCACTATTGTACGTTTATGTACATTTACATTTATAGAAATACTTTTATAGCCTTCTATTTTATAGTAATATAGTCATTTTTCAAGTTGCAAGTTTATAGTAATTTTTCAAGTTGCTGCATTACAAAAAAAATTATTAACTTATGTAATTCATTTGCTACTCCATGGGTTTGTGACTTACAAAATCCTAAGTTTGACAGGGTCAGAAACTGGAATAAAGTTATCATATTAAGAATGATATGTATGTGTAATGAGAGAAAAAACTAGTGTGATAGTGTGAAATCTTTAAATAAAAATGAAATGATTTCTGTGTAACCTGATTATTATTCATAAGATTTAACCTTTGCAATTTCATGATGTCTCCAACTATCTTATTCTCAGTAGTCTCACCATTTAAAAAAAAAAATGGTGCCCATGCATTTTATAAAGGAAGAAAGGAGGTTTAGTGCTATTTACCTTGCTTTGACTGCAGTGTGCCTCTGCACTGCTATTTTGATGTTTTTTATCAGGATGACATGCAGTCGCTCTTTCTGTGAAGACTTTAAAATTGGATATTAAACTGGAGTAGCTCCAACTGCATCTCTCACAAAGAGTGGCAGCGCGGCACAGATTAAAGGCTAAAGATTCAAAGAAGGAATAACTGATTCCTTCGCTCCTGATTCCTATTTAATGAGCTGTTATATTGTATAGTTATCTAGTATGTTTAGAAATAGTTGAAACTGGATGCATCTGCTTTGCACAATAATCAACTTTGTGTCCTTGTTTACTTTCTTGTTTGGAATGAATTATTGAATGTTATTCAGTGAATTATTTTTGAATAATTATTTTTGATTGTCTAATTTAGGGATGTCAAATTTACTGTGTTACTGCATTCTATTAATTACGTTTTATTTTAATGTTTATCATATTTTTTAAATGTCAAGTTTGTCAAATCATTCTTCAACAAGACCTTTAATTATATTTTTATATATTATATACATGTTTTATTTACACGTTTTGTACATATACCCTACCAGTCAAAAATTTTTGGACAATAAGATTTTTAAAGTTTTTTAAAGAAGTCTCTTCTGCTCACCAAGCCTGCCTTTATTTGATTCAAAACACAGCAAAAGCAATAATATTGTGAAATATTTTTACTATTTAAAATAACTGCTTTCTATTTGGAAATATTTTAAAATGTAATTAATTCCTGTGATCAAAGCTAAATTTTCAGCATCATTACTCCAGTCTTCAGTGTCACATGTACCTTCAGAAATCATTCTAATATGCTGATTTGCTGTTCAAGAAACATTATTATTATCAATATTTAAAACTGTTGTGTACATTTTTTCAGGATTCTTTAATAAATAAAAAGATCCAAAGGTCAGCATTTACCTGAAATAAAAAGCTTTTGTAACATTATGCACTATACCATTCACAAGCTCAGAGTCAGAGTGGGAAGAATTTATAGAAATTGGTATTTTTGCTTTAAATTGATCAAAACTGATGATGAAGATATTTATAATGTTGCAAAAGATTTCTATTTTAGATAAATGCTATTCTTTTGAACTTTCTATTTATCAAAGAAACCTAAAAATTCTACTCAGCTGTTTTCAACATATTAGTAATAATAAAAATTCTATATATGTTTGTGTGTGTGTGTGTGTATATATATATATATATATATTTTTTTTTTTTTTTGAGCAGCAAACCAGAATATTAGAATGATTTTCTGATCATGTGACTGGAGTAATGATGCTAAAAATTTTGATTTAAAATCACAGGAATAAATTACATTTTAATATATATTCAAATAAATGCAGGCTTGGTGAGCAGAAGGGACTTGTTACAAAATGTTACAAATCTTACTGTTCAAAAACATTGCATTTAGTTTTCTGTCTTTAAAAAGGACACTTCAGGAGCAAAACAAAAATGAGATTAATTACGATTAAATGTTTAAATTGATCACAAACCCTAATCTAATTATTTTATCAGTTAATAATGTGAGTATTTGTAGTAAAAAGGGATTTTTTCTGTCTCTCTCACAGGAGTTGATCCCTGAGTTCTATTACCTCCCAGAGATGTTTGTCAACTCCAATAATTACAACCTGGGAGTGATGGATGATGGGACGGTGGTGTCAGATGTGGAGCTGCCGCCCTGGGCCAAGACTCCTGAGGAGTTCGTACGCATCAACCGACTCGTACGTTCACTCTCTCTGTCTCCATCTCTTTTCTTTCCCAGTCTCTCTCCATCTTTCTTTATCTCCCTTATTAAATTGCTGTTAAAGTGCTGATTGCGAGTCTCTCTGGCCAGCGTGTCTGGCTCTTTGTATCTATTTGTGCGTGTGTGTGTGTGTGTGTGTGTGTGTGTGCGTGCTAATGCTGTGACCTGTTTTATGCTGATAATTACAACTCTGATATCACTCTGACTCTCCCATTAATCATCTCTTTCTGTGTCTCACACACACACACAGAGTCACACAACCTCCTCATCCAGTGTCACTATTCTGACATGCACACAGACATTCACACACTTTCACTAAGTCTGTGTGTAGGGTTGCACAGACTTTAGCTGTTTGATCGCTATCAGATAAAGTGCTGGTTGTTCTTTGATCTGTGTACATGCTATAGAAAGTATTCACAGTTGTACTGATTTTACTGTTGCGAACAGCACCAATGCTGCGTTAATTGGTGTCACTGCCGTATATCACAGACTCTGCCTGCCATTAAATTGCATGTTGGTGCTTCTGTACAGTGTGTCAACTGTTCTGACACAATCTAAACTAACTGCATGGGCAGCTTGTAGCCAGTAATAATTGTACATTAATGTGACATGAGATCCTTTGTTGTCATAAAAGTCAAAGCTCTCGTATTTCTAGGATATTTTATCATGTCTTCCTCTACCGAAGTTGTCTTAAAATTGTGTAGCAAATTAGGCCATGCACAAAGTGAAGTTTTTGGCATGACAGCTGCGTTTAAATAAGGGAGTGACTGTGAACAAGACTTACTTTTTATTTATTATTATTTTTATTTTGGTGAAATAAATATGGGATATTACTGACAGGCTTGTCACTAGATATTTTAGTGTTTTAATTTATACAGAAGACCATGTCCTCTCTAGGAGCACAATTTGTGGGTTACCCATGGACCGCAAAGGCTGATGGGAGGGGTTGTGGTGAAGAAAAAAATGCAAATGAGTAAAGACATGCATCTGTTTCCTCAAGTTGAGCTGTCAGTGTCCAAAAGAGAGTGTCATCAGTGCCTTAGCAACTTATTGTTTCGTTCTTTTGTTCTCTTCAAACCATGAATGTGTGTATAATGTACAGTACATGATGAACTTTCTATTCATCAACACTGTTTTCACAAAAAATATTGGACAGCATAATTGTTTTCAACATTGACAGTAATAATAAATTTTAGCACAAAATCAGCATATTAGAATGATTTGTGACCCTGGACCACAAAACAAGTCATAAGGGTAATTTTTTTTTAAAATTGAGAATTATACATCACATCTGAAAGCTGAATAAATAAGCTTTCCACTGATGTATGGTTCATTAGGATAGGAAGTTCAAATTATTACCATTTTTTCTGTAAAAATCTTACCAACCACAAACTTTTGAACAGTAGTGCATATGTAATATACAGCTGTGTTCAAAATTAATCATACCCTTGTTAAATATAATCAAAGAAGGCTGTAAAAATAAATCTACAACGTTTATCCATTTGATGTTTTATTCAAGAAATTAAAAAAAATCTAACCTTTAATTGAAGGAAAAAAAAACAAAAAACAAGTGAAAATGTGTTAAAATCACATTATGAAATAAATATTTTTCTCTAATACACAGTGGCCACAATTTTGACACCCCTAGAAATTCTTATGAGTAAAATATCTCTGAAGTATATTCCCATTAATATTTGTGTGTTTTATTTTTTGTTTTTTTTGTTTGTTTTTTTAAGCACACCAGGGTGACGGACATGAAGTTATATAAATATGAGGGAACACAATAGCTATAATTAAGAATTTCCAAGCAACAGAAAATATTACAAATCTGCCTGGAAGAGGATGTGTGTCTGTTTTGTCTTAAGTCAATGTGTGGAGTATAGTTGAAGTGGCCAAAGACTCTCCAAGGATCACAGATGGATAATTGCAGAAAATAGTTGAGTCTTGGGGTCAGAAAGACTCTAAAAATTATCGAACAGCACCTGCATCAACACATGTTGTCTGGGTTTAAATAAAAAAAATAAAAAAAATAACATGCTCTCATCCAAAAACAAACTCCAGCATATTTTTTTCTAGAAACTATTGGAACTTCAAACGGGATTGGATTCTATTTTCAGATGAAACAAAAAAAAAAAAGCTTTTTAGCAGCAAACACTCAAGATGAGTTTGGTGCAAACAGGGATAAAAAAGTACCCCATGTGTACAATTAAATACACTGTTAGATCTTTAATGTTGTAAGCTGTTATCTTGGCGAAAAGTATTGAATAAAAGGGTATGATTAATTGTAGCTAATGTGAAGAAAAAAAAAAATTGAAGGAAAACATTTATTTCATAATGAGATTTCCCTCCAGTTTTAAATTCTTATTCTCCAATGAAAGGTTAGATTTTTGAAAAAATAAATAAATAAATGAATAAAAAATCAAAAGGATTAACGATGCAGATTTTTTTCACAGCCCTTTTTGATTATATTTACGAAGGGTATGAATATTTCTGAACATGACTTATGATATGTGTATGCATAACATTGTAGGGTTCCTTTTCTACCAGTTAGTAAATCTGTGTAAAACTGTTATTATGTTATTCTAAAACTATCATAAAAACAGAAATGGCATCTGGATTATCTGTCCTGTATCATGAGGACAGCTACCCTCACAGCTATAGCCAGCACTGATCATTTTTTCCAATCATTCCTACCTCAAATCTTCTCTCGGATCAATGTGATGCCAACTTCTCAGCTCTACCTATTACCTTATAAAACCCTGTAATGTACTGTTCTCATCTGTAAGTTTCCCTTTCCTTGCTTTCCTATAACACAGGAATTATAAAACTGATCTCAGATCATTGCAAAAGCTCACCTGTACCAGACCCCAATTAGTCTTAATGTGCACAGCAACACACACAATGAGACAAGATGAATCGATTGACTTTGTCCAGTGTGATTCGCTATTGATCTGAGCAGCAGGAAGTGGGTGAAGTAGATGGACACGCATGTAATGGGATCTATGGGAACTCAGACTGTACAGTCATTAGAACATATGACATTATAGGAAATGACAAACAAATGTCATTATAAGTATTCCAAAATTGTTTTGCATTAACGAAACTTGATAAACTGGGTCTGGAGCTTTGGTGTTTATTTCATTTTTTTTTTTTTCATTAAATTAAATTAAATTAAAACATATTTTTTTTAAAAAATGTGTGAACTATTCCTTTAAAATGGTCAAATTTAACACTTTTGGAACGAGTAGACTGAGGAGACAGTAGAACGAGCAGGAAGAATTAGACATATCTACTATTTTGTTATTATTACTTTTATCTATATTTTATAATAATTAAGCCATTAAACTATTGCTGACCATATTATAACATTATTAAAATTCTGAAAGTGTTGTTGTGGCAGTTTTAAGGAGTTTTGTGCTCATGACAGTTCTGATCTAGTGCCATAGTACTGTACCTATTTTGCGAGCATCTCTTTGTAACCTGTCTAAATATATCAGATACATTAACACTTGTGATACTTGTGAATTCAGTTTGACCTTTCTCTTCTGATCAGTCTTTGTTTTTGAGTGTTTGAGTGTGTAAGGAAAGGAAGTGAGAAGGAATGACTGAACACTGTGAGTCATACGGTTCCATGTGCCCTGCGGTTGTGTTCAGCTGGTGTCTACTATAAATATTGTCCTGAATCCTCTCCGTAAAGCTCAGCAGACCCTCTTCTGCAAGGACAGCCACAGGTTTTATCCTCTTTTCCAGTAATTAGACTTTTCAGTTTATCTTTTCGTAAGCCAAAAAATGCTCTGATCTTTTAAACATGCCTTGTCTCTGTCAGCAGTTATTTTACGCTCATCCCAGAAACCCCTCATTAAGAGGAGCCCCTCTTTCTTGTGTATGTGTGTGCATATGTGTGTGTCTAAAGTGGGCATGAGTACTGCTGATGACTTATAGCTGGCATTAGAGGATGTCAGCTGTTCTACTCTGCTACAATGGGCTACATTTGTAATGAGGGCACAGACTCAGTCAGAGACAGACACATGCAGCAGTGAGCTAATGGCCCGCTACACTCTTTAGCTCATCAGTCACTAATGGCCAGAAAACAGCATGATGCACACACATGGTCATTTATGTTCTATAGATGATTAACAGCTAATTAAATTGCAGTCTGCACCAGTCATGCTAAACGCATGCTTGCAGAAATAACTGCACTCACCATTGGTACACAGTTTTTGTGAGCACCTGTGTATCCTTAAAAGAGCAAAATAATATCTTTAAACATAATGCAAAATAACCTTAAAGGTATAGTTCACCCCCCAAAAAAAAGATTCTATAATTAATTATTCACCCTTGTGTCGTTCCAAACTCGCAAGACCTTCATTCATTTTTGGAACACAGATTAAAATATTTTCGATGAAAGAGTCATTGTACTCTCGTGAACACGTGGCAGAGAAGAATTTGTTGTATTAAAGAAATTTATTTTTGTTTTCTTTGCACACAAAAGTGTTCTCGTAGCTTCATAAAATGACGTTTGAATCACTGATGTCACATGGACTATTTTATCAATGTCCTTACTACCTTTCTGGGCATTGAATGTGGTAGTTGCGTTGCTGTCTATGCTCTCGGATTTCATAAAAATATCTTAATTTGTGTTACGAAGATGAACAAAAGTCTTACGGGTTTGGATGGCATCAGGGTGAGTAATTACTAACAGAGTTTTCATTTTTGGGTCAACTATCCTTTTAATAATAACTGATCGAGTTCTTGTCCTAAAATCCTTAAAACTAAAAATTACCTTAGAAATATAATAATTTAATCATTCTAGTTTCAGTTTCGGGTTCCTTATTGTTTCCTTTAACGATTCTAGAAATAAAAAAATATTTTGCATTGTGTTCACTGTCCTCAGCAGACTGTCATCAAATTATGAGTTGAGAACAGGCCAGATATAATTATTAGAAATAAAAGTAATTCACTAATTTTCAAAAAGTTGTTTTAGCAAGATTTTTAATTACTTACTGGGTCATGCACTGGTCATGGCGTATGCTTTTAATCATTTCATTTCCTTAAAAAAAAAAAAAAAAAAAGCTGGCTTATAAGAGTGATTTGTTGAGAAATCAGACTACACTAGTCTTGTATGCTTTTGATTCACTGAAAATAATCTTCCAATAAGAGTTTTTTCCAGATTACACATGTTGCACATGTCTGCTTTTGCTCACCCCATAACCCCCAAAAAAAACAACGTATAACTCATAGGAATCATTTGATTAAGTTGTCACGGGTTGTTTTTGATGTCTGCGGGTTAAAGTGATCCCAATAATGTCATATTTAGCCCCTGAAATATGACTTTACCAGGGGAACCATAACAAAAAATGTGTACTTTATCCCCCGGAACTTGATTTTTAATGGGACCCCTCTTGAAAACCTAGTTTTGAGTAGCAGTTGGGCAGGTTTTGTTGTAAAAACCTGGCAACCCTGCCGTATAGATCAACCAACATAATATATACTCAAAACATTAAGTGCACCTTTAAAGGTACAATGTGTAATTTTTGCAGCACCAACCCGCAAAAAAAAAATGTTTTCAAATGCTGCATTGCAATACTCTACCCAAGCAGTCTTAAAGAGAACACAAAGAACATCTTCAGAACATCACAAGGACTATTTTATCGATATCCTTAGTACCTTTCTGGTCCTTGAACATGGTAGTTGTGTTGCTGTCTATGCAGTCAGAAAGCTCTTGGATTTCATCCAAAATTTCATAATTTGTGGTCGGAAGATGAATGAAGGTCTTACGGGTTTGGAACGACGTGAGGGTGAGTAATTAATGACAGAATTTTCATTTTTTGGGTGAACTGTCCCTTTAAGTGTTACACCACTCCTCTGTCTTCTCCCAGAGTCCTGTTGTGCTAAACGGTGCTCACACAGGGCAGATTCATGAGCGTTGTAAATACATACATTTAAGGATGTGTGTTGGATTAAGTGGGTATTTTAAACGGACCCCTGCTGAAATAAAAACATTTCTGTCTCCCTCTCCCCTCATATCCTTCCCTCCTTTTCTGATGTCACGCGACACTCACATCAGCAGCGATTGTTGTTTTTACCACAGGGTCGAGGGAGAGGTTAAGCACTTGATCCCACCCGCCAGATAACAAGTCAGTTCTGGCCACTGTCATGTTAAAGAACATTCCACAATACATGACTAATCCTTCATCACATATTCACCCAGATATGACCGCAGCGATGGCAGGTGATTGTAGACTTAACTGTGCGCTAACCTTTGACTAGGTTGCTCAAAAAGATCTTTGAACATTGTAAAGGAGATGGTTTTAGCCTAGAGGACAGCTGATGCTGTTACATAAACCTACCGGTACTTGCTTATCATGTGTTGACATTGAGGATGATGTAGCAATAGAGTGAGAGAAAGTTAATATTTGTGGTATGCTGGATTGTGTTATGTGTTGCTAATTTATAGACAAGGTCATTTACTGGAAAAGTAACATACTGGTTTTTATTAGAGGTTGAAGTGTGTAAACTGCAGAAACTATAGTACATATAGTAGTGTGATACTCTAGTGGTACTGCATACTCAGAAATATGTGCTTTAGTTCACTGAGTTCATAACTTATTATTTTACTAATTTACTTGTCACTGTTAATTGATTATTGTAAATTATTGCAGCACAAATATACATTGTGAATATGTGCAACTAGTCTGTTCCTTCTGTGGTGCCCTGAGTTTGAACTTCCAAAATGCAGTTTAAATGTGGCTTCAAACGATCCCAAATGCGGTTGTAAACGATCCCAGCCGAGGAAGAAGGGTCTTATCTAGCGAAATTATCAGTTATTTTCATAAAAATAATACAATTTATATACTTTTTTTAATGTCAAACGCTCATCTTGTCTTGCTCTATCTGAACGCTGTGTATGAACGCTGAACGCTCTGGCTCAAAACAGTTAGGGTATGTCGAAAAACTCCCTCAACTTCAAAATCATCCTATATCGCTATTTTACCTTTTTTGTTAAGGGTCTTTTTGCATGATCTTTTTGCATGTTCACTTTGCAAAGACTGGGTCGGAGATTCTGCAGCGATATAGGATGATTTTGAAGTGATTTTTGAAGTTGAGGGAGAAAATACGATTCTTCCTCATTTGGGATCGTTTGAAGACGCATTTTAAACTACATTTTGGAACTTCAGACTCGGGGCACCATGTCAGTCGATTATATGTAGAAAAATCCTGAAATGTTTTCCTCAAAAAACACTATTTATTTACGACTGAAGAAAGAAAGACACAAACATCTTGGATGACAAGGGGGTGAGTACATTATCTGTAAATTGTTGTTATGGAAGTGGACTTCTCCTTTAAGTCTGTCGAGCATAAAGTTTACATCAAAGTAATGGTTCCTGGTTAATTTTCAGATGTGACCCAAAAATGGCTCACTATTTGTGAGCTTAATAACTCTTTTGACACATCACTGTCAAATTTTGCTTGTTAGTTTGATACAGTTACAAGTTAGTCAATCAGAAGAACTGCTTCATAAGAGTCATTTGTTGTGAATCGAACATTATGAGTCACACTCTGTTGTACAATGCAAAATAGATGCAGAATATCTTAATATCATATATTAATACATGTCATGTTTTTGAAAAAAGTCTCGTGTTTGCCAAGGCTGCATTTATTTGATCAAAAATTTTGTAAACCAGTAATATTGTGAAATAAAATGTTACCGGTATTGCTATTTAATATAACTTTGTTTTAAAATATTTATAATATATTCCTGTAATGGTTTAATGAAATTTTTAGCAGCCATTATTCTGGTCATCAGTCAAATGATCCTTTAGAAATCATTCTAATATGCTGATTTGGTTCTCAAGAAATAGTTCTTATTATTATCAACCAGACTCAAGTCCTATTATACAAAAAATACAGAGACACTAATGCGGATGACAGTTTATCATCCAGAGAGAGCATGTGCACCCATCAGACCCATCAGATAGAAATGCCCAGATGATCTGAAGGAGAGCGGCACAGTGACAGGGGACTGTTAGAAAGAATCACGCAGCTTGTACACTATATGCATGTAAATGTGTGTGTTTGCTTTTACATATGTCAGGGCGTATTTGCTGATTGTAGGAAAGTGGTGATGAAAAAGAATTTGACATTCACCAAAACCAGGACATGATGCTGTCGTATAACCATGTCTGCTGCTCTTTGTTGCAGCTTAATTTCTGATTTTGCCTGATATGAAAATGTTTGATATTTAAAATGCTCAGTAATCTCTATCCTACACTTCAGTTTTGTGTAATACAAACAGACAGGTAACACAACACCAATGTACAGTAGCAATGAGGAGTCACTTGCCCTGTTCTAAAATCCTTTGAGCCACCTATGGGCCAGCCTACAGATTTGGTGCAAACTGCTGTCCCACAACCAAAAAACACATTTATAAAGCATTTAAGTATTCAAATCTTAGATGTTTGCTACTAAGATCCTTTTATTATCTATTGAAACCCACAATAATATTTAAAATATCAGTAAGCCTAATATATATAAAATCATCATTTAGTGGGCACTTTTAATTAGGAGGTGGCTGTCCCAAACCCTAACCCCTAAATTTCAACTTATGAAAATGATATTGCTATATATTTTTTTTTAATATATCTTTTAGATTTTTTTTTTAAGTGAAGTTCAAAAAATATATATTTATTTTTCTATAAAAAAAAAAAGTGTGGAACTTTAAAGAATGTCACTATCGAGTACCATTTTTTTGTTATTAAACACTTTTTTTGGGAGTTATTCCATTACATTTAGTTTGTTTATGTGTACAACTGTTCAGAGCTGTGCTAGCTAACAACGTGCTGATTAGCATCTTTGAGCTAGGTTCAAAAGTATCTAAAATGATCACTACTGAAACAGTGACAGGTGAAGTTTCGGTAGTGATATCATTGTTTTTTGTGGTGTCATCCCATAAAATTGTCACTATTGCAACTGTCACGACCGAAACGTCATCATTGTTTCGCTAGTGACAAAAAGGAACACATAATCCTTGATTTGGGGGAAGTAAACCAAATTTTAGTCCAGTTATGCAATTTTTAATTCACATTTTAGTATGTTTTAGTAGTATTTTAGTATGTGAGTTAAAATTCTGTAATGTGATGTGGTCGCTACCAAAACACTACTGTTTTTACCAAAAATGTGCTGTCACGACCGAAACATGGGATGTTTTGTCAAAAATAAAATATATTGAATTATCAAATAAGATGTTTTGATAGTATTTGGTTAAATGTATATTCAAAGTAATGAATCCTTAACTATGAAATCAGTATGATCAACTTTTTGCCTTTTACAAAGAAAAATTGAATTCAAAATATAACAAATCTCATAAATCACACTTGAATTATGGTTAAAACAGATTTACCTCTAATTTTTTTTTTTAATGAAACAGAAAAAAATATAGATTTACAAGGAAGATGTAATTAAAATCTTAATAGGTTAATATAACCCTTCTTGTTGAATTACATATTACTGTTTTGGTAGTGACAGATTTGGAGAGAGAACAAATATTCCTAAACTTTCTGAAAATACAATATGAGAATTAACTGCAAAATTACTAGAAATGTTTATCTTTGATATTGAAATTTGTGGAGAAAGACCAATTTTTTTTCAAGATGTTTCCAACTCTGTCTTTTCACCAATTCTGTAGAATGAATGTAATGATTTGCATGTGTACATTACATACAAAGTCAATGCAAACATGTGAGTAGACACAAATTTGCACTGGACAATGCAAATTGGGTGACGTGGTGGCCACGAACATGTGAAATTGAAAAGTTGAAAAATTTCAACTTGAGCGAGAAATTTGCATGACACGTTGCGCAGGTCAATCAGTGAAGAGCTTATTGACACATCCTGTTTGACATGTCCGGTTGTATCCAAAAATGAAGGAGTGCATTGTTTTTATTTGCACAAGTGCACGAAAACATCTAGATCGACATTGAGTAACGCAATGGCGAATATTAATTTCGCCTTTGGTGTGCACACACACCTTAACATTCATTGCGAAGACCTTCTATGAGCATGTTGCACTAGGCAATAAAAAAATCAAATTTATTGTAAGACAGTACATAAATATGGACATGTGTTCGTGTCCATTAGAGTCACATTTTCCATGTTAGCTGTGTGGCATATTAATTATCGTATGCTGCCTATATAGAATGTCCACAGTCGCATAGTCGGTAGAAAGACAGTTAGGATGCAGCTCACTAGGTTTTGGAACAAAGATACATATTTATGAATTTGTATTAGCGAACTGTTTGGTAATATGTGCAGTACTGTGTTAGGAAATTTCGGGAATATACAGTCAAGTCTTTTAGAGCACGAGCACAAGTTTTTTTTTAAAGGTGTTGGACTATGTTGAAGTCTATGTTGGCTGTACAGCTGGGACCGATAACTGAATCAAGCTCACATGTTGCTGAGAGACAAATGTCATTTTAAGTTGAGTAAAAACACGCTCAGGACTGACACACACCCGTGAACGCGGTGTCCTGAAGTTTGTCAGATTTATATGATGACAGCTTTTTGCACTTACTAAAGTGTGCTGGGATTCTGGGCAATTCCATTAAGTGTTGTTGCCTTGTGTGGGAACTGAAGGTCAACATCATATTCTAATGGTGAGATCACATGATGAGCTTGAGGTTTATTAGTTCCTTTGATTTTAGTTTCATCACAAGGGCTGAACACGTGTAGCTGCAGACATTATCTAAGCTGAGAGGATGAGTCTGTGTCATGTCTTATAACAAACAACGTCACAAAACTCTTGAGTTTCCCACAGCCTGTCCACAGGCTGCTTGTCTCCATGTGAAGACCACAGACGTCTGCCATGTCAGAGGTCATCAGTGTTTGCATTCTCCTCTCATCTCCTCACGCATTCTTTTCTGTTCAAACACATCTAGAGCCATGTCCTAATGCATCTCAGATCACACTGCTGCTGTCATCGCTGTTGCTAATGTGGCTACTGTACCTGGACTGTCAGTACTGACAGGGTGGGAAATTGACTCTCGCTACTCGCCAAATGTGTGCCTGCCGACTACCAACCTCAGTGCTGTCTCGAACTGGCCTTGACATGACATGTTGCAGCAGATTTGTCTGTGAATTTTATTTTGTAAAAATATTTTAATTGTATAAATATTTTAAAATGTCATGCATTTAAAATATATATGCTATGTAATCATTTAGAACTTTGGAAATGTAGAAATTCTGTTGTGTTTTTTAAATATATTATTATTTTTCTTTTTTTATTATTCTTTATTTTTAATATTTTCAAAAATAAGTAGGAATTACACTACAACTACAACAGGCTAATGACCAATTAACCTCAGTTAATTGATTTGGATGACCAAATGAATAGTGGACAGAGACCAGGGTTATTTTTGTTGACTAAATTTGAAAATAAAAATATTAAGAACATTTGTATTAATTGAAATAATAATTAGAAAATAAAATAAAAAAATACATATATTAGATCAAAAATTCTAACTACACAAAAACATTTTTGAATTTAACTGACATAAGAGTTAAAACTAAATTGTAATATTTAAAAAAAAAATCTATTCATGGCAAAAGAATAAAATGAATAAAATAATAAGAAATGAGAAATGAAGAAAGAAAACTGAAATTATAAAAATAAAATATAATTCAGAATATTAATAAAAATTATAATCGTGTAAAAATGCTAAAATACTATAATGTACTAAAATTTAAATAAATATAAATTGTAAATATAGCTGAAGCATTTTTGCACAAATCTCATCAAATCTGTTAACACGCTTTACGAAAACGGTTTGGTATTTTTTGCCAGAATTGTCTGAAGATGATATGAGCCAGTATTTGTGAAAATCGGACAAACCATCTAGGATAAAATAAAAATTTAAAAAAGTAGATTTTTTGAAAAATTCGAAATTGTGAAAAATCTTGACCCATTAGAATTTAAATTGCATTCAGTTCGGCTTGAGCCAAAGAATCAGAATTACTTCTAGACCTTATGGATCTAAAGTTATTAACAGAAATATGAGTGCAAATTTGGCCTGTTGGTGGCGCTAGAGAGTTTGAGATAGAGACTCTAAATTTGCTATGGTTAATATTGAGACCGTCCTCTATCCGTGTGCCAAATTTCATAACTTTCCTGCAAGTGATTCTATAGGCTGCTATAGACTCCCAGAGCGGAAGAAGAAGAAAAAAATGGATACAATAGCTGACTAAGCACTTTTGGTGCTTCATCCCTAAATGTACTATATAGCTTTAAAAAAAAAAGTGCTAAAATAACACTGAGACTCTCAAAAAAGATTCAAGGCCAAGGACTTCTCTCTTGTCCAAGATCACTCCCAGATCCCAAATTGAACACAACACAGACTAATTTTAGGGTTCCAATAAACATAAACCTTTATATGTACTGTTAGTCACTTGGAATTAGTGTTAGCTAAATGACTACTTTCTTACTAATCAGTTTTGCATTACAAAACTGATAGTTTTTTAGAATCTGCCCTCCTGTTCACACTGTTTGTTTCTTTTCCCATTTCTGCTTTTGATAGTGAAATAGAGTTCATGTGTCTGCACAGTATCTGCTAGTGTTGTCATGAGCTGTTTTATGATGATTCCTCCTCCTTTGTGATGTAATGTAGGGAGTAGAGCGGAGCCTGTGAAATACTGATTCACTGCAGCTGACGCACTTTACAGGTCTCCAGAAGTTTCTCTCTTCAGCCTGTTGATGCGCATGTGTGCACCGTTGTTGTGGGATGGGAAGAAATGCGTCTTAGCCTTGAATTTCTCCTTCACAGTCATTCACTCAAGCATGCCCTGTGAATAAATGGAGAAATTAATTTTCAGCATGGGTGCAACTCATTGGCCTCTCTCACACATACACACACAAACATACACACACAATCACTCTCACCCCGTCTGCATTTCAAACCAACCTCGACAAGGACGACAAGTTTAGGACATCCATCATGGAAGTCACTGACCCCAGATATCAACATTCACACCAACAGCAGAGCATCTTAATTTACTGCTGCTTCGTATGACTCTGTCCTGCTAAACTTCTGGGGATTCTCAGGGTCACCTTACATGTACCCCAGCCGTAATAGGCACAGAATGATATACTCATGAATGATATTGGCCTGGGCTTTTCTAGGGTTATGATGCATTATACTGGAAACAGGAAAGGTCATAACACTGTACAGCTACCTGGGGCTTCACTCTGTTCTTATATATGTATATATGCTCACAGATGACCAATGTGTAGTCAAAGCCAGTACATTTTATATTAAAGGAGAACTATTATGCCCCAGAATGTGTCTTTGAGGTTTCAGCTCAAAATACCCCACAGATCATTTATTATATCATTTTGAAAATGTCCATTTTGAATAGAAGCAGAAACACGCTGTTTTCGTGCATGTCTCTTTAAATGCAAATTAGCTGCTGCTCCCCGCCCCCTTTTCCAGAACAGGGCTGTGCCTTTACAGCTCATACTGTACCTCAGATACTCTGCTAAAAACATCTGTTTGGTTTTGATTATCATGTCTACCGTGCTGAAATCATGCGTTTTAAAGCCATATTAGTTTAAACTACTGTTATACGGTTTTCTTAACGCGCACACATCTGAAGCATGGACACAGAAAGTGGCTGTTACATGGCATGTGAGTACTAAACTAAAGTTCTACTGAGTACTAAAGTTCTCTTTCAAGTCTTATTGCGCTTAAACCGTCACATACACAAGTTTATGTTAAAAACACAAATGAGTTACAAAAACAGTCAGCTATGTCTGTTAAGGTAAACAGCTAGGAGAGAAATCACATGTTTATATTAGTCTCGTCTCCTCTGAAGCTGAGACTCTAAATAGTGTTTTGTGCTCATCTGTGCACCCAATGACAGAACAGTTAGCATGCTTTGCTCAAATTTTTGTCATAGCGTTAGAACTGGTACAACATTGTCGCCTGCAAAAACTAAATGTGTTGTCAATTTTCACGTTTTCTGGTCGGTAGATGCACTGGGGACCCGTTTATAGCACTTAAACAATGGTATGTCTCCTTTAAAAGAAAGTTCATTTTCATGTGTGTGTTTATATATACATAATAAATATACACAGTACACACATATATTATGTAAGCTCAAACTATTATTTTGGATGCGATTAATCATGATTAATTTGACAGCCCTAAATAAATATGCATTACCTTGATGAACAAATGTGGCTGTTCATTGTTAGTTTCTAAAACATAATGCATTAACTAATGCAAATTGCACCTCATTGTGAAGAGTTACCAGTGTTAGAATAAACAGGATGACTTAAATATACTCTCCTAATGTAATATTTACATTACCACTTATTCTCAGGAATAAAAGTTCATCGTTACCTGAACAGTCCTTCTCTATAGACTTAAAGAGCTCAGAGTAGAAGTTAATCAGCATAGCCATCTATTCTAATCATTCTTTGCGTGCTGTGGACACACACATAGACACACTCATGACTGAATCAGACTGAATCACAGTCATTTGAGAGGCCCTGCCACTCTTAAACAGCTATCCAAATATTTCTCTCTCCACTGCACCTCAGCCAGATGCATTCTGGGATGAAGGGTCTTGTTCTGCTACCTCTAATTACAGGCTCTTCTTTAGGCCTGTTCAGACAGAATTAGTTTTATATGGGTAGGTGAGGTAAAGTAATAATTACCAGAGCTTATCCGGGTCAGTAATTTTTCTAGGCTGCATGTTCCATTGCTGGTAAAGATTACAGTGTCTTCACCTTCCGTAAAATGGCCTGAAGGAATAATCACAGGTAGTAGCAGTCCTGTGTGAACTCAGGTGGTGGTTAAAAGCCTGTGAGTAGACTCATAGCAGGCCACGTCCAGCACGTAAGTGTTTCAAGTAGAGGTCAGTCCGGAAAAAGACCGGAAAGTGGAAATATATACTGCATGGCTTATTCAGAAAGATATCCTTTATAGATAGACTTTGCTATAACAAAGATGGGAAAAGATGATTGGTATCCTGATAAAACAGTATATGGACAGAGCTTAAAGGCATAGTTTAACCAAAAATTAAAATTACCCCATGATTAATTCACACTCAAGCCATCCTAGGTGTATGACTTTAATCTTTCAGATGAATACGGTTGGAGTTACAGGGGCATGCGAAAGTTTGGAAACCCCTTGCAGAATCTGTGAAAATGTGAATAATTTTAACAAAATAAGAGAGATCATACAAAATGTTTTTTTTAGCACTGTCGGTACTAAAGATATGTTACATAAAATATGTTTACATATAGTCCACAAGATGAAAAATATTGCTGAAATTATTAAAATAATCCTCTTCGAAAGTTTGGGAACTCTTGGTTCTTAATACTGTGTGTGGTTACCTGGATGGTCATGAGTCCCTTGTTTGTTCTGAACAGTTAAACTGAGCACTGTTCTTCAGAAAAATCCTCCAGGTCTTCAGTTTTCCAGCATCTTTTGCATATTTGAACCCTTTCCAGCAGTGACTGTATGATTTTGAGATCCATCTTTTTACACTGAGGACAATTGAGGGACTCAAACACAATTATTATTAAAGGTTCAAACATTCACTGATGCTTTAGAAGGAAACACCATGCATTAGGATTTTGAAGATCAAGGTAAATTGTACTTAATTTGTCTTCCGGGAAACATGCAAGTATCTTCTGTTGCTTCTGAAGGGCAGTACTAAATGGAAAAAAAAAAGATATTTCAACAAAATAAGAAAAATTTTGACATCTTCATCCTGTTCAAAAGTTTTTCCCCCCTGGCTCTTAATGCATCGTGTTCCTTCTGGAGCATGAATGTTTGAACCTTTTTTAATAGTTGTGTTCGAGTCCCTCAATTGCCCTCAGTGTGAAAAGATGGATCTCAAAATCATATAGTCGTTGCTGGAAAGGGTTCAAATATGCAAAAGATGCTGGAAAACTGAAGAGTCTGGAGGACCTTGAGGGTTTTTCTGAAGAACAGCGCTCAGTTTAACTGTTCAGTAACAAACAAGGGACTCATGAACAACCATCACAAAACAAAAAAAAGATAATCCACACACAGTATTAAGAACCAAGGGTTCCCAAACTTTTGAAGGGGGTTATTTTAATAATTTCAGTTATTTTTTTTGTCTTGTGGACTATATGTAAACACCTTTTACGTAAAATATCTTACTTACGACAGTACTAAATAAAAAAAAAAATAACATGCATTTTGTGTGATCTCTATTATTTTCTTAAAATTATTCAAATTTTCACAGATTCTGCAAGGGCACTGTATATAAAAACAATGTCCTGGCTCTTCTAAGCTTTATAATGGCAGTGAATGGTGCTCAAGATTTTGAAGCAAAATAAAGTGCATCTGTCCATCATAAAAAGTACTTCACATGGCTCCGGGGGATTAATAAAGGCCTTCTGAAGTGAATTGATGTGACTGTGTAAGAAATCCATATTTAACATTTTCTAAACCATAATCTCTAGCTTCCGCTAACTGTCGTACCCGTATTCACGAGAGACTGGCGGTCCAGCGTCTCATCGCAAAGTCCGCATGTGTAATTAGTGCCACCGAGATCTCTCTTAATCAATACTGTACAATCCAGCTGTCAATCAAATAAAGCCGTCCGCCCATGTGTTCACCATCGCACTCCTTCGCCCTTGACAGCTCTGTATTCTAATGCAAAACAGCCAGATTGATTTGTTATGTGACATTTTAACATGGCCACAGACAGGTTACCTCTAAGTCCTTAAAATGCTTTTAAAGGGCTGCTAAAGACAGGTAAATGGTCAATGAAAGTCATAAAGAGCTCAGAGAGATCCATCTCGTAAAAAGACATGTTTGAAAGTATCATTAGCGTCTTACGGGACTATGTGTACTCTAGGTTTTCTCTGTGCCTGGAAATCTGGTGATGCTAAAGAAAATAGGAAAAAATTGAAAAATCTCTTATAACAAAGTCTTCAGTGCTGTTTTATTTCTCAATGAGCTTGTCAGTTAGTGCATTAAACTGAAATTTGAAGGCTTTGGAAATTACATTTTCATAATTTTCAGATACTCCCCCAGTTGTGCCTTGGCTATAATTTGGTTACTCTAGAGAGGAGAATAGATCAGACTCAGACTCTCCCCATGTCACTGAACTAAACGTCTGGCAGCTATTTCTGGACTTTACGGTTACTTGTCACATGGACAGTTTTTCAGTTTTGGCAAATATGAGGTGGTATCACAAGTTACTGCTGGTTTTCCGGTGTCATATATTTTCATATGTTCTAAAAAAAATTTCCAAGATGCATTTTGCTTTCAGTCATGCTTCGTATTATTCTTTGTTGCATTTATAGCATTTTTCCGTTGTACAAAAGCAGTGCTGAATAAAATTGAATACATTTTTTTGATTCAGCAGCTGTGATACCTCACCCTACGATTGCCAGCGCCCAAACACAGACACACACACACACACATTTCCATAATGCTGATGATTCCCGGTGGATTCTATGGGACATACTGCTTCTACTAATTGGCACATCAATAATCCTCTCCAGATATGAGCAATCTTAATGAGCTGCATCTTACACACTCCTGGGCCTCTTTTGTACATACACATGAATTTAAAGGAGTAGTTCACCCAAAAAATGAAGATTTTTATTATTTGCTCACCCTCATGTCATTTTAGACCTAAATGCTGATGTTTTTCAGTGGAGCACAAATGTAGAAATATTTTCAAATAATCACACAATAGTAATTCATAGTCACCATGCCTGTCAAGATCCCAGATTGAACATAAAAATACTATAAAATGCTTATGTGTTACTGCTCCAAATCTTCAAGTGACATAAAATAGCATTTTGTGATGAACAGTAAAACACTGTTATATTCATCTTCTTCTCCAAATAACATTTTTGATAGCTTTATAATGCTGTTTGGTGTTCTTTGTCATGTCATTGCTTATGTCAAATTCTAAATGATAATTCATAAAAATACAGATTTGGAGCGACATCATAATAAGCAAATAATTACAGAATGTTAATTCTGTTTCCTTAAACACTGCATGTTTGTTCATTTTCCTTTTCCCTACTCGCAGGAAGCCATACATGTTTTTTGTTTGGTTTGGTTTTCTGTTGTTTTGTAAACTGGTCAATCACTCAAGAAATCTTTAAAAATCTGTGTGGTTTTTTGTTTGTTTGTTTGTTTTTGTTTGGTTTGTTTTTATATTTTTGTTGTAAACTGATCAGTCAAAAAAGTTTTGTTTTGTAAAGTGGTCAGTCAGGTTTTTTTTTGTTTTGTTTTCATTCAGGTTTTCTTTGTTGTTGATTGGTTTGGTTTTCTATTGTTTTGTACTTTTGTTGTCAATTACTTGAAATCTTTAATTTAAATTTTTAATCTAATATTTGTTTTGTTTTTTGGTTTGGTTTGGTTTGGTTTGGTTTGTAAAGTGGTCATTCAGGTTTTCTTTGTTGTTTTGTAAACTGGTCAATCACTCTCAAGAAATCTTTAAAAATGTGTTTTGTTCTGTTTGGTTTGGTTTTGTTTTGTCTAGTCAATCCAAAATGTTTTGTTTTGTAAAGTGGTCTGTCAGGTTTATTGTTTTGTTTGTTTTTTTTGTTTGGTTAGGTTTAGTTTTGTAAACTTGTCAATAAAAAAAGTGTTTGTTTTGTAAAGTGGTCGGTCAGTTTTTTTGTTTGTTTTGTTTTATATTGTTTTGTAAACTGATTGATCAAAAAAACATTTTTTTGTGAAGTGGTCAGTTAGGTTTTTTTTGTTTGGTTTGGCTTTAAATTGTTTTGTAAATGGGTCAATCACTCTTTAGAAATCTTAAATTTTTTTTTTTTTGGTTTGATTTTCTATTGTTTTGTAAACTGGTCAGTCATTCAAGAAATCGTTCAAGTGTGTGTGTGTGTGTGTGTGTGTGTTTGGTTTGGTTTGGTTTTATATCGTTTAGTATAACTTTTATACTAAACCTTTTGTTTTGTAAAGTGGTCAGCCATTTTTTTGTTTTGTTTTGTGAAATGGTCATTCAGGTTTTTTGTTTGTTTTGGTTTGGTTTTCTATTGTTGTGTGAACTGGTCCGTCACTCTTAAGAAATCTTTAAAAATATTTAAAAATGTTTTTTGTTCTGTTTGGTTTGTGAAGTGGTCAGTCAGGTTTTTTGTTTGTTTGTTTTGGTTTGTTTGTTTTGGTTTTCTATTGTTTTGTAAACTGGTCAATCAAAAAATGTTTTTGTTTTGTTTTGTAAAGTGGACAGTCTTTTTGTTTGTTTGTTTGTTTTTTGTGTTTTGTTTGTTTTGTTTTATTTTTGTTTTATTAGAGATAGTCTTTACAGATATAGACAGATGTAAATCTGTCATATCAAACATCTTAACCTGACATTTTACCGCAAAAGCACTTACATTTCAATGTATTTATACACACATGCCCTCTGGGTTAGGGTATGTGTTGTAGTCATTTTTAAAAAGGGTTGTAGGTACACATCTCCCCCCTCCACTTTTGATGAAAGAGCATAGGTTCAGAGTGACACCCCTGCCTCAGGAGACCCTACCAAACGCTCTCTGCATCTCTGATGAGGTCAGGCCTCCCCGAGCAGGGTTCCCATCTTGTTCCTGATTTTAGAGTTCCTTGATTAACATAAAGGCAGTCCTCTGGAGAGTTGGTGTCCAATAACATTGCCCCCCCTCTTTGTTTCCCCTCACTGATTGACACAAGATGGCGGCCCACATTAAACGCCCATCAGCCTCTGCATTAAGTTTGGAAACAGACAAGTCATGGAACAACACGGGGTCAATCCATCCACATAATAAACTAAAAGGCTCAGAGGAACAGGTTTATTTTAATGAAATTGTTGTAGGCAAATAGATTAAATGGAATAAATCTGCATGCTTTAGGCAAGTGCTTGTAATAAATGCTCTGCATTGCTAATAAAACAAAAAAAAAATCTACTATGAAATTTTCCATATATTAAATGTTTTTTTTTGGGATAACTATAGCATTAGTGCGTATCGTCCTGATTGAAACTAAGCAATTATTTCTAACCTTTGTGTGAATTTCTACAGCATGCATACTTGTCAAATTTTTAAAAGATATCTCATTAATATGCAACCAACCCAAGCCATGCAACACTTGAGTTTTATCTCTGCAATTTTTGCTAGCATCTATTACTCTTGTAGTTTCGCTTATAAAGTTATCACTGCACAAGAGCTGAACTAGTTTGCTGTCAAACCTGTTGTCATATTGCAAATGCCACGTTTCACAGCATCTCTCATTGCCCTTCTGATTTAAAGTTCTAATTAAGAAAGCTTGGAGTGCAAATTAAGCGGAATTAGCTGTCAGCGAATGCACATTTAAATGAGCGATGCTAAGACCCTTCCGGTAAGCATTTAAATGATATAAATTGCAGTTTAAGTGCAGGGCCTAATGTTTGTCTCGAAATTAATGTGACACAAGGCAGCAATGACAATCAAGGCTCTTCTCATACTCATTTGGGCTCGTTTAGAGGCCTTTGTGCCCACACAGCTTTGAGCAAATTAACACAATTGCTGTTTTTTATGAGCAGTCATAAACGGAGGCCCTCCTTTGGCGGCTAATGAAGAGAGAAACAGCTTGTGTTTCAATGTTATGACAGTCAAAGAACAATCATAGCTCCGAAAACAACAACACACTCAGACGCCCCCGTGGCACGTAGAGATGAGACTAAACAAAGGAGCAAAGATATCTCATCCTGCTTATGTAAGATGATCTGCTTTGCTCCAGCGGTTCTGTCCTAGAAGCATATGCTTGTAATTTGTGTGTATTATGTCATTTGTGACTGTTGAAAGCACATTTTGACAGATCCCGTTACCCATGCTACTTGGTTACGTTCTCTGAGGAGCTCTCCCTGAGTTGTTGGGCATGTGAAAAAATAAAAAAAACAACAAATCTATCACAATCTGGGGTGAATTCACTTAGCAGTCATGCCACATGGTATTTTACTCGTATAACTACCTTCAATTTAGCTTACCCACATCTTGATGTAGCTATTTTGGGGTGGTGTTCTCTCTTGGTCTTGTGCCACTGAGTCTGAATGACGGTAGTTTTATCTCTTGTGTGTTTTATAGGCTCTGGAGAGTGAGTTTGTGTCCTGTCAGCTGCATCAGTGGATTGATCTGATATTCGGATACAAGCAGCAGGGACCCGAGGCCGCCAGAGCTCTCAATGTCTTCTACTACCTGACTTATGAAGGAGCAGTCAACCTCAGCTCCATATCTGACCCCATGCTTAGAGAGGTGAGTGTGGTTTTTTCTTTTACACATACACTACCGGTCAAAAGTTTGGAATAATGTTTTTTTGAAAGAAGTTTTTTATGCTCACCAAGGCTGCATTTATATGTTTAATACAGTAATATTGTAAAATGATCTAGTGCAGTTTAAAATAACAGTTTTCTGTTTTAATATATTTTAAAATGTAGGTTTTTCATGTGATGGGAAAATTACATTTTCAGCAGCCATCACTCCAGGGCCAGTTGCATAAACTTAGCCTTGATGTTAAGACAGTGTCTTAACTACTAGTCTGACCAACTAACAGTTAACAAAAGGGTAATCTTTCTTATTTTTTGGATTCAACTTAGACTAATTTACATTTTCCTGTAACTGAATTAAAAAAATTATGACCAGTCTTAAAGAAAAAAATAGCTGACTAACTTTTTAAGACTAGTCTAAACCTTATGCGACCGGCCCCAGTCTTCAGTGTCACATGATCTTTCAGAAATCATTCTAATATGCTGATTTGGTGCTCAGTTATTACTAAATATTATTGGTGCTCAATTATAAATAATGATTATTATTATTAACAATGTTAAAAACAGCTTAATATTTTAATGTGGAAACAGTGATACTTTTTTCAGGATTCTTTGATGACTAGAAAAAAAAACATTTATATTTGAAATATAAATATATTTAATGCACACTTGCTAAATAAAAAAAATAAAAAATAAAAATATGATAAAAGAAAACTCTTATTTTAAATTGTAATAGTATTTCGTTTTTATTGTATTTTTGATCAAATAAATGCAGTAAGAGATGTCTTTCAAAAACATGAAAGAAAAAAAACTTAACTATTTCAAACTGGGCAGGTAGTCAGTGTTGCCAAGTCTGTGGGTTTCCTGTGGAATTGGGCTATTTTTACACTGTTGCCGTGGGTCGTTTTTCATGTCCGCAAGTTGAAGCGACCCCAATAACATAATATTTAGCCCCTGGAATGCTAATTTTACTAGAGGAACCCTGCCAAAAAACAAGTATTTTAACCCCAGGATCGCGGGGAACCCGATTGGGCTACTTTTGGGCAAGTTTTGAGCAGCAGTTGGGTGGGTTTTGTTGTGAAAACCTGGCAACCCTGCAGGTAGTGTGTTCTTTCACAAACATGACACAAAAGCCTTATTTTGGTTGTAATTGTTTCTGATGTGGACGTCTGTAAAAATAAATTGACATGGCACCTCAGTGATAAAACTCATGGATGTGGATGGCAAATTATTCATGGTGGACAAGCAAGTTCTGTGATCTTACGAACCCGGGAGTGCAATGCTCACGTGGCCAGTCGCATAATTGACTTCTGTAAATAAAATGTCATTAGAATAATGAGAGTAAATTCATATTTAATAATGTCCTATTTACTATTTAATTATTAAATCTCCTGTTTAAAAATTGGAAAATAGATACGCCTTAGTCAGAAAGTTTTTCAGTCGTGCATTTTATCTCACAGAAATAACAGAAAGATTAGCAGAAATAATTTAATGCAACCTATAAATGTTGTTCTTGTAAATACTTTCCAGCATTTCAGTAATAGATATGCATGCAAATTATAGCAAAATGCAACAGTTACCCCTACAGTGTTTGGCAGTGGTCAGAGTATTTAAACAGTGAATTTTGGGTCAGTTTCTTCTTGTAAACTCAGATATATGAATTCAGATTACCATGTAACCTTCTAGTTTGTTGAAAAAAGTAGGTATTTTGGCGGGGGATTTTTACAGGGGTCATGAGAGAAAAACACCATATTCTGGATTTGGACGGCAATAAAATCACAGAATAACCCCTGCAAAAGATTGTTCCAAAAAGTAGGCTTATTGGTTTTATCTGCTGTATACTTTTTGGACAAATTCTAAGGCAATGTCAAATGTATCCTTTGCAGAAGAGGAAATAATAGAATGCATTGTAATGACCTCCATAAAAGCCCACACTTATGTTTCATTCAATATTGAAAAAAAGAAATAAAAATCTAAATATAAGATGTTAAGATGCTGCACATGTTGTCAGTAAGCAGAGAAGCAGCATGTTAGGTTTTGGAACAGAGCTTATTGTAAACAGGTTTGAGCTTCAGCAGACACTTACAAAACATTTGTTCAGCTGTTACTGTGAGCCCTGAAGACATACTACAGACTCAATAGGAATCTCTCTTTCGGCGTTTCCTTCTTTCTCTCTCTCTATCCCAAACTCATTTATTATTCATCTCTTTCTCTCTGGGAGCTGCCACACAGAAGCATAAACCAGTTCAAACAGAGATAGCTCACTAACTGCCCCACTGACAGCTACAGATGTCCTTCAAACAGGTCCAGGTACTGCTTTTCCCTTAGGAACGGCATTATCTGCTCTGAGATCCAACACACAAATAGTAGGTTTGGGAACCGAAAAAAGTTACTTTTAAATGTACTGTGCCACAGCAAAAAAAATTATTTTTTTTTGCTTCAGCTGTGAAATTGCGGTCTGAATTAATGTGGTATAAAAAGCCCTGTTTAAATCGGCAGTGAGTGTAGAGAACAGTACAAATAGAGTAGCATCAGTGCTGGCATAAAGAACATTTACCATTCAAGACTGTCTGCTTTACATCATCCCAGACGAGTAGGATGTTGGTATTACCGAACCTGGCATGGTGGTCTGTAATCCATTATTTAAAGACACTGTTATTTGGTTGTTCCTTGCATTACTGTCCTGGATGTGAGCCTAACAGGACTGTGAGCCAGATTGCATCAAACCCTTGATATATAGAGACTTTAGTCAGAGTAGATGGCATATGTAATAGGACACAAATAAAAACAATGATGTAAGAGATGGAAGTACAGCTGTTGCTGTACTACTTTATGCTTTGGTGATGCACAAATTTCAAGTAGACGTTTTTTAATTTTAGTTTTTTCAGCTAAAAGTTCAACACACAGGTTCACGACATTAAAACATTCAATGCAGTGGACTTTCATCCCTCACAGATCCAATTCAATACATCAAATTAAAGGAATAGTTCACCAAATTAACTAAAATGAAAATGAAAAATTTGTCATTAATTACTCAGCCATGTTGTTCCAAACTTGTAGGACCTTCATTCATCTTCAAAACACAAATTAAGATATTTTTGATCTTTCTGACCTTCCATAGACAGCAACGAAACTACCATGTTCAAGGCCCAGAAAGGTAGTAAGGACATTGTTAAAATAATCCATGTGACATCAGTGGTTAAACTTTAATTTTATTAAGCTACAAGAATTGAATAAATAAATAATAATGTACAAACATTTCAGAGATTTGGATATTCATTCATCAAATTATGGAAGGTGAACCAGCTGCAGGGTAAAAGTGTGTCAGTGAGGTTCACGTTTAGGTCTTGCAACTGTAGCAGCCTATACAAGAACAGTCCAAATGCTATTTTTATTACTTTTGATCTATTTAAGAACAGGCTTATATGTGTGTGCATGTTTGTTTGTTTCTTTTTACATATTTAGTACTTACCAAATAGTTTTAATGCTATCAAAATTTACATTTTAATTATCTTATTTAATAATTTGTATCGTTTGTTGAATAAATAAGTCAGTAAGTAAAACAGCTGCAGATAAGATTTAAGTTGTATTTGGAGAAACTGATCCTAGACCAGCAGATACAGTTTACAGCTTTATCCCAGGACAGCAGTTGGAAGCTTCAGGTAGTGAATTAAACAAGCTAACTGTACCTCAGGTTCAACTGTATGCATATATCCACACATCAGATTTACACAACAATACAGCATGTCTCATGCAAGGGTCACACAATGCCATTCTTTTCCTCCAATGAAGCCGTTGTGTGGCTGTGAATGTGTGCATTGTGTGGTTCCAGTCTTCCTGCCCTTCATGCTCAGTGACTAAGGCTGATTAATGACTCGGATCACCTTATTCCCATCTAGGTGTTCTTGCTATCCCTTTATAGCTCTTTCCTTCCTTCACTGCATGCTTGCTTTTCTTTTATCTGTTCATCCTTCTCCATCTAGCCATTCATACTGTCTAGCCATTCATACTGTCCATCGTTCTCCCTATCTATTTCTTCATCCCTCTATCTGATGCAGATTCATTGCTTATCTGCTTCAAACATCTCTTCAGTTCAGCCCATTACCCTGCACACTTCCTGTTTAATAAGAAGAGGTTAAATGGGATTCCTCACGCCTGACTGCCACTCCACCATTCACAGGCCATTAGGAGATCAATAAATTCACATGGCCATATCTGCAATCAAACTGTAATAAACATGCTTGGGAAAAAAATGTTTAACGGGATCTAAGGCATAAGAGAAAACAGCACTGGTGAGAAACACAGGCCTTGAATGTTAAGTATGCATACATTTTTTTGTGCAGTATTTTAGGTCTGCCACTCCAAGTACCTTGAAAAACATTATAGTCTCAGCTTCAGCAGTATCCAAAATTAACACATGTAAAAGATTTAGCCAGAATCTATAGTATGTAATGTATTAATCTATAATCTAATCTATAATCTAGAATAAATAGATAAATACGTACATATGCAATAGTGATATTAACAGTTTTAGCATCATTTATTCACATTCATTAAATTCCAAACCTGTGTGACTAGCTTTCTTAGGTGGAATGAAAAAGAAAAAAAAATAGTTGTAAATTGTTGTCAAAAACAATGCTGTGTAAAATTGTTTAAAAATCGAAATTATTCTAAAACAGTTTCAAAATCTAAATTATACGTGTAAAAACAGGAGCTCATAGGGCTGCAATATTATGACAAAATCATTATTGTAGATTATTGTTCTTTATATTGTAATAATTATTTTAATATCAATATAGAAAAAAATATAAAACATTTTTGTTTTCATTTTGGGCATGTCACATTCTGGCTTCATAGACAAACATATCGGGTCCATGACATTAGCCAAATCTAGCACAAGTTATGCAAAAACTCCCGTTATAATCACTGGTGCTATGAAATTAATTTTAATTTACATCGTATCTGCTATGAATTCACGAGTGTGCGCACTCAACAGCAGCTCTGGAGTTTTCAGTGTTGACTAATTTTAGCGCCTCTGATTGGCCAATGCATTCCTAAATTCAACAGAAACGTGTTTGATTGGTTAAAAGGCTCAACGCTGCACAAAACCATGCGTAAAAGCAATCTGATGCAGTATCGAAATGTAATTCTAATGACAACAGCCATAATACGTTGTTTAATTGTGCAGGTTTTTTTTAACCACTTTCTTGAATTTATGAGGCATTTTTGTTCATTTTTGTGGCATTTATGTCACAAGCCCTGTTAATTTCCAACCCTTTCCCATTTTTGCCTTGTGAAATTGCTTTAGAAATCAAACAGGCCAGTTTTTGAATGAATTGCTCAACAGATTCATTGAGATATCATTCAAAAGAACAGTTTGCTCACAAATTAAACATTGCTACATCTGAACTTATGTTTATAAGATTTCCAGCATATAATGAATTAAAAGTGAAGAATTCACCTTTTGTGTTCTGTGGAAGTCAGTCAATCATTGAAATGCCATGAATTTCCATTATTGCAAGTTCTTTCATGTGCAAAGTTCAGGTACGAGTTTATGAGCATGCGATTAGGATGACACAAATGAGTACAAAGAGAGCAAAATGTTAGATTATTTACAGTACGATCCCTCAAAGTTTTGCTTGTAGCAAAGAACTACTGGTATGTAAAAGTCTTTGGAGTCAAAACAGGATTGACCCTTCACAAAGCTCTGCCCCCTTAGTTACTGTTATAAAACAACGTCTCAGCTTTCAAATGTTGTCATTTTTTATTAAATTAAAAAAATAAATACTTTTTGTTTTGGATTTGTTTTGTATAAACACTATTTGTTTGTTTTGTGGCTTTAATGTGTTGTGACAGATCGCTGTAGTGCCTCAGTTCAAACGACACATGAACCGATCATTTATTCCTTTCTAATAGTTATAGCACAAAATAAACATGAATGAACATTATAAGGTATCTTGTTTCAACCGCTAAAAAATGTCAGTATACGCCATTTTTCAAGTTCAAGTCCACCAACATTAATCTACTCTCGTCTCTGGTTTGTTTGTCGGACAAAATGTACAGATTCGGCATTATGATTGGTCAGATCACCTGTCAATCAAACTCCTGCTGAAGGGTCAGTTATGATGAATGTAGATCTGAAGTGATGTAAAAGTCATGAATTCTGATATGACTGTTCTGAGGTCACATTGCAAAAACCCGGACTTGTAGTTTATTGAGGGATACATATGAAAGTGGCCCAAATCAGAACTGAAAAAAAATCAGATTCTGTTTGATTCATACTGTTTACACAGTTATGAAAAAACAGATAGGAGTCAAAACAAAATCAGATTTGGGCCACTTTCACATAAATTCTGAACTTAGCCAATGTGCTGTTTGGCACTGTTATGCAGGGGGAAAAAAACATCAAAATAATCACATTACCATAATGACCATATATATTTCATATACAGTATGTAACCCTGGACAATAAAACCAGTCATAAGGGTCAGTTTTGAAATTTGAATAAATATGACTTTATTGATGTATGGTTTGTTAGGATAGGACAGTATTTGGCATACAACTATTACAACTAGATACAACTATTTGAATATTTGGAGTCTGAGGGTGAACTAAATATTGAGAAAAAAAAAAAAACCTTAAAAAAAAATTAAATATTGAGAAAATCACCTTTAAAGTTGTCCAGATTAAATTCTTAGCAATACATATTACTAATCAAAAATTATGGTTTGTATGTACAGTAGGAAATTTACAAAATATCTTCATGGAACATGATCTTTACTTAATATCCTAATGACTTTTTGGCATAAAAGGAAAATCGTTTTAATAATAATTAATAATAATTTTGACCCATACAATGTATTTTTAGCTATTGCTACGAATATACCCGTGCTACTTAAGTTTCAGTCACTATAGGAATATACCTTACTGCGTGTCACGGCCCGGTTTGTAGAGTTAAATTAGAAAAAATAAACAAGTAGGGTGTAGTTTAGCGTGGCTCTTAGAACAGCATGTATGTTTGTCTGGAAACAGCAGGTATGGCACCGGCTCTGGATCTTCTCAGATGGGGTTGTGTGGAAACCAACTCCTGAGTTCTGGTTCTAGTTTTAATTTTGCATCTTGCATATCAGGCCTGGTTTGGGAAGGACTGGAATTTGTCAGTCTGAGCAGCTGAGTTTAGGTTTTTGATGGCAAGCTGTGTGTGTGTAATTGCGAGTCTATGTATGTAGACCCCAGTGTGCACACGTGTGTGTGCGTGTAGAGTGTGAGGCATGTGGAATGTCTCACAGCAGATTAGGGTCACTCAAGAGACTGGGCCATGTTTACTCAGACGATGATTACTTCCTGTCTTTGCCCTGCCACCACAAAAAAGAACATGACAGGCACAAAGGGTTCCCTTTGCACATGAAATAACCACGCACACACATACACACAGTCCTTTTCCTCCAATCAAGCCCACTTTTACTCAAGTCCGATACTATCTGACCTTTAAAAGGCTTACGTTTAAAAAGAAACCCTTCCCCCAAAACCTCTTCTAAGTGTTCATAGGGACCTCATTATGCAAAATAAGAAAATTTGGTCACAGCTTGTTGTACAGCTAAATTGCCTTGTCAAGGGTTAGAGTAAATCAGGTGACTCATGGACCATGACTGTGTGTGTATGTGTATGTGTGTGTGTGCATACATACGGGGTATTTCCATCATTTAAATGTGTAGAATGTAAAGAGACCTCATCAGATACGCACTAGTGCTCCTAAAGAGATTGGCCCCTCTAGCATAGCTAGCACCCATATAACCTTCTCTCCTCATTGGCTGGACGCTCTGACCTGAGAACTGCCTCATTCTACTGTGGTAGTAAATGTCAGGAGAAGATTTAATGAGGATGGGTCAGGTGCCTGGGCAAGACGCATCCACATATTAGCTTAAACAAAGCGTCCCAATGTGACACGCTCGACCTTCATCATGTTGGCGATGCCAACTCCTATGCCACATTGCGGAGTCACTTTAGTTAACTGGAGGCAGCATGACATAAAACAAGACAATCCTAAAGGAGGATTGTTTACTTCCAGAACAAAAATTGTATAGATAGTATACTCACCCCTTTGTCATCCAAGATGTTCATGTCTTTCTTTCTTCAGTCGTAAAGAAATTCAGGATTTTTCTCCATATAGTGGACTTCTATGGTGCCTCGCTTTTGAACTTCCAAAGTGTAGTTTAAATGCGGCTTTAAATGATCCCAAATGTGGTTGTAAACAATCCCAGCCAAGGAAGAAGGGTCTTATCTAGCGACCCCTATTTTCATACAAATAATACAATTTATATACTTTTTAATGTCAAACGCTCATCTTGTCTTAATCTGCCTGAACTCTGTTTTTTTCCGGTTCATGACGGTTAGGGTATGCCAAAAATCTCCCATATCATGTTCTCCCTCAACTTCAAAATCGTCCTATGTCGCTGTTTTACCTTTTTTGTTAAGGGTGTTTGATCTTCTTTGCATGTTCACTTTGCAAACACTGGGTTGGAACTTCTGCAGCGATGTAGGATGATTTTGAGTGATTTTTCAAGTTAAGGGAGAAAATATGATTGGAGTTTTTCGACATACCCTAACTGTCTTGAGCCAGAATACACAGAGTTCAGGCAGAGCAAGACAAGACGAGCATTTGAGATTAAAAAGTATTTAAATTGTATTTTTTAATGAAAATAACCGATCGTTTAGCTTGATAAGACCCCTCTTCCTCGGCTGGGATCGTTTACGACCACATTTGAGATGGTTTGAAGTTGCATTTAAACTGCATTTTGGAAGTATAAACTCGGGGCATCATAGCAGTCCATTATATGGAGAAAAATCCTGAAATGTTTTTATTGTCAAAAAACATAATTTCTTTACGACTGAAGAAAGAAAGACATAAACATCTTGGATGACATGTTCTGGAAGTGAACTTCTCCTTTAAGTAAAGTTGTATACTCGCATTTAGATTTGCATTTTTAAATGAAGTCCAGACTGTTCAAAATGTTTTAATTTGTTAAGGTCCATACATTTTCAGAAGGGACTTTTATTTTGGAAAGGCATATAGTGGAGTCCAAAAGTATAAGACCATATATATAGTGCCCTCCACTAATATTGGCACCCTTGGTAAATATAATAAAAGGTGGCTCTGCATTTTTTTTAACCTTTTTGATCTTTCATTTAAAAAATTCACAAAATTCTAACCTTTCAATAAATTTAAACAATTGAAAGTGGGGAGAAACTCACATTACGAAATAAATGTTTTTCTCTGGTACATGTTGGCCACAATTATTGGCACCCCTAGAAATTTTTATGAGTAAAACATGAGTAAAATTCCCACCACTTTTAATTGTTTTACTGCAATGAAATGTTAGACTGTCAAAAAATGTCAAAAAGATAAACAATGCAGATTTCTTTTTAAACCCACCTTTGCTCATATTTATCAAGGGTGCCAATATTAGTGGAGGCCCAATGTATTTAATTTTTTTCTTTTAATTAAATTCTGTTACCAGAAAAAAACTATCTGAATAATTTTTAAATAGATTTCAGTATGTCTTATTATTTGGTATAATCCACTTCTTGCTTTTGAGCTGTACCTCTGTGAACTATCCAGCACAATTTCACAATATTCCAAAATAAAAGACGTCTAATGAGATTCAGTAGATGTAAGTGTATCATGATGTTTTGTACAATTCACATTTTATTTATTTTATTTTATTTAATTTTCCCTCTTGATTCCTGATGATCTCCAATGTAGACTTTTGGACCCCACTATATGTTCTTTGCATAACAGTATGAATGAACTATACCTTTATCCTTCTCATACTTGTTTTTGTCCCCCAAATGAAATATGCCATCTACCTCTACTGAGGTCTATGAAACAACTTTATTGAAGTAAATGTCTTACACGAATAGCGATCTGACTGAAAAAAGACTGAAAGATCTCATACTGAAAAGGTGACGCAATGTGGTTTTGCCCGACACCAAAGACTTGGTCAAGAAATGAAGAACTGATGCCACACAGAGTGTCAAATTCCATTGCTTTTGAGTAGAAATCAACCAATCATATAATTGAAACGAGGTGTCTTCCCTTGCTTGGCCTCTTCTGAACCCCGCTTCTTTAGAATGGTATTTCCAGACACAGTAGTCCTGTCATCTGTGTTCCATCAGTGCCTCTAATGAGATCACTAGTGGATTTACACTATATAAAGAAGAGTTTGTGTGGTGGAGGCTATTGTTACCAGCAGAGTGGGCCGAACCAGATCAAAGCAGGAGAGTGGTATGAAGAAAGAGAGATGAAGAGCAGAATAAGAGTTAGAAACAGACGGAAAGGATTGATGTAAAGAAGTGCAGTCTGAGCAGAGTGGAAAAAGAGAGAGGTGGAAGAGTGAAGAAATACAATGAGAGGGACGTGGAAAGCCTCCTGACTTCCTGATGCTTTCATGAATGCAGTTAGAGCAAAAGCAGTCAGACGAGAGCTGGGACATTTCTGGCATACCTCTCTCTCTCTCTTTAGCGTAGGATTGCGACAGATTCTCTATTGGTTCATGCAGATCCCATCAGAGATTCCAAATGCATCACACACAACTGAACTTCACCAAGCTGGACTGTGCAACAGAGTGATACTTGCACTGATGCAGTAGGGCCAAGTGATCGAATATTCTTATTCAACAATGATTTTGGTGTCATTAGAAAATTAGGCAATTTTACAAGTGTCACAGCATTTTTTCAATGCAATTTTTTTTTTTTTGCCTTTATTTGTGGTTTCATGAGCCTTCCTTGTGTTGTTCAATCTGTCTGTGAGTTAAATAAATAGAACGAAAACTCAGATTCAAGGATTTGTTGGATCATCACTCAAAAGTGTTCATGGAACCATCTCTGTAATATTGTTCATATATTAAAATGTTTTAGTGAAAAATATGTATTTGAAAATAAATCTATTAGTCTTGTCAAATCGATTGATTGTGATCAGTCACATCCAGAATAAATGTTTGTGTTCACATAAAATTATATGTGTGTACTGTGTATGTTTATAGTCTCTTCTGCTCACCAAGCCTGCATTTATTTGATCCAAAATACATCAAAATCAGTAATATTATGAAATATTTTTACTATTTAAAATAACTACTTTCTATTTGAATATATTTTAAAATGTAATTTATTACTGTGATCAAAGCTACATTTTCAGCATCATTACTCCAGTTTTCAGTATCACATGATCTTTTAGAAATTATTCTGATATGCTGATTTGCTGTTTAAGAACCATTTTTTATTATTATTATCAATATTTAAAGCAGTTGATACAATTTCAAGATTTTTTGATCAATAGAAAGATCCAAAGATCAGCATTTATCTGAAATAAACAGTTTTTGTAACATTATACACTATACCATTCAAAAGCTTGCTGTTAGTTTTTTTTTTTTTTTTGTTTTTTTGTTTGTTTTTTAGAAATGATAGAAATTAATACTTTTATTTAGCAAGGATGCTTTAAACGATAAAAACCTTTAAAATATTACAAAAGATTTCGATTTCAGAAATGCTCAAAATGCTGTTCTTTTGAATTTTCTATTCATCAAAAAAGCTTGAAAAGTCTACTCAGCTGTTTTCAGTATAATAATAATAATAATAATAATAAATGTTTTATTTAATATTAGAATGATTTCTGAAGGATCATATGACTGGAATAATCATGGTAAAAGTTCTGCTTAAAAATCACAGCAATATATTACATTTTTAAATATATTAAAATAGAAAACTGTTATTTTAAATTGTAAAAATATTTAAACATTTTACTGTTTTTGCTGTACTTTGGATCAAATAAATGCAGGCTTGGTAAGCAGGAGAGACTTCTTTAGAAAACATTAAAAAATCTAGATAGATAGATAGATAGATAGAAAGATAGAGATGTAAAACCACATGTTTGTATATGCTTTTATTATGAGAAGCTTGTCCATATTTCATGCCTTTTATTTTTCAGTGTCGCTCTGCCTCACAGTCTTTTCAAGGTCAAGATCCTCTCTTTAGTCTTTCTTCAGACTGCACACACACTTTTTTCTGCTTTAACACACTCTTACACACAGAAATGCACATAAATCCAACTCCTGTGTAGCCTTTCCCTATTATTATGATCATTATTTCCACCACTTTTCTTTTCTTACTTTTTTTCCACACATTACTTTGTGTCTGTATTAGCTGATATTGTCCAGGGCAAGTTAGCCGCTATCTCAAGGTGACGTTTATAGTCCTATATCTCTTCATTAGTGCCACCATAACCCTGACTCTCTGTCTTTCTCAGGCTGTGGAGTCTCAAATCAGAAGTTTTGGACAGACACCCTGCCAGCTGCTAATTGAGCCCCACCCGCCACGCAGCTCTGCCATGCAGGTGGTGAGTAACACACACACACACAAAACACTCTCACTGTCTAATTATCATATATAACATGCAGACATTCACAAATTTAGCAACATGTCCACAAAACTGATAAGATAAAGTCTACTGCACATCATGCCTGTGTGTTGTCATATGATAATAAGATCATGTCACTCTTTATTTGAATCAGGGACATGAAAATAAATGTGCTGAAAGTTTTTTCTCCCTTTTGCTTACAACATTTTTGCATACAGTCTCTTTTCTCCTCAGTCGCTCTATAAGCAGGACCTAGTGTTGAATCATTAAGCATTCCGTGCACTTCCACCACAGAAAAAGGATTTCTGGGTCATAAAAAATGGCTCCACTTTATGGCTTAGTGACACATACTGATCTTGAACCAGGAAATACTAAACTAACGGTGTTTGAGGGCACGATAATGTCATTGTCCACACCAAATAATGTTGAAAACAACAACTTTAGAACCCCCTTGAAAACAAGATGGGTTTATCCCAAAGAGGAAATTTGTTGCAGCTTACTTTGCCATAAAACAAAGCTAGATGTGCATATTATAAATATTCAATGTGCCAATGCGACGCCTCTTCAGTTTTTTATTTCTTTATTTACGCTGTAATAAATAAGTTGTAAAACAAGTTGTTTGTATAGGGTAGGCAGACAGTTCGACTCTCACGTCACTGGAAACATAGGCCATGTCTGAGAGAGGTTTTGGTGGATTTGTTTTTGGTAGCTAACGAGTTTGATAGCTGCCTGCTTAAATCAACTTGTTCACTATTTTATGCTTTACGTCCCCACTCCTCTTTCAGTGAGCCCCCAGCATGAGAAAGGTCCCAGAAGTGGGAAAAGTCTTGTGGTTAAGCATAGAGCTCTGAGGTGATAGGGTCTTTAGTCTAGAAACTGAGAGACTGTGGGTGACAGCCTAGAAGACCCCATTAGCTGTGTGTTTTTGTGGCGATGACAGCCCCTGCCTGCCTGTGTGGAAACAAACTCACACACTCTCTTCTAAATGTCCACACGCAGATATAGTTATAGGCTCAGAACTCGATTTTGAACTTTTACACTAAACAATTTAAACAGCCTTTAAATACATAACAATCACACAATTTCAATCACACAGTCTAATGTATGTAATGCATTTAGATTTTATTAATGCATTAGATTTTATTTTGAACTGAAAAGATAAAATTAGACTTTTGGGTGAAGAAGGCCCCAAGTGGCATGTTGTTGCTAGTATTATTAAATTGAATACTCATAGTAATTCTTAGTGTTGTTATTGTTCAGTAAACCCACAAATTATTGTAGATGTACATTTTAGACATTCTTCGCTTTTCATCAAAGGGATAGTTCACCCAAAAATGAAAATTCTGTCATTAATTACTCACTCTCATGTTGTTCCAAACCCATAAGACCTTTGTTCTTCTTCGGAACACCAATTAAGATATTTTAGCTAAAATCCAACAGCTTTTTGACCCTCCATATGTAACTGAAATGTTCCCAGACCCAGAAATATAGTAAGAACATTGTTAAAATAGTCCATGTGACATCAATAGTTCAACCATAATTTTAAGAAGCAGCAATTCTTCTCTTCCGTATCACCGTCACTAGCGGAGGACAGTAACGCAGAAGAGAAGAATTGTTGAATAAAGTCGTTATTTTTGTTTCTTTGTGCACAAAAATTATTGTCATAGCTTTGTAAAATTACGGTTGAACCACTGACGTCACATGGACTATTTTAACGATGTTCTTACTACGTTTCTGGGTCTGGGAACAGTTCATTGCTCTCTATGGAGGGTCAGAAAGCTCTCAGATTTCATCAAAAATATCTTAATTTGTGTTAGGGCTGGGCGATATGGCAAAAAATTTAAATCTCGATTTTTAAATAAAAAAATTCAGAACATTTGACTGATTCTCTTAAACCTCTAATTAAAGAAAATTTTATTCCAAGTGTACCACACATGAAGTTGTCAACATGATGTAAATGTTAAACAAATCACTTAAAAGTTAAACATCTTTGCAGAAAAGATGCATGAACTACATCTGCATCTTGTACAAACTTCTTATGCATATTATATGTTCAGAAATAGTACTAGGAAATGCTTTAAAAACGGTAAAAAAGTCATTCAAATTCAAAATGACTTAAGGTGTAACCCCAGTAGACTATTATTAACTATAAATCGTATGCAAAAACAATGAACAGCAGCTCTTAGCCTGTCACCATAATGTAAACATGAAATATCAGAAATACAGTAGTAGTTCTTTGCAGGTTTTTTATGCGATTGCGCTGCTTTTCCATTGTTTCTTTCTATTTAAACATGGACCTGTTTGACACTTGCACTCATGTCTCTTGCAGTGTCCTTGCATCTAATGCATGAAATGGCATTTTAAAAGTTTTTTCTATTCCATTGCCCGCGTCCCATCTATGTCAACACAAAAGCACATTCTGTGTGAATGGCGCCTAGCGATATGAGCATTATGTGCACCGACATGCGGTTGGATCATTCTTTTATCTTTACTGTTTGTTTGTCAAACTGTCTAATTCTAACGTCTTGTAATATTTCGCGATTCCTTGATTTCTAAAAAAATAAAATTGTGGCAAAACATTACATTCGAATTAATCGATAAATCCAGAAAAACGAAGATGAGTAAAGATGAACAAAGGTTTTAAGGGTTTGGAACATTGGGACATGAGTCTTTTTTGACAGAATTTTTATTTGTGGGTGAACTATCCCTTTAAAGCCTACAGGTTATCTGAGTGAAAGCATTTTGAAATATCTTCAATTAAAATACAATAATATCTTTGCTTCCTTGCTCCAAAGATCCCAATCCCCACTGTACCACTGTTTTATTAGCCAACAAAAGCCGCATTTTAAATTAGATGGTATGATAAGACTCTTTTAAATTAACAAATTTCATGCAGTCCTATACTATATCTGGATTACACATTCAGCGTTGTTCTCTCCGTAATCCTTTCATCTCTCTTTCGCTCTCTCTCTGTACTTTCTTTCTGTCCCTCTAACATGTCTCCAGTAGGTTAATGAGAGTAGATCCTATGTTTAATGGCACTCACAGGCTGAACACTATTTAAGAGGCACTAGCTGTCTGTCTAATTTACTGCAGGCACACCAATTAGCCCTGTGTCTCCATACTGTGTCTAAAAATCACACACACGTCAGGATTAGACAGCACAGACATAAGACAACAGTTAGACGGGATTAAAGCAGTTTTATGGTGACATTGAGAGAAACATAGTAAGATATATGAGCTTATTTATAATAATACTTTCTACAACAGATTTCTATTTTAAACTATCAGAGCTATACATTCTATATTTGAAGTGATTAATCTGTGCTGTATAGAAATACCATTATAAAGCAACAGCCAGACGTATCGCCGGTTGAAAGTGACAGTGCAGCTGCCCAGTCTGAATGCTATCTTCTGCCTCTACAAACACAGCCCTGCCTCACTGAGGAAGTCAACTTGATGGTTGGATGACTTTGCTGCCAAGTAATCAAACAGCTGTGTATGTGCATATACCTTTTAAGCTTCTCTTCATCTGCTGATTTGTAAAGTGGAACGCAGGAGAACGCAGATTATAATGTTACTAATGGAGGTTGGAATATACCGTGGCAGCCTAAAGGAAAATTCAGATTAATTTGAAATCTGCTATGATGTTTTGCAACTTCAGGCCTTTGCAAACGGTTTTCCTTCTGTTGATCTTGTATTCATTACTCAGGATATGTAACTTAGGGTGCAGCTTAGCCTAACAGAAGCATTACTGGAGTTCTCAGAGGTCCAAAAATGTCAAATATATCACTGATTTTGTGAAACAAAAGTGTTTAGCTGCTTTGATTTCTCTTTCTCTCTCTCTCTCTGTCCTCTTTTCTCCAGCTTTAAAATACTCCAGCATCGCATTTGATCTGTTCATGAGCTTTATCACTAGTCTTCAAAAAAAAATAGTGCTTATCTAGAGTGATATAGCAATACATGGCTAATATGAGCTAACAATCAGTTTGTAGGGCATTGCCGATGCAATCATGTACAGTCAAACCAAAAATTATTCAGACACCAGATTTATTTTATATATATATATAGAGAGAGAGAGAAAGAGAGAGAGAGAATTTTTTATTTTATTATTATTATTTTTTTTTTTTGAACTAGTGGGTGCAAGACACTATAGTTCATTTATGTAAGTGAGAATAGCAAAATAAAGTTCATACAACAATTGTTCATACAGTGGACTACCAGTAAAATTGATCAAATTTGGGACCAAAAATTATTCATACACTTTGACCTGACCATGTTTTTTTTTTTAATTGTTAATGCAACATATCTTTCAAAGTTATCTGACATGATCAAGATTAATTTGTTTTTTCTCTGAGTTCTTGTGATATTTCATTACCATTTTCAAAACTATAGTGAATAAACTGTGATAATGTGAGAAATGTTAAAGGTGTCTGAATAAGTTTTGGTGTGATTGTATTTATGCTATCACAGTTTTTCTCACAAGGTTGTATTTATTTATTTGTTTATTGTTTTAGGCATAATTTATACACTTATATTATAATATATTAATATGTACATTTATTTTAAATTTATAATATTTATTTGCTTATTTATTTTTCGTATGTAATAATAGTCATGATAGGGAAATCATAAAGAATTCTGATTTTACTTAATTCCAGCTCAGTAACAGTTCCGTTAAAGGGATACTTCACCCAAAAAATACAATTTTGTTTATGAATACTCACCCTCATGTCGTTCCAAACCTGTAAGACCTTTGTTCATCTTCGGATCACAAATTAAGAAATTTTTTTAAAAATTCCAGTAAGCTCTCGGATTTCATCAAAAATATCTTAATTTGTGATGAATGAAGGTCTTACGAGTTTGGAACGATATGAGGGTGAGTAATTAATGACAGAATTTTCATTTTTGGGTCAACTATCCCTTTAACAATTCTTATTACATTCACAGCACTCAAAAGCAGGTTGCCAAGTCATAAGAGAATTTTTGATTTTTTAATTTTTATTGCAGATCTTATTACTGTGTTCCATCCACAAAAATGCAGAAATTTCAGAATATCCAACATTTTTTAATATCCAATCCAGTTGTGATACATTGTTATGTCTTATTAACCTCTGACCTCAATCTCAGCTTGTGTGCCCTTTTAAACCGTTCTGTCTTTCGCTGCCTAATTTCCCATCTTCCTGCTTCTCTTCCACTTTCTTCGTCCTCTCTCCAACCATCACTCTCTTTGCCTCTACACTTCCTCGCTCCCTGCTGATGATGGCGGTCATGGACTCAACAGTATCTCCTTCTGCAGACCCCACTGATGTTCACAGAGCAGATGCAGCAGGACGTCATCATGGTACTCAAGTTCCCGTCCAACTCACCTGTCACCCACGTGGCTGCCAACACACAGTCAGGCCTGACCAACCCAGCAGTCATCACAGTCACCGCCAACCGCCTCTTCGCCGTCAACAAGTGGCACGGCCTCACTGGTGAGCAAGAACAATCAAACAGCAAGGTGTTTGGTGATGGATAAGAAGTTCATTTACACCTCTGATACTGGATAGTTACTTGTTAACCAGGTTACTCAACCCAATCTCAGAGAAAAACTAATGGTGATGATTTCCAATGTGATTCAAAAAGAAACATGCAATTTTAAACATTAATCTAACTATTTTTGGGGTGTAAGTAGACCATATGAAAACATGCAAATAAAATCACATAAATTAGCTACCAATTCGCCAAAATGTAAAATTGGGTGTGTTGGGATTACGCCAAGTTTGATGTTAGATGTAGGATAACGTTCAGTTTCACACATTCTATAATGCAAACTTCAGTAGCTTGATGATCATCAGCTGCTTAGACATTGATGTCTCAGCCTGAACTGGATCAAATGTGACACTTCCTCTGCCTTGCATTCAGCTTCCTGTCCACCTCCATTTATCAGCCTCTTCTTATTTTTTTTATTTATTAGAGATCAATCAGTTTGAAAGAAGTGCTATGAGACATTCATCATAATACGAGGAAGGGAGGTTCTGGGAGGAATAATACATTTTAAATTAATGTTTTCAGAAACGAAAAATGCTGTTAAATACCTTTTAATGATTTATATAACAATCAAAGTGTTTTTTTCATGTTTTTGACGTCACAGTGTACAGAGACGTGAATATAGCCAGGGTTCACACCAGACGATTTTGGCCAAGATTTTGCTTTCTCATAGACATTTTGGCAAGCTACAAGCTGTCAATGTACAGTTCAAACAAACAGTCGTACAAGACTGTAAAAATCTCCCTTTTTCAAAAGTTTAAAAATATCACACTGAATATACTCAAGCAGATTTTCACGTAATGCTGCCGATCATGTTTAAACCGTTACGCTTAAATGTGATAAAGATGATTTCTGATCCTTATTGCATAACATAAGGTATGTAAGCAAAATCTGAATTGGATTCCACATGTAAACACCTTTACAGGCATTTCAGCTCCAAACTGAAGAAACCCTGAAACTTTCAAAATCCTACTTTTTTGTGCTGTCAGGTTTTTATGATTAGTTGATTTTTAATGTATGTATATATACAGTTGAAGTCAAAAGTTTACATACACCTTGCAGAATCTGCAAAATGTTAATTATTTTATCAAAATAACAGGGATCATACAAAATGCAAATTGTTTTTATTTAGTACTGACCTAAATAAGATATTTCACATAAAAGACATTTACATATAGTCCACAAGAGAAAATAACAGTTGAATTTATAAAAATGACGCAAAAGTTTACATACACTTGATTTTAAATACTGTGCTGTTACCTGAATTATCTTTTTTTTCTTTTTTTTTTAGTGATAGTTGTTCATGAGTGTCTTGTTTGACCTGAACAGTTAAACTGCCTGCTGTTCTTCAGAAAATCCATCAGGTCCCACGGATTATTTGGTTTTTCAGCATTTTTGTGTATTTGAACCCTTTCCAACAATGACTGTATGATTTTGAGATCCATCTTTTCACACTGAGGCACAGCTGAGGCACTCATATTAGGGCTGCACGATTAATCGCACGATGTTGTGAGGCGCGTTTAGTCAATGAAGCCGGTATGTACGTCAGTGGTGTACGGCTCTGTGTATTACTTGCCGCTCCAGCTGAACGCACGTGATGGAGCTTTACTACTAATCAACGTACCAGCTTCATTGACTAAACGCGCCTCACAACATCGTGCGATTAATCGTGCAGCCCTAACTCATATGCAACTATTACAGAAGGTTCAAACGGTCACTGATGCTCCAGAAGGAAAAACCATCCATTAAGAGGCAGGGGTTACAATTTTTAAATTTGAAGATCAGGGAAAATATAAGTTATTTTGTCTTCTGGGGAACATGAAAATATCTTCTGTAGCTTCTGAAAGGCAGTACTAAATGAAAAAAAATTATATTTAGGCAAAATAAGAAAAATGTACACATGAATGCATTGTGTTTCCTTCTGGAGCATCAGTGAGCATTTGAACCTTCTGTAATAGATGCATATGTTGAGTTGTCCTCAGTGTGAAAAGATTCCATTGCTGGAAAGGGTTCAAATACACAAAAATGCTGAAAAACAGTTTAAGTGTTCAGGACAAACAAGGAACTCATAAACAACTATCACTAAACAAAAAAACACAGCTGTGGATCATTCAGGTAACAACACAGTATTAAGAATCAAGTATAATGTAAACTTTTGAACAGAGTCATTTTTATAAATTTAACTATTATTTTCTCTTGTGAACTGTAAGTAAAGTAGTTTCTTTCATGTGAAATGTCTTATTCAGGTCAGTATTAAATAAACAATAACATGCATTTTGTATGATTCCTCTTTTTTTGGAAAAATAATTACAATTTTGCAGAATATGCAAGGTCTATGTAAACTTTTGACTGTATATATATTTATATATTTACCAGCTTTGTACATCTAAACACTCTTTTTCTTTATTTTTTCTTATTTATTTTTTACAGAAGAGCAATGTTCTTTGTTTCGTTATTATTCTCATTTGTCTGCTGTAGCAAATGGCTGTTAACTGACCTCAATAAATAAGTATCCTGATGGTACATGGTATTAAATCTATTTTTCATCTGTCCTCTCTCCTTCTCTCAGGTCATCAAAGCGCTTCTGTGCAGGACCAGCAGTACCAGTTACCGGTTGAGATTGACCATTTGATAGGTCTGTGGCTTGTCAATCGTCAGTAGAGTGATTTGTGATTGGCTGTTGTGAGTTGCAAGGGCCCGGCCCTTGGGAGAAGATGAGTGCTGTTTTTCACCCAGCCGCCATTCAGCTTCAGATCAGCATTTGCATGCAAATTGGAAAGCAATGAGCTGTGGCTTAGCCTGTACATCATCAGCTCTCTCTCTCTTTTTTTTCAGTCTCTCTGCCCTGTCAGACTGAATGAATATGAATGGTGTAATAATGTCTGATTGAAGCCGCGTGGCACACGCTGTCAGGACAATATGTCCTCCTCTCATCCCTCCAACCTGTTGATGAGGGAGAGAAAGAGGATAAAGGGATGAGAGAGAGAAGATGTGTGATAACATATGGCTGAAGCCTCTCTTAAGTTTCTGTCTTTCTTCCTATTTATCATATATCTCAGCTCTCCTGCTGCTTTTATTATAGAGTATCATATGACTCACCCAGTTTATCTGTTTGTCACTTCATGGCTGCCATCTTGATCCTTACTTTTCGGTGCTCTCTCCACACCTACACTTCTGTTATTCACACCACTACTTCACTAAATCTGAATTCAAGCCTTTAGCAATCCAAAATCATAATGAAATGGTAAAAATCTGAATTCTGAATCTGAATCAGTTTCAACTAAAGAAAATAATCACCCCACATTTTAGTTTATTTTGAAATTATCTGCATCTGATAATGTGTCCACTTGGGCAGCTTCCAGAATTATTTTTTACAAATAGTCAACAGATAATAAACAATATCTTATTTTTAGGAATTCAGAGTGAATTTTGAGTAAATATTGTATAAAATAGTTAAGAAATGTAAGTAATTTTATCACGTATGTTATAAATATGTACGATAAAAATAAAATATGTGGACTAACATAAATGGAATAAATATAAATATAAAATATAAATATTTAACTTAACATATGCATGCATTTTGCAATTAGTTTCAAAACCATTGGCCATAATAGGACATTGATTTTCTGGAAAGGTTTTCCACTATGTGTTGGAACATGACTTTGGAGACTTGCTTGCATTGTTATCTACCAAATAAATAAATGCACATGAAATATTGATTTAAGTTGAAATTATTGTATTGTAAGAGAAGCAAGAGACCACAAAGTGATACAAAATATATGAAACTAGCACAGCTGTAGGAAATGTCTTACTAGAGCTGCATTTTTTATTTTTAACTTTTAAAAGATTTATCAAAAACAACAAATCACACTCCCTTCTCTCTCCTCTGACTCTCTATGTGGGGAGAGACATCTTTCATGGCTCATTTTTGTTCATTCCTGCTCCAGAATGTCATGTTATGTATTTAGACGGACTGCATTCCACACAGCTCACACATTTAAACACAGTAAATTCTGCATGACTCTGCTGTTGATAATCTGTCCACTTGCTCCAGCACAGACGCGGCGCTGGTGTGTGTCATGAGCGTGTCTGGGCCTCACACACCTGACTCTGTGTAGTCTGGCCTCTTCGATCTCTCTCTCACGTGTGTTTAAAAAAATGTAATTTATAACATTTTGGTCACATCATTTTTTATGATCATTTTAGTCTTTCCTTTGCCAAACGTTTATGGTAGAGGAAAATGTGAAAGCTTTTTACTGCTCTGCCTTCTGCTGCTTTATGTAGTCCTTCACAAATCATGTGCTCATGCACAGTATTCATGACAAATGTCATCTTTTCTCATTCTTATAGTTAACATCTTTATAATCTCTTAAGAGGTTGTCAGGAATCACTTACAAGACATTGGAAAAGACCTTTAGGGTCAAGACTCTTTATTTTCTTGCCATCTAACTCCCTCTGTTAATGTCTCCGCCACTCTGTGACTGTTTTTCCTTCTGTATCTTCCTCCTTAATCATTGCTTTATTTTTATAAGATGTTTATATTTCTCTTCATTTCACCCAATTGTTTTCTAACCAAAAAGCTGTGTTAGTACTTTTATAACAAGTGACTTTTTAACCAGTGACTCTCTCTCTGTTTACAGCCAGTAATGTGGGCATTCACAGAAGGCAGATCTCAGATCTGTTAGATCAGAGCATCCAAGTAAATGCTCAGTGTTTTGTCATCACGGCTGACAACCGCTTCATCCTGCTGTGTGGCTTCTGGGACAAGAGCTTCCGCGTCTACTCCACCGATACAGGTAACCGCAACGACCCCTCACCACATTGGTGTCTACAGAGAAACCGCCTCCACCACAGTACACAAAGGAAAGGGTCAAAAGTCACAAATGAGCCTGCAGACTGCATTACAACTTCATCGCCCCGGGGCTCAGATAGCTTTCCCATCTCACGGATGGACCATGACTCCATCTCGTGGGAGGATGAAGCTCAGAGCGCAAGTCACGCAACCGGAACTTGAATTTCAATAGAATCACACCACATGCAAACACTTCCTAGCTCTGAGATATACACACATAAACATGTACAATCTGAGTAAAGGGGTTTGTCTATTGGAAGATAGACAGAAATGGCTATGTTCAGGTGGATTTTTTCTCAGATCAGATTTTTTCAGGCAGACTTTCCACACTGTTGAGTGTTCAAATCTAATTTGTGTATCCAGACAAAACGAATGTATCCGCATGGTTATCGACATGCTTTGGTAACAACAGGTGTACCCACATATGTGATAAGGCTTTCAAAACAGATGCAGGAAAAGTGGAGGTGCATCACCTCACTTTCCAAATAAGTGCCTGTCAAGTCACGGTGCAGAACTGCCCCATCCTGCAGGAAAAACTCAGTGACGGAGAAGACTGATATGATGTTTTCATGCTGTAGTCGTGGCCAGCTTCACTGTGCACCATGGGGTGGGGTGTCTTTCGGCATTTCTGCATCATTTTGATGTTATTGTTGTGTGTCATGTCACGAGTGACACAAAAAACAATTTGAAATCCAAATTTTGAGCATCCAGACTGAGACCCATCTGTAAAAATCCAATTGGAATCACATTTCCGACCAGCTCCATATGTGGTTTGAATCAGATTTGAAAAAAATCTGATTTCATTTTTTTTTTTTCTTGCTGTCCAGACTTTCAGAAACCCATCTGGATAATGTCTGGATATTCAAAAAGCTGTATTTTTGCTGATAGTCTGAACAAGATAAGCAGGCAGCAACAGTCAGATACTATAGATAGGTAGCAAGGTAAGTGGGAAGACAGTAGGACTGCTTGATTATGGCAAAAATCATAATCACTATTATTTTGGTCAGTATTGTAATCATGATTATTTGACATGATTATGTGTGGGTCAAATGACCAAAACTTTATATGAGTGATTAATTTAAAGATATAGTTAAATATGAGATCAGAAGTAATAATTATAAATGTGTCAGGGAAAAACAGTTAGGAGACTGCATTAATGTTTGATTAATTTATTGTTAAACTAATATTTTCTTTGTTTTCGCTTAAGACATGAACTTGGCGACACTGACTCGTCATCGCCGCAGTAGTGATGCCTGTATGCATGTTTCATACAGATTACATAATGTGAGAATGTTTGTTTTCTATTTAAATTGGTTAATTTAAAAGTCGACATTTCACTCTCTATAGATGTTTTTTTCATGTCTGTAAGGCAGGTATACACAGAGTTTTGAAGTTTCACACTCAAGTTTACAGAGACCGAGACGGCATAAAGTGCATCCTGTTTGCTTTATTAATTTTACAAAAGCGCAACGTTTTGTTGTTATTGTGAATGTGCACAAATAAACGTTGAGTCTTTACAGATTCAAAAGATGTATTACTCTTATCTGTATGAGTATTTTAGTAGCAAGTGATCGCATGTCATGCAGTGAGCGCGCTACTGTTCAGATTCCACACTCCGCACAGACACTTCAACAGCGCACATTTTTCTAGGTTAACATTCGATTGAGTGGCCATGTAATGTTGCTACTACATACATCTTTCAGATAAAAAAAAATCATATTTGAGGTTGATGAATGATAGGTGAGCATTTGGTGTCCTGCCCGATGTAGCCTACTATATTTCCACATAAACCAGCCATTAACGATCTCTTTTTTTCTTTTTTGTTTGTTTGTTTTGTTTTGTGTTTTTGCTGTTCAGACTTTCAAAACCCCATCCGGATAATGTCTGGATATGCAAAAAGTTGTATTTTAGCTGACAGTCTGAACAAGGCCATAGACAAGTCAGATACTATAGATAGGTAGCAAAGTAAGTAAGGACCAGTAGGCAGGTAGTCAGACAAATTGATAGACAAACAGACAGGAAGGTAGGTACATTTGTAGTATAGACAGACAGAGAGGCAGGTAGGTAATTAGGGAGGTAGTTTGATAGACAGACAAGTAGGGTTGGTTTTCAGTATAGACCAACAGACAGGTAGATAAGTAGGTATTGAGTATAGATAGACAGATAACGATTACTGTTTTTCTTATGCATGCACATACTTTAGCATGCACTCCAAAAGCAAATATTTAAAGTGTGGTAAGAACTGGGGAGTGTGTGAACTCATCTGGTGTATGTAAACGACTCACCAGACAGCATCATCTCAGTAGAGTCATTCACTTACGCCCTGCAGGGAGTACTACACTGCAGACTGCTGGCCCCATGAAGACATGCTCCAGAATCAGACCTTGAATCGTAGAGGGAAAAAAATCATTACAGATATAAATTGCACATTTTACATCCCCACACGCTGCAATAAGTGGTTTCAATTCCTGTGCTGTGTGTGTTAACAGGTAAACTGACACAGATCGTGTTTGGCCATCTTGACGTGGTGACCTGTCTGGCCCGCTCAGAGTCATACATTGGCGGAGACTGTTACGTTCTGTCCGGCTCCAGAGACGCCACGCTACTGCTCTGGTACTGGAACGGCAAGCACAGCAGCATTGGAGAAAACCCTGGAAGTAAGTTGAAAATGTTTAGCCACATACAGATGTGTGTTCTCTTTTAATTTTCTTTTAATGAAAGCTCCATTATATGTCTGAACAAATAGTTTCATCAGCATTGGCGCTCCAAAGAGCCTCTAGGGTTCATCATGTTCCTCACATTTAGGGGTCAAGATCAGGGTAACATTCAGAGTCCAAATCCCCAACCAGTGCTCACATAGGAAAAGCTTTCATGCAGGTGATGATATCAGTGCAGCACAACAGTGTTAAAAGCACATTGTTCATACACACACACATTCCAGTGTGTGTCTGTCAAGGCCGGTGTAATGATTTACGGCTCACTTTCAGAAGCTACAACTAGTTTCATCTGACCACAGCAGGTCTCTGCTCAGAAGATTGAGTTTCAGGCTAGTATCACACCATAAATGGAATCGGCCCAACTGTGTGTGTGTGTGTGTGTGTGTGTGTGAGTGAGTGAAAGTAGAGGCCAGAGGGCCACAGAGGGAGACAGTAAATGTGACTCGGAGGTCTCCAGCTCAGGAGGGTTCAGTCCCATCTATCTGAGAGAGCAAGAGAACACTCAATAAAAGTGAAAAATGCCACGGGCTTCCCCTGTACACACTAACCATATGGCTGCAGTGCTGATCAAAGCACTCTACACACACACACTCACAAAAAAACACACGCATCCCCTTCGCTAATTTGGAGTTTTTGGATGCGCTACATGCTGTTAAGTGCTTTTCTACAAATGGGACAGGATTTATGACTAATTGTGATTTGGGTAATGAGCGTCTAAGGACAAATATGGCTGTAGGTGGATGGTTGACATGAGTGGCATTAAAGAGCCTAAGAGCCAGACTTTCATCTAAAGTGAAATTTTCCAGTAATATTATCAGGTGGGTACAGGGATGAAATTTCAAAGCTAAAAACATTTTTCAGTCATAATCAAGATAATCAGGAAACCTTGTCAGAATCAGTTCAAACCCCCACAATTGGTCTGAACTACATATGTATTATTATGAATTTGGTAACAAATTTTAATGTTTCAAAAAAAAATTTAAAAATTGTCAATATGTTTCACAAGTCAAACATAATTCATGATTTTGCTGCATACACTCAGTATAAAATGTCTGGTTACAAAATAGTAATAAGGCCAGACATATTAATGCAAATTTGTTATTATGCATGATGTTAGGTATTTTCATTTTTTGCTGTTTGTTCATTTCTTTTAGTCTGACACAGTTATTACAGTTACAGTATGATTTCAAATACAGAGGGGTTTACATCCATACCTAAGCTTTCCCATGCCATACATGTGGAGAATTGTTGCATTGATTCTGTTGACCACACTCCCATCTAGTGGCCAAATAATGCACAGCATTTTCATGAACCCTGATTTTTATGGCTAATTCATTCTAATGCTGTTTTAGTTACAGATATTACTGTGTTTTTTCTAAAATTGTCTTGTGTTTATGTATTCATTTTCTCCCTCTTTTTCTTCTATGGGTAAATGATACTCTCTAGTGTGCATTTTTACTACAGATAAATAGTATACAGTATATAGGTATTAGATTGTAATCAGATGTTGTCCTAATGCGAACCAAATGGTGGCCGATGACGGGGAGGTTAAACGATACACCAATATATCAGTTTTATTGATCTTTTCAGGGCACAATCCGACATCAGGCTTTAATCCCCAGAGTTGTAGGGTATAACTCAAAGCTGAGACATTTAGGAAGTTTGCCACCTAATGAAACCTATACATCTACACTGAGAGAGAGTCTACGTGTTGTGTATGTGTGTGAGAGAGAGAGAGAAAGAGACAGAGAGAGGCCAGCTGGATTAAGGCAATTAAATGTGTGTGACTTGTTTGTGTCTAGGTAGAAAGAGAATTTGTTAGTTTATTAAATGTTATTTTTGACATTGCCTGAACCATTCACACATTGAGAGAGACAGGTGTGTTTGTGTGAGTGATATGGACTGAAAGCACACACACAAATGAATACTAGCAGAGCTCATTAGACTGATTATAAAAGGACACATGGATGGCAGAAGTGTACACACACTGTAACACAATTGCGAATGTCTGATTGCAGTGATTACACACACTAATTACGTAATCACAGAGTAGACAACAAATAAAACAGCTAAGTTAAACAGTGAAATTGACAGCAGTGTTAAATACACAAATGCAGTTGTTATGTCAGTTATGGTGTAATGTAGTGGTTGTGATTATTATTTGTGATTCCTCTTTATTTACTGTCTTTAATCATCAACTCTGTGTGTTTGTGTGTCTTCAGCAGAATTTGTGACTCCCAGGGCAATCCTGACGGGTCATGATTGTGAAGTCACGTGTGCGAGTGTGTGTGCAGAGCTGGGACTGGTCATCAGTGGTTGCAGAGGTAAACACGCATTCATTATGTATTTTTATTTTATTTCGTTTTAATTATATTTTAAATGTATATATTTTTTCATGTATTTGATTCTTGTTGTTTAAATTACTATGATTGTTTTTGCTCACTGGTTCAAACAGTAGACGTATAAATGTGTTTTTGGATAGTTCACCCAAAAATGAAAATTCTGTCAAATTCTGTCATCAGTTACTTCACCCTTTGTCATAATACTGCTGTGAACATGTGTGAAAGATTGACACGTAAGAGAAGAAATTGTTGAATAAAGTCGTTTTTTGCTTTTTTTTGTGTGCAAAAAGTATTCTCTGAGCTTCATAACATTTCGGTTGAACCACTGATGTCACATGGACTGTTTTAATGATGTCTTTACTAGGGCTGTCACTAATGACAATTTTGGTAATCGAGTAATCTGTGGATTATTCTGACAATTAATCAAGTAATCAGATTATATATATATATATATATATAGTAGTAATAAAAATAGACCTAAGTGAAAAAATAGTCTTAAAATGACTTAAAATACATAACAGCAATGAGGCAATAATAATTAGTGTAAACAAAGTATTAAAAGCAACTAATCATATGGTTTTATTGCACAAAACTGTTAAAATGCAAAATGTCCTGAGCTAACATACATTAGGCCAGGGTTGCCAGGTTTTCATAACACAACCCGCCCAATTGCTACTCAAAACTAGCCCAAAATAGCCCAATCTAACCCAGTCACGTTTTGAGGGGGCTCCCCTGTCCCCATTAGTCACAAATGACTGCAGTGGACGGCAATGGCCTGACGATTGTTTTTACACTTTTACTGCGCTATCTAATCCTTGCTTAATATTGACTAAACAGTATTTAATTTAAATGTCCACTTAATCTTTAATATTTGGCCATTTCTTTATGATAGAAAAGCTACAGCCACTGTAATTTCTTGATAGGTGGACTTCAAAACATGTAAACTCAGAGTGTGGATTTGAGCTTTTATTTTGAAATCGCGATGAACGGTTAGCATATTGAGAAAGATACTGATGTATTCTCCTGTGTTTGTGTAGGTTTATAAATGATTTACCTTACAAATCTGATGAAATGTTATAATAAACCCAAACTCACAGCAACATGCAGAGATGGAGTTGGAGACACTTCATATTTGTCTCATTTACTGTGAACGAAGCCATAACCTATGCACATGCGCACGGTATATTATACCTGCATTTATTTAATTAAATTGTAGCGTTTGTGAATTCACAATACCATTATGCTTTATTTTGATTTTTAAATGGGTTTAATATATGGAATGCGCCTCTTCCAATATTTTGCCAATTACTCAATGCAAAATGCAGTCAATTTGCTGAAATAGAATCAAGGAATCGTGGCAGCCCTGGTCCCTACTATTTTTCTCGGCCCTGAACATGGTAGTTGCCTTGTTGTCTATGCAGGGTCAGAGGGTCAGCGTCAAAAATATCTTAATTTGTGTTCCAAAGATGCAGGTCTTATGGGTTTCAAACATGACAGTGAATAATAAATGACTGAAATATCAATTTTGGGTGAGCTATCCCTTTTCCCCTTTTAATCATGACAGAGACTTGAAAATTGACCAAATTGGCAATGTCACTCATTGCTTATGTTTTTAGATCAAAACACTTTTATTTAAATCATCAGTATTTTTATTAGTGTAATTAACACATCCCTAGATTTCCAATTTAAGGGTCCAATAAAATATTTGGACCCTGAGCAGACACCTAACTATTTGGAAAAACGTATTTACCAATTCCTATGAGGCTAGCAATCAGTTTTTGAGATTTATTACTCTAAATATGACTTTCTGGATAAAATGTTTTTTGGTCTGGAAATAATAAATATGTCAGGGGCTGAAGAAATATGAAAATGTTAGAATCAACAAACCATTTTCGGTCCCAAATAACACATGAACAATTCTGTGCAGCAGCACACTGTAATTCTGTCCGATTTGACCCTTATGTGTCTGTTTGTGTTTGACAACAGAGGGTCCATGTCTTGTCCACTCTATGAACGGTGACCTGTTGAGGACTCTGGAGGGTCCAGACGGCTGCGTGCGACCACGTTTGGTTCTGTCCTCCACCGAGGGTCACTGTGTCATCTATTATGACAAGGGCCACTTCTGTGTGTTCAGCATCAACGGAAAACTGTTGGGACATATGGAGGTGGAAGACAACATCAAGGTAAACATGAGCATGAACTCCCCTCTGTATAATTATTTGGGAATAGGAAGCAAGGGCAAGGGGTTGGACAGTTCTTGCATGTCCATTTGCCCTCCCTTTTCTTCCTCTCTTTCCATTTCTTTTCTCAGACTCTGTGTTTTATCATGTCAGCTGTCTGGAGTGTGATTAAATGCTGGCATGATCTGCCTACGGGCCTCCTTCTTTCCTCTCTCCATCTCTCTTTCTTTTGGCTTCTGAACCCTAAGGGTTCCAGAGCTGTCCTTTGATCTGCAGGGCTACAAAATGCCACTCAACCTGCATGTGTGCAAGAGAGCCCTGTGGCCAGCGGCAAGGCCTCCTGCATTAGAGGACACATTTGTCATTGGCGGGCAGAGCTCCTAAAATCGCCCAGCTCTCTTTCCCTCCTTCCCGCTCCATCACTTTCTCTTTCCTCTGGGCCTGGGAAAATTCACAGAGCTCTGCGTCTCCCCCTCTCTCTCTCTCTCTCTCTCCGTCCTGCACACACATACCCACACCTGCATCCCATTTAACAGGCCGGCTCTGTTACGCGCTCGTCTGCTCTCTGCTGCTCCGAGCTTGATTAGTTTCCTCATTGTGTCCAGATTCCATTTGTTTTCAATAAACAGCAGAGTCTGCAGTGACAGAGAAGAGGGCCGCTCTGCTCTTTAAAACACTTATTATTCAACTAATATGATTAGCCTGAGTCGTTTTACAGAAATGCAGATCCTAATTTTTTTATTTTTTATTTTTTTTTGCATTTTTCTACTAATATTTATTATTTTGATCATTGAAAACTACCGTTCAAAACTTTAGGCTTTTTAAAGAAATTAATACTTTTATTCAGCAAGGATGCATTAAATTGATCAAAACTGACAGTGAAGACATTTATATGTTTCAAAATTCTATTTTAAATAAACATTTTTTTAACTTAAAAACATAAATGCTATTCCGTTTGCCAGAGAATCCTGAAAAAAGTATCATGGTTTCTTAAAAAAAAAAAATGTAACACAACCTTTTTCAGCATTGATTTCCTGAGCACCAAATCAGCATATTAAAATGATTTCTGAAGGATCATGTGACAAAAATTCAGCTTTGTCATCACAGAAATAAATTATATTTCTTAATATATTAAAATAGAACATTTTTATTTAAAATTTTAAACATATTTCACAATATCACTTTTTTACTGTATTTTTGATCAAATATATGCAGGCTTGGTGAGCATAAGAAACATCTTTCAAAAATATTACAATTTCTATCAAGCCCAAACTTTTGAAAGGTAGTAACTTTCTAGACAATTTAATTGATTATTGTCCTTGTTCAAAGTCAACACAATTTTGCTATAATTGATAAAAATGGACGCAGATCATTTTGAAAGGGTTTACATCATAAGAGACAGAATTTGTTTATTTTAATTATTCAAATAAAGCTGAAGGCATGCCATATTCCACTGATTTCATATTCCGCTGCATATGAAAGTTTACATTTGTTTAAAGCTGAACTTTATGATGAAGTCATGGAACCAGTAGAGGTTCTAAACATCACAAATTGAAATCTTGGACAAATTAAAAATCTGGGAAAGTGAAGTGGATTATTATTTTTATTTTTATTTTTTTTTAATTTTGAATGTTTCTTGTTTCTTATTTGTGAATCATTATTTATTAAAAACAGAAGACCTAAAGCATTCTAATGTGATTGCAGCTTTAATCAGCTAAGCTTTGAGATTTTATTTTATTTTATTTTATTTTATTTTATTTTTTTATTTTATTTTCTGATAGATTGTTGTTCACTACAACAGAATAACAATTAACAGAATTTTAAAAACAGATGCCTAAAGCATTCTAATGTGATTGCAGCTTAAATAAGCTTTTGTTTTTATTTTATTTTATTGATTTATTGTTATTCACTACAACAGAATAGTACCCTTAAATTGATTTAATGTCTCCATGTAACCAGTCTTACAGCAAAATTGTCATAGTAACCAATCCCAAAATCAAAAACAAGGGTCCTTTGGCACACTTTAGTTTACTCATATGATCCACATGAAAAGTAGCTAAAAAAATCATGTTACAGAAATATGTATTTATGGTCAGTCGTTGCTGTCATTACCAAGTACTCAAATTCTCTTGACCATTTCTATCAACAACACACACACACATACACACACACACACAGACACACTACTATAAGCTCCTCTCATGCCAGATGAAGTGTCATCTTTGTGACAGTGTGTGTGTGTTTGTGGAGAAGAGGGTGTGTGCGGTTTTGTGTTCGAGTGTGTGGTTTGCTGCTACAGTTTGTTGCTGCGGTTAAAGTGAGTCTTCATGCTGATGGTCTGACAGAACATTAATTTGGACAAGAAGAAATAATACATGAATGACTCTCTGGAGCCCACAACTGAGCGTCTGTCTATCAGTAACCATTTTAGCAGACATTTCCCGAGCCTTCGGCACATACGCAATGGACTGCATTAAAGTCTTCATAAATCCAGTCTTTACTCGTGCCAGACATGTCCTGACCTAACACAAACAGATCAGCAGATCAGGAGAAAAAAAAAACACAGTGGGGCATCATCCAACACAACCCTGTTGTTTAAAATCATGGCATGACTGCAATATCTGAGTCAAGGCAGCCATCTTGGAGGATTCTGGAAAGGCGGCCCTGGAGGAGGGCGCTGATTTATGATTCTGACCCAGCCCGTTCTACAACCTGGACATCTTTGCTTCTCACAGACCCTTTTCCAGACCTGGTCCAGAGGGACCACCGTGAATGCTGGATTATGTACTGATATATTTTCTCAGACATCTTTGAAGTAATAAGGAACATTCAAACAGAAGACTTAATTCATGTTGCAGCAATGATCAAACCATATCATCAAGACACAGAGTGAGTCACTGGGTGGAGATTGAATCGGTTCAAAACAATAGATTTTGACATTATTCATATTAAGGACTTTTAGACACTAACTGGATGAGTAACTTTGAAGAATCACTTTATTCTTTGCCTGTCGTTAAACGAGACAGAGTCGTGACAGTTTGTGGTGTTGCTTACCTTCTGTGCGATTTCGACCTTGCATGTCTGTCCCAAGCTTCTGCTTTATACCACGACTGAAATAAAGTGCTTGGGGGTTTGCCACAGTGTAACCTGAACCCAAATTACACACATCTCAGATATATCCAAAACAAATCAAAAGAAATCACATGCACGCAAATGCACTCAGATCCCAGCTGCTGTAACAGCCTAAAGTCTGCTGGACAGCGATCTAGCGGAACAGTCTCTGTGATTGATACTGTGCATTTCACTCATGACTGTGGTAGTGGGGAATGAGATGAGTGTGTGTGTGTGTGTGTGTGTAAGATTTGATTATTTATTTTGTAACTTATAGTAGAAGTATGACGGGATTTGTTGGGATTTTACCATGGCCAAGTTTAGAACATTGTGTTTTAATTGCTTAGTCTTTATTTTTCTATTTTATTTTATTTTAATTTTTTATTTTATTATACAGGGGACTAAACCAGGATAGTATCTCAGGTTTTGGGGGGCTATTCCCAAACAATCAATAACAGTCTTTATTGCTAGGCATGATTTTTGCAATATTATCATTATTATTATTATTATTATACTCTTGAACAAGTCTTTAGGCTGTTCTTGCTTCAAAACTTGGCTGAATGAAAAGCTTCATGTTATACAAATGGCAGGTATTACTTTTTAGCCCAACTTGCATCATCGTTTTTTGGATTTCCTCAAGTTTGTATAATGTACTCGAATTTCTCCCGTAACAATTTAAAAAAAAAATTTTTAAACTTGTGTTAGCCCACTTTTTTTGTTTGTTAATTCTTTTTATTTTGTTTATTTTGCTGTTATGGTTGTTGCTGATTTGTTCATTCTACGCTATTTGGACATAATGTTAAAAAGTTTACACAGACTCACACACATAAATACGTATTACTCAGTAAAACTACAAGTTAAAAAAAAACAGCTTAAATAATAATAATAATAATAATAATAATGAGGTGTTTATTACAGCCTATGTAATAGTTTTGCAGCAAATTATAAACAATAAAATCATTATAAAACAAAACTGTTTATGAAACAGTACTAAAATGCTAACGTGCAGTAAAGTAGAAAAAGAAAAATACTTTATTTATTTATTACATTTTAAATGTAAAATTATACAAAATGATTTTTTTTCCTTTTTTTAACAATGTGAAATTATATAGAATAAAAACATTCTACAACATATTTATATTTAAATTATTACAGCCTATGTAATAGTATTACAGCAAATAATAAATAATAAAATCGTTACGAAACAAAATTGTTCATGAAACCGTAAAAAGGTAACATGCAGTAATGAAGAAAAAGTAAAAAAACTTTATTTATGTATTCCTTTTTTACATGTGCAATTTTACAAAATACTACTAATAGTAATGGTGGTTTTTTAAATGTGAAATTATATCAAATAAAAACATTCTGTAACATATTTATATTTTAATTATTACAGCCTATGTAATAGTTTTACGGCAAATAATAAACAATAAAATTATTATGAAACAAAACTGTTCATGAAACCATAATAAAAAGGTAGCATGCAGTAATGAAGAAAAAGAAAAGTACTTTATTTATGTATTCCTTTTTACATGTGAAATTTTACAAAATACTAATAATAATAATGTTTTTTTTATTTGAAATCATATAAAATAATTCTGCAACATATGTATATTTTAAGTATTACAGCCTATGTAATAGTTTTACAGCAAATAATAAACATTATTTAATTTTTTTTTTTTTTAAATGTGAAATTATATAAAATAAACAATTCTACGGCATATTTATAATTACATTAATACAACCTATGTAATAGTTTTACTGCAAATAATACACAATAAAATCATTATGAAACAGAACTGTTCATGAAACCTGTAACAGGCAGGACTCGTAGGAAGCGTGTAAAATCCAAGTGCAGGCTTTATTCAAACAGATCATGGTTAATACAGGCAGGGTCGGTATCCAAACAGACAGTGGCAACGAAGACAGAGCAATGGCATAATCCTTCAAGCAGGCAAAAAGTCAAAATCCAGGGAGAGCAATCCAAAGTATCAAATAAACAAGGCTATCAAACAGGGCACAAACAATGGCAAGGAACGGGGCTAAACTATGACAGAAAACAAAGACTAAACTATGACAAAAGAACAAAAACCGTAGCAATAACAAACCAGATAAACAACTGTGGAGAAACGCTTGGTAGAGTCTGCTAGGCAAAACAATACTTTGCAGGGTTGGTTTGGCATGGCCTGCCTTTTATGGCTGCCAAACAGGAAGTCCCTGTAGAAGCAGCAGAGGGAGCGGTAACAGGCAGTCTATGGTTGAGGGCTCCCTCTGCTGGCGTGGCGTTACAAACCATAATAAAAAAGTAGCATGCAGTAATTTATTTTTTATTTTTTTGAACTTTTTTTTTATGTGAAATTATACAAAATAAAAAAAGTTTATGCAGCATTTTTGCATTTAACTTATTACAGGCTAATTAATAGTTTTACAGGGGAAAAAAAACTATAAAATTACTATAAAAACAACACTGTTCAAGAAAGCCCACTGAAAAGGTAACATGCAGTAGTAGTCATAATAATGATAATAATAATACTTTATTGTTATTAATCAAAATATAAATTACAAAATCAATGTAACTTATGTAAAACATGATACTCCAATCTCACATTAATGAAACTTACTAAAAAAACAAAGTTAAACTGAATTTAAAAGGGTTTGAACTAGGTGTTTGAAAGCATTTTTGTAAATGGACTTTTAAGTCATAACCTAATGGGTTGTGAAATATAGCCTTGTGACAACTAGCCCTGGTCTCCTACAGGAAGCCACTCAATTCTAGAATACGCTGTAAGCATCACCTGTTTTAGGACCTGAATTATAAATAATACATCAAAACCCTCTAAAGTAAAATTACCAGTTAATGCAATTTGTCAAGCTTATATATTTAGTCTAATTAATTACACTTAATAGCCACTTTGTTAACACACTGTCATTACAACATCTTCTCCCATAGAAGTGTGTGTGTGTAGTCAATGAAAGAGCCCAGTATGTTTGCTGTTCTATATTATCTGTGTTTCTCGTGGGACCTCTAAAGTGTTACACAGCCCATGTGCGCACAGGAAAACCATATGAACAGAATAAATCTCATACTCTGTCTGCCCTTCGCCGCAGGATACCACCGCTACAGCGGTTTAAGAAACAAACTGTTCGCCAGGTCGGCCCCGTGCATGCTGGGAAAGAAAGGGGCTTGTGCGGCTTTTGATTGGATGAGGCAGCCACTGGCAGGGCACGCTCACTCTAAGGTCCACAGGGGTGTCAGTAAACCTCTGTAATCACCGGTCAGCCGGACGCTCCAGACGTTCATCACCCGCTACAAAGAGCTTATTCACTGAGCCGAGGGCAAAAAAAAGCACATTTAAACACCCATCAAATGCTTATCAGTGTTATTTATTATCAAGAAACATGAAAGGCCGCTAAAAGGTCAGGGGTCCTTGAGTAGTTAACTGCTTTTAATGACAAGACTTTAAATGAAGCTATGACTGATAGACTTGCTGTATATATACTGTGAAACCAAAATCTTGTATGAGTCTAAACGTTGTCTAAAATGTTTTTTGCTGCAGGCGATGCTGCTAAGTAAAGATGGACAGTATCTGCTGTCTGGAGGAGATGCAGGAGTTCTCAGCGTGTGGCAGATTCATGATCTCAAACAGCTCTTCACTTATCCTGGATGTGATGCTGGAATACGCTCTATGGCTATGTCACATGACCAAAGGTAACATACATTAAGACACCAATAAGTTCCTGTTCCTTTTTTAGACTAATTATAAAAAGAATGACAGTATTTCCATTTTGACATAGGGACAAGCTGAGATAATTGTAACACTTTGTAAATACACAATTCAGTCCAGTAGCAAATTAACTCACATTATTTTAGTAACGGCCACAGATAATAGACATAAATAAATAAATTAAACGTTTTGCGCAAATTAATTCAAAATAGAATTGTTTGGATTTGGAAATGTTTTGGTCATGATTATTATTTACAGCAAATAAAATTCATTTTAAACCATTATCTTTAAAATATACATACACTATCTGTTAAGATTTTTAATGTTTTTTGAAGTCTTTTCTGCTCACCAATCCTGCATTTATTTGGTCCAAAGTACAGCAAAAACAGTGATATTTTTAAGTAGTTATATTTTAGATAGTAAATGTTAAATAGTTACTATTTAAAATAACTGCTTTCTATTTGAATATATTTTAAAATGTTGTTCCTAGGATTTCAAAGCTGAATTTTTAGCATCATTACTCCAGTCACATGATCTTTCAGAAAACATTAAAACAGCTGAGTAGATTGTTTTTTTTTTTTTCAGGTTTCTTTGATGAATAGAAAGTTCAGAAGAACAGCATTTATCTGAAATAGAAATCTTTTGTAACATAAATGTCTTTATCATCACTTTGGTCAATTTAAAGCATCCTTGCTAAATAAAAGTATTTATTTCTATAATTTTTTTCTAAAACAAAACTTATACTGACTCCAAGATTTTGAATGGTATAGTGTATAAGGGTACAAAAACTTTTTATTTCAGATAAATGCTGATCTTTGGGACTTTCTGTTCTTCAAAGAAGTACTCAACCGTTTTAAATATTGATAATAATAATAAAAAATGTTTCTTGAATGGCAAATTAGCATTTTAGAATGATTTCTATAGAATCATGTTAAACTGAAAACATGAGTAATGATGCTGAAAATTCAGCAATGATCACAGGAATAAATTGCATTTTAAAATATATTCAAATAGAAATCAGTTATTTTAAATAGTAAATATATTTTACAATATAACTGCTTTTTTAAAGCATCCTTGCTAAATAAAAGTATTAATTTCTATCATTTCTGTCTAAAAAAAAATTATACTGACTCCAAGCTTTTGAGTGGTATAGTGTATAATGATACAGAGGCTTTTTATTTCATATAAATGCTGATCTTTGAATCTTTCTATTAATCAAAGAATCCTGAAAAAATGTACTCAACTATTTTAAATATTGATGATAATAATAATAATAAATGTTTCTTGAACAGCAAATCAGCATATTAGAATGATTTCTGAAGGATTATGTGACACTGAAGACTGGAGTAATGATGCTGAAAGTGCAGCTTTGATAACAGGGATAAATGACATTTTAAAATATATTCAAATAGAAAGCAGTTGTTTTATATAGTAAAAATATTTCACAATATTACTGCATTTATTTGATCCAAAATACAGCAAAAACAGTAATATAACAGTACAGGTTTAGTGAGCAAAAGACTTACTGTTCAAAAACTTTTGACTAGTAGTATACGCCACTCTTCAAAAGTCTAGAGACTTCATAATATTTAAAAAAATACTATTTTTGAAAAAAAGCCTCTCATGCTCACCAAAGGTGCATCATATACTAAATATAGTAAAAACAGTAATATTGTGAATATTATTACAATTTAAAAGAACAGCTTTTGTATTTTAATATATATTTACAAATCAATCTGTGATGAAATCGAATATTAAAAAAATTCTAAATAAAATAAAATAAAATAAAATAAAAAGTACATACATACATAAAAAGTATCTGTCTGGACTGTTGTTTTTGTATCTGTCTGTACTGTAGTGTGAGGCTGTGTTTATTGTTTGAGGATAACATAACATATAAGATACATTTTAGAGCCTTTTTATTTACTTCTAGTTTTCATATCAGACTTGATTATGTTGTATAACTGGCATGAGTAATTATTGCTGACATGTCAAAGATGTTTGAAAACAAAAAGCCAAAGGTCTAAATACAGTGCTGTGCAGTTTGGGATCAGTAAGATTTTTAATGTTTTTAAATAAGTTTCTTATGCTCATCAAGGCTGCATTTATTTGATCAAAAATACAGGAAAAAGGTAATTTTGTAAAATATTATCGCAGTTTAAAAAAACATTTGAAATATCTATTTAAAAATATCTATTTAAAATATAATTTATTCCTGTGATGCAAAGCTGAATTTTCAGCATCATTACTCTTGATCTCAATGAAAATACAGCGCTGCGTCACAGAAATTATATTTGAATATTGAGTATATTAAAATAGGAAACCATTATTAGAAATTGCAATAAAATTTCACAATATTACATTTTTTTCTGTATTTTTGATCAAATAAATACAGCCTTGATGAGCATAAGAGACTCTTACTGATCTTGCTGATCTCAAACTTTTGAACTTCAGTGTATAATAATCTGGAATAAGCAGAAACTAAAACATTACAGCTATCTTTTCTCTCCCATAAATGAACTCTGCAGTCAAAATATCTTTCTAAAATTTATCGGACATGTCTTTTTCTCCCTCTCTTCTCTCTGTCGCTGTTGTGCAGATGCATCATCACTGGTATGGCATCTGGTAGCATTGTTCTGTTCTACAATGACTTCAACAGATGGCACCACGAATACCAAACTAGATACTGACCCAGTGATGACACGGAGGAAACACAGCAACCACAACAAAGCCACCCTGTCACCGTTCATAAAGGCACTACCAATAGTCATGAATGTATTCTAAATATTTAAAAAAGCAAAACTATTTTTTAAAGATGGCATTGCTATATTTTGTAGATCTTATGGAATTTCTTACTATATAAATCCTAGGGGAGGGATTATATACCTAATGTTTGGAAAAAAAAAAAAAAATCTATTTTTAGCTGTCAAAGTCTATTTTCACCTTTGCTCTTGTGAAAAAGACTGGTCCGAGTGGTCAATAGCTAAGCAACTATATTTACTTATAGTGTCTATGGATAGCTGACTTTTTGTGTAACTTAGGGTGGGTGAGGTTTTTTGTTTTGTTTTGTTATTTCCCTCATTTGCTGTGATTTTGACAGGATGCCTCTAAATGTCATGTTTTGTAGTTTAATAGCACATTCACAAGGAAGGCTGCCTCATTTTTTGGGAGAAATAAATTGCTCTGCTTTGGAATTATTCAAATTATATACCATATCCATAGATGAAATAGATAGCTGTCTGCAGACATATCAAGGCGTCCACTTTATGAATGGAAAAGTGGCTTCTTTTCAAATGAGAGCATTTCTGAAGGTTTTTTGTCAGTGATTGTTAAACGTGAATGGACCTCTTATGTGATCATGTAATGATGTCACTTTATAAACTGAAGGGGCGGATTCTGCATATGAAGGGAGAGTAATTTAGAAATTATATTCATTATTTTCATGGTTGGTAAGAAGTGATTTGGGGTGTGTTTGTATCTATCTTCTTGTTTATTGTGGGTTCCAGAACTAAAAACAAAATGTTTCTTTTCTTTGAGGAGATGAAAGTGATAACAATAGAGGGAGGAGAGGAAAACAATATTAATATCCATTTGAAGTGTCATCAAATAGACTTTTTGAAATTTCACCATTGTGCTTTTACCCTTAGTGTATGCAGACATGAATGTGGGAAGAGCGTAATATTATGTTATACTAGCATCTGAGATCAAAACTGAACTTGGAAGAAAAAATTACATTTCATTATATATTATTCATGAAACAACCAGCCTGAAGTATAACCCCATAGATTACACTCAGGGCAAGCAGGGGTCTGTCAAATTACAAAGAAAAGTTTATTTCTTGGTTTAAGTCAACTATGGTGTGATTCTGATACTGATAAATGCTGTCTGATTCCTTATGTTTGGTTTTGTTTTGTTTTTAATAGTTGTTGCTATCATTACTGTTATATCATGTTATATCTCAGCAAAATGGCAATCAGATTGGAACGAGCGTCATACGACGTGTGATGAACTCAATAAAATGGCATTTTGTACCAATAAAAAAGGTTTCAGATTATTTATATTTTGCAAAGACATGCAGATCTAAGCAGTGGGCCCATATGCAACAACATTTTTATGGCCCCCTTAAACGTTACAGGTTAATGTGGGCTCCAACGCTTATTATTGGTGTGTTTTCTGATGTAAATCACATTACATCACTATTCACAAGCTGTTTTACACTGTAAAAATAAAATCTGTAAAATTTATGCTAAAAAACAGCAGCTGTGGTTGCCAGAATTTTACCGAACAAAATACGGTAGCAATGTTTTACAGTTTTAACTGACATTTAAATACTGTAATTTCATTAACTGATATAATGTTAATGTACCAACCTACTGAAGTACTGAAATCTGTTTTGGACCTTTGTAATAAACTGATAACCACCAAATGCAGGTAGCGATGAGAAAATCACATGATGAACCAAAGCCCATCACAAGCAGCTTTTAAATATTAACATATATAGAAGGTGCACAGTGTCATTCACACAAACACTAAATACCATCATGGAACTGAAATAATGCAATAAACATTAATTTAACAACAGATGTAACATACAACCCTGATGTAGAAAACTGATAAGAAAAAAACTAAGGAACAGTTATTTCAACAACAACAAAAAAACATCAAATGAAAAAAACGTAACGCAGGAAATTCTGGGAATGTCAGTTTACTGTTATTCAGTGTAAATTTTGCGTTCTTTTTCTCTTCTGAAAACTTTATGCTACAGTAAAATTACAGTCAATGTCCAATACAGTTTTTCTCCGTATATAGTAGGGAACTTACCGGTAACCATTTAACAGGTTTTTACTGTAGCATTTTTACAGTCTTTTACCGTTAAATATTTCATTTTTTCAAGTCTATTCATTATTTGTAACGCGCCAGCCATCCAATAATTTGAAGGGGGAAAAAAATTAATTAGCTGTGGTGCAGTAAGACCACATCTTAAGGACATTTTTGAAAAATGTAAGTCACATTCAAATGATAATTACAGAAATTGTTTATATTATCCTTTGTTTAGATCATAATTGTAAACATTATATAGTTCATTGGAAGTTTAAAGAGTAAAGAGTTAAGTAAAACATTAAACATAAAACATGGAGTAAAACATTAAAACACACAATTTTATTGTGACACAAAAATGTCATTTATTACTTTTAATAAAAATAAACTCCTGAGAACCCACCACTATATATGGGCCTTTCTACAGAATTGGCTCAAAGTCAGAGTTGGAAATGTCTTTGGGGGAAAAAAGTCTATTTCCACAATTTTCTTTTATGTATACAAATTGTATAATGTCCAGGGTACACATTTCTAGTAACTGTGCAGTTAATTTTCATATGGTGTTTTCAGAAGGTTTTGGAATATTTGTCTTCTCCACAAATTTGTCTCTACTTAAACAGTAATATATCACCTATTAGGATTTTGCTTACATCTTTCCTTGTAAATATATATTTTCTATTTTATTACAAAGTTCTCAGAGGTAAATCAATAACAATTACAATTTTAACAATATTTCAAGTGTAATTTCTGAGATTTGTTGTAGTTTAAATCCAATTTTTCTTTGTAAAAGACAAAAGCTGATCATACTGATTTCAAATTTAAGAATTCATTAGTCTGAATATACATTGAACCAAACACAACCAAAACAAATTAGCTGATAATTCAGCATACTTTATTTTTGACACAACATCCCATTTTTCGTTTGTGACTGCACATTTTCGGTAGTAACAGTAACGTTTTGATAGCGAACACATCACATTTTAGAATTTTAACCCACATACTAAAATATATTAAAATACTAAAAATGTGCATAACTGTACTCAAATTTGGTTTATTTCCCCCAAATAAATGATTACGGGTTCCCTTTTGACACTACCGAAACATGTTTTGGTCATGACTGTTTCGTTAGTGACAATTTTAGATACTTTTGAACCTAATTGAAAGATATTAATCAGCACATGGTTAGCTAGCACAGTTTTGAACAGTTGTACACATATGAAAACTAAAAGTTATGGAATAACACCCCCAAAAAAAGTGTAAAGTTTCTTCTGTAAAGTTTCACACAGATTTTTCATACTTTTGAACACATTCACCTCAAAACGACGGGGCCTATCTGCTCACCATGTAGCTATGAGAGAGAGTGACATAAATATTTCCTGATCATTAATGTACTTAAAATCAGTCTCAGCCAATAGACTAAAACATACACTGTTTCGGTAGTGGCATGAATTTGAAAAATTTTTATGATTGATTTATTTATTTTTCACATGAAGTTTAATCATTTACAAAGCTATATGTATTTTTTAACTTGATGTTTTAAAAACAACAATGGCATAAAATGCAAAAATGATTTCAATATCATTCTCATAAGTTGAAATTTAGGGGTTAGGGTTCAGGACAGCCACCTCCCAATTGCAAGTACCCACTAAATGATGATTTTATATATATTAAGCTTACTGATATTTTAAATATTATTGTGGGTTTCAATAAAAAATTAAAGGATCTTAGTAAACATTTAAGATTTGAATACTTAAATGTTTTTTAAATATGTTTGATTGTGGGACAGCAGTTTGCACCAATTCTGTAGAATGGCCCATATATTCCTACAGCTAAATATGATCCCCCTTATAACACTATGTGTGCAAGTGTTCTTGGTATTTATGTTGGTATTTTTATGGTCAAATATGTCAGCAGTGACAAGTGAGTCCTTTAAATTGCGTATTACTTAATATGACGTCATAAAGCGATCTAGAAAGTAGCGTTCTAAATTACCCTTGGTAAGTTCAGAGTTTAAGTTCGGCGGGTGATATACCTGTTCTCTTTACAGGATTACTGACACGTTTCTTTGTAGTAACTCTGTGGTGCTTTACCTGCTGACCGGCACGAGTTTGCACCCAGCTTCACGTGCAGACCCCTTGTGTTATTTAAAAAGCACGTTAAGTCGGTATAGTTACCCCCCTGCCGGGCTCTGAAGGGCTGTGTAGGTGTGCTGAGTCGTAAATGACCGGTGTGGTGTAGTGTGTTGTGTGTGGTGGTGGTGGGCGGCGTGTGACACGGTGATTCACAACAGAAGGACGGGGTGGTTATTCTCTCTAACCAAATTAGCTTTAATGGTTTATAGCAACCCCACCCGACCTCGCCCTTCAGTAGTCCCTAATGGTTGTTAATCACTGTTAACACCTGCTATAAACCGTATTTATGAGTAGATAGAAATCAAATACACATTTCCTCAAAGGAATAAGGAAAATAAATTACTAAAGAGTTAAAAATAGCCTACATTAAATGATATTCAATGAAATGCAATAAACTGAATGATTGTTTTGTTGTTGTCTTGATTTAAACACTTTAAACTCATGATTCAAATCCAGCAAGATGTGATGCAGCATCCAAAGACTACGTAAACCTGTAAATATAGCAGACAGAATACAAAAAATAAATTTTCCACGGACTGGACTGATGTGGACTGTACGGGCCAATGATAGATGATATGGAAATCAGTGGCATAGCAAGTCATACCATTTAGTTTTAATGATAAACCTACTTGAAATTCTACGAAACCGGCAGAAATACAGGTCCAGGCAGCAAGAAATCACATGCAGTATTTTATGTGTCCGCTAGAGGTCATTACAGCTCAGCTGGGATGACAAATAACCAAATACAGCTGATTCACTTATTAGCACGAATAGTATTCAAATAGTGAGAGTCAGACAAAGAGATGCTCAAAATGTGCAGTGTTATGAAGCTCCTAAAAAGAGGCTGGGAATCACTGCATTATTGAATTAGAGAGCAAAAACATTATGTTCTATGCATCTCTCACAAAACAAAATGATTTAGACTCAGCGCTTAGAAATCTGAACGTGTTAAATCATCTGTAGCTATCACAAGGGTATAAGTTTGATTTTGACATTGGTGGGATGTACTTTTTTGTACTTAGTGATAGACTATCTAAACAAATATGTACAAATACATTCATTGCAGAAAAACTGATTATTAAGAGACTGATATTAACTGACAGGCATACCGTAAAATAATGTGACAGGAAAGGTCGCGCTTGTGACGACCAGAAGACTTGTGTAACGTTTGCGACCAATAGAGGGCGCTACTCACCATAGCAGAATCAAATAGCATGTAATTTGTCTTCGTTTTTAACTTGCTTGGGCTACGACTATCTATGTGCCATGAAAAACCGGGCCAGAGTACAACAAGTTTATTACCATTAGTACGAAGAAAGATACATAATAACATAAACGTTTTTTTTTTTCCTACGAAAATATGCTGACTGTCGCACAGTGAGTGAGCGAGAGTTAATTCCTCTGCATCTAACTCACTATAAGCAAACAGTGAGAAACACTATTGAAAAACGAAACCAAAAACAAACTATTTCGTGAATATTTGCTAGCTGACTGTTCTGTGTGAGTGATGAAAATGGTGTTCGTGCATAAACGGGGACAAAAACTAGGTGGATCGGATGGCTCAGACTGAGCACCACAACACAGTTATAGCCAATCAGCAATGGATGCCGTTTACGTTTACGATGCGAAGAGAAGAGAGGTCCTCAAGCGGGAGATTTGAAAGACGGTTGAGATGGATGACATTACCAATGAGAAAACTTATGAGGAATTTAACTACAAGAAAAAGACAGGTTACCATTAGGCAAGAACTTGGACCCGCGTTAATACTGGGAAATCTTTGCAGCGCTAGAGAGAGCTGCAAGGCCTGAAAACGAACGTCGAGGTTGCTATGTTTCTGCTTGTTTTTTTCTGACAGGTGAGTAACATTGCTTTTCTGTTTTACAGTATCACGATATGCTGTTGTTGTAATGATAGGTATAGTAACAGAACAGTTTTTAGTTTCATTGTTTGTCTGGAGTTTGTTGGCGACTATCAATCGTTATATTGGCGGTAGATAATGTAAACAATGCCACTGAACCAAAGGGAACTCGCAGGTGATTAGCTGATTATTGCTGCTGAACATGGTCAATAATTGTAATTTTGGGTTGTACTAATCAGGGGAAAAAAGTTATAACAAATAAAGGGGAAGAGTGCAAATGCTGTCTAAGGAACAAAAGGCGTTTGGCCAAACAGGAACCAGGATTTCCTGTGCAAGAATCTTGACAAATTCGAGTTTGTTGTTTGTCATTTTAGGTCAGGTATGTGAAATAACTCAATTAATACTGCCTCTTTACCACCTATTAACTTTGCTTTGTCAAAATATCGTGCCATTTCCTGCTTAGTACCTCCTTCTCTATATGATTTAGCAGCTTCCACGTTTTTTTTTTTTTTTTGTTTTTTTGTTGTTTGTACAGCTTGAATTAGCAGAACAACGTATTAGGTATAACATTCACTGTGTAATCCATGCTGTTGTTTACATCTGATTATCTCCAATATGGCCGCGCATCCAGGTAACTGACCAAACCATGTACTAAGTGCAAACCTTTTATGTACTCTTGTGCCATCTTTGCTTGTTTGTTCATTTGCATTATTATTTTGCTTAGAACACAGCTCATTCATCCATATTGCATGTGTTGTCTGATATGCCAGCTGTTGAGTTGTCTGTTGTGTAGTGTTATAGATGTAGAAAGACTGTGCAAAGCAACATACATCCACATACTGCCACTGTCCAAAAAAAGTAATGTGATCTATTACAGATTAATTTTAAAGTAAGATTAACAAAGTTGGCAAGTTATTGGTGAGTTATGACTCATGGTTGTAAACATGTGCTTTACCTTCACTTTGTGTTGTTTGCTGGTATGTCACAGGCATATCTTCATGAGTGTTTAATGGTAACGTTATCTCACTTTCTACTGAAAGATAAGGCATGGTACTTAGGCCAAATCAGTGGAATACTACCTAAAAGGATGCAATAAATCAATCACTTTCTGAGCTACTGAACACTTAACAGAAACCCCAGCAAAAACATTAGATTGCCAAAAATCAGTGATTGGTCACCATGTATTTCAGTGACCATTTCCACTAGAGTTGATCCTCCTACTGTTGCTGGGTTTTTTTTCCCTTTCTTGTTTCTTGTACCATGTTTTTAAACCATTTCTGAACGTTTTTGATGATTCGTGAGACTGACAGATTTACACTAAAAACTTTCCCAGTTATTATGGTCCAAGCCTTGTGTTTTTTTTTTTTTTCATTTTTAATTATTTGCATTGTGATCTCTAAATTTGTTCATTGAAATCGATTTGGCAGCATTTTATTATGCCAGTATGCCTGTTTTCAGCAAAGGCAAACTATGACGAGCTCCCGCTGTCAGCCATTTCGTTGTTCAGCATCTTACTTACAAACAATGCAATTTAGACTGTCTTGCCTAAGACAACCATGAGTTTATTTATTGCACTGAGTTTAGTTGGTCAGACTAATTCTTAGTTGTAGTTTTAAGACAATGACTTAAGCAAGGCAGTAGAGCACAGAGATCACAGAGCTGAATTGCTCTCATTTTCTCATAGCTAGTACTAAATAAATGCAATTTACCTCACTGACCATAGCAAAATTAGAAAACAACAACAAAGGAAGCTCAATAGGCTATCTGAATCAAATAAACTAGTGCTCTAATGATAACTAGCTACCAACTGAATAACTGAAATGTCACTAATGTTTCTTAGTTTGAGAAAAGGTTCACTAGATTTTAACAATGATTGTCATTTAAACCTGAACTAATTTAAAGCAGCCATCACAATGACAAGTTTAAATTCTAAGCAAGTGTTGTTAGAACAAGTTACAAATGTTCCACCCATACATGGCATGTAGCAGTTGTCTTCTTTCTATTTATGCACAAAAAGTAACCATCCAAAGATTATGTAAATTTCCTCCGAAAACAGACCTGACACCTAAAATTATTATAATATGCTAACTTTCTTTTTTTTAATAGACTATTTTTTCCTCATTCCCCAATATCATAGAGATTCAGAATTTGAAGTAGTCCTGTCGCAATAATAAATATATTGACTTTTTTATGTCACCATGTTTTTTGCATTTCTCTCATGCCTGCAGGTTTTTGTACATAATGTGGTGTAGTCATGAGGTGCTAGTATAAATGTAAAATTGGTGTCTAATATTTTGATAATTTCCATGATCTAAATATTCTTAACATTTAAAAGTTTGTTGTCATTTGAAAGTGTGTAGTCCTTTTGGGAAAAAACAAAAGTGTTGCGTTTATAATTTTGGTCAATGTATGAAAAGTTTGCAAAAACGGGGAACTTTTTTTTGTTTTTTTTATTTTTAAAAAATCATACTTTCATGTTTTCATGTTTTTATTGTGTTAGTTAGCTGTATTTTTTAGTTATTTTTACTTTATATCAAAATAACCCAACTGCAGTTTGATTGAGATTATTTGCAATGCATGATAAAAAACATGATTTTTGAAAATTGTTAAAAATGTTGTTTTTGCAAATGAACTGTTCATATTCAGTGGCATAAAATGGTCTTAAAACAGAAATTATCGCTTCTTGCAATTATTTCTGTGGCAATATATCGCACTACAAAAAGTTATTATCATGACAGGCCTAATTTGAAGGTTGTTCACAAACAACTGACAACTGATCAGTGAAGTTGTCTAATATTTCTAAATTCTGTACTAAGTTATTCAGTGTCTGCTTGTGCATACAGTATGTTTTGAAGTTTATTTATGTTTTTAAAATCACTTTGGCAGTAAATTTTAGAATCTTGATGTTGTATTTAAACTGTACAACTGTATCTTCACTTGTAACATAGGCATTCCTATGTTCACAATGATCATTTTTTGTATTCATATCAGAAACCTTGCACTTGCAGAATTATTGGTTCAGATAACTCATGAAATATCACAGGAACAATCATTTAGATCACCCACACAAGAGATCAATAGTTTAATTCTGTAGTTGTTCATACAATTATTAAATATTATTGTATAAAAGATGTGATAGACGTTTTTTTTTTTTATAGTCTTATACATTAATACATCACTATGAAAACACTAGAGAGGATACTACAGACAAATATTAATGTTTGTCCTGTGTGTAGATCTGAGTGTATGTTGTGTTTGTAGAATTCTAGCACTCCAAGGAAACCGCTGCAACGTACATGTAAACAAAAACAGTATAATGAGATTACAGTGTAAAACAGTATATTGGGACTATATGCGAGACTACAGATGTTTTCCTGTTTCTACTGTAATGATTTGATAGGAAAACAATGTATAAGCTTTAATTTAATTCAAGAAGTTTTCTCTCAGAACATAATGATGACCGGTGAAAAATGATCTAGTTTTAACTGGTTATGTTGACCCAGTGGTGGGTAGATATGTCAGCAGCTGAGTTGCACAAAAACCAAGCACATGGATAAAAAAATAATGAAAAAATAACCTAAGAAAATTACCAAACAGCTGAACCTAGCATTTTTGAGAATGTACTGGCTTATTGAAAAAAAAAAAAAAAAAGAAAAGAAAAAGGAGGACATTTATAATTGATAAAGATTGATAACTGGATTTTTATAGCCTAATTCCAAATCATGTCTTGTGGATTTTGTCAGGATTCATAACAAAATCTGAAAAAGAATGATTATATATTACATATTACATAGAAAAATATTACATTTGTAGATAATACAGTCCAACTGGTTAATGTCCCATGGAAATAGAGTTGCAGTTATTGATGTATTTTTGTAGGCCAACCCAGAATGTAGCATTACCTCAGTCCCCTCAACTAACCCCCAGTAGGATTTTTCCACTGGCTTTTGGATTTTTACAGAAAATAAGCTCAAAAGTTTATGATTCTTAAATGTTTTGTTTATCTTGATAATCCTTAAAAATTAATACAACACTTATGAATATTAAAGCCTATATGCAATCACCAGAAGTAAAAAACATAGGCTGCATTATAAACAAACTACACTTTATTTAAAAAATATTTTACCTAACATTTTGAATTAGAATACTTTGCAAGAGCATGATTATAACACAACAAGGTGGTAAAAGCAGACTATTGAGTAGATGATTTTTTTTTTTTTGGTTCAGTATGATGACATTTAATGTCCCTGACAACCTCTGGGATCCTATTTAGCCACTTTCAACCACTTTCTTCAAGACAAGTAAAAGCTTAAAAAAATCATAAGGGGGTATTATTGATACATTTCATGTTGTAGAATAAACCATGAAGATATCCTGAGCTTGTGTTAAAGGGGTCCTATCTTGATTTTGTTTTGGGGGTGTACTAGAACATGCTTTCATGCTTGGTGGTTTCAAAAAATGCATTATTTTTAACATAATTTACATTATTACAATACATTTCTCCCAGCCTGGCACAAATGGCTCAATTAGTTTCGGGTTTAATAAAGGCCCGCCTTCTGAAAAATGAAACGTGTTGTGATTGGTTAGCTGTCCCACTGCGTTGCGATTGGCGAACAGCTTAGACGGTGTTTCAGTACTGCCACGCCTCTTGTCAAAGAAGCAAGTTCCGTGTACAACTGTTAGCGCAAGCTAGATTAAAGTGATTCTTACGTTTATTTTTCTTATAAAAATGCATCGATTTTGACCCTGGAGCCGTGTGAGGCACTTTTTATTATGGATGGATGCATGTTATTGGACTTGTTTTGGACTGATAAAGAGAAACACCCATCTATGCTGTTCTAAAGCTTGGGAGTGCCAGGATAAATTTTAATATAACTCTGATTGCATTCGTCTGAAAGAAGGAAGTCATATGCACCTAGGATGCATGGAGGGTGAGTAAATAATACGCTACAGTAGTGTTGGGTCCTATCGTTGGCCTGCAAGACCGTGCTGATTTATTTTAAAAAACACTTGCGTTATAAGTGAAGCTAACGTTATCTACACTGTATGATAAATAAATGTCTTACCACACACCGCACACGTTACGGCTCCGACGCGGCAACCGGAGTAGATCGCGGCTTCGTCATGTGTTTCGACCCCCTGTACTGCACACGTCTGCGGCGCATTGCTGCTCTGAAGTGGCCACTCTAGTCAATGCTTGTGTTTATACCCACCGTGCTACGGTTTGTTGAAGTGGCTCTCCATGCTGCATCACTAAAGTTAGGCTAATTCTCCACCTGGTCCCTGCACACCCCCCAACAATTCAAATTCCCGAAGGCAGGATTTAATTTAATGATATTCTAATTGACTGCGTTGTGACATTATTGCATGCGAAAAACAAACGTTTGTTGTAGATCTTAAAAAGGGTTTTTTTAAAAATGAAATATCTCCCTTTGGAGTGGACTTCGAGATTAGTAACTTTGTAGATCTTTTTTATGCCCAAAGATACACACCACACACTGACTAAAATTCAAAAAGTGAAAAAGCATAATAGCACCCCTTTAACCACAAACTTTACTTCAGGCATTTAGCTAAAAACGCATTTTAAAAACACAAAAAAAAGGACTGCAGTAACTCTGTTGGTATTATTGTATCTTGTTATCTTGAATCAGAACTATTGTTTGTCATTTTCTGTAAAACTATTCATTACTATTCAGTTGTTCAGATATTCAATTGTTTCACTTGATTGATAGATCAATGTAATGGAATACACTACCAGTCAAAAGTTTTTAAAATGTTTATTTTTAAAGAAGTCTCTAATGCTCACCAAGCCTGCATTTATTTGATCCAAAGCACAGCAAAAACAGTCACATTCTGAAATAGTTTTACTATTTAAAATAATTCTTTACTGTTTGAATATATTTTAAAATGTAATTTATTCCTGTGATTTCAGTACTGAATTTTTAGCATCATTACTTCAGTCACATGATCCTTCAGAAATCATTCTGATGTTCTGATTTGCTGCTCTAAAAACATTTTATTATTAGCCTATTATTTATTATTATTATTGTTATTATTGAAAACAGCTGAGTAGAATTTTTTTCAGGTTTCTTCAATGAATAGAAAGTTCAGAAGAACAGCATTCATCTGAAATAGAAATCTTTTGTAACATTATAAATGTCTTTACCATCACTTTTGATCAATTTAAAGCATCTTTTCATCATTTTTTCCTGAATAGCAAAGCAGCATATTAGAACAATTTCTATTTGTGACACTGAAGACTGAAGTAATGATGCTGAAAATTTTACTTTGATCACAGGAATAAATTACAATTTAAAATATATTCAAATAGAAAGTTTTTTTAAATAGTAAAAACATTTCACAATAATGACATTAAAAATCTTACTGTTCAAAAACTGTTTATTGGTAGTGCAAACATTCATCTCAGATGTAATGTGTGAATTGCTTTTCAAATTGGTCATACTGTGGTGTAATGTCATTTTTGATCAGGTGATTTTTAGGTTAATGAACAGGCAAACTTTGGTAGCAAAAAAAGTGCTACATTTTGGGGGAACAAAAGAGCATTTTGATTATTGGTTCCGAGTTTTATGTCTAGAGTTTTGAAAATGTTTCTGATGTTAGTGCCAATGTGATTGCACAAAAAAATAAACAATCTTTGTACCCTAAAAATGTTAACCTAAGCCTTACATTCACTACACAAATAGTTGAGTACATGAATAGTTGTAGATACATCTGTGGAATAATCAGCATCACAGAGTCTTTACTTTTTCCACTTTAAGGTGTTTTGACAAGACCTCTTTTGGAGACATTTTTTTAAAATTATTTTAGTTATTTGTCACACCATTCTGTTTTTGGTATAAAATAAAGCATTTGCCTTATTAACATTGCAGTAAGAAAAAAATGCATGTAAATAATAGTACAAATTAAGAACTATCAAACACTAATTAGAAATGAGAGATCACTGCGCCTCAGACAATTTAAATTAGCAGCACATTATATTATGTCTCTCCTGTTTTTTAAATAGATTCTTTCATTAGCTGTTATTTAGAGACCATTTGTTTTGATGCTAGAGATGTATTGATGAATGTACACGGGGCAACATCTATTGAAACAAAATAATGAGTGTACTATGTCTCCCTCTGCTGGCAAGATTAAAAATTCCTCAACCCTTTTTTTTGGTGTGTGAGATGGTGTGCCACTTATTTATGTTACTAATTTACATTATTTAAATATATAACTTTTTCCCTCTTTGCAGAAAGTGTTACATATGTGCATATAAGTAGTACAAGTAAATATATATTGGTAGTAGCAGCCTGATAATATTCTAACTCCACAGGAGGAGGATTAGACACTCCTAATATAAGTGTTGTGCGTATGATTTTGGCTGCACGTGTGAAGACGTGAGCGTTACATAGAGAGGAACAACCTTGTAGAGGGAGGGGACATCTTTATTCATTGATCATTAAAACAATTTGCTCAATGAATGAGCAACGTCCTCTACAATAAACATCAGCATCATCATCCAAAGTCTACAATACCAATTTAGCAGCAACATGTTAACATGGGGGAAACAGAGTGGTAACAAAGTAGTATCGTTTAGAAAAAAAGTCACAGTTTTTCTTTCTATCTGTATCATTAAAAAGGATTTGCAAGGAGGATATTTTAAAAAGAGGTTTATTGACAGCTATGGACGCTACTGTTATTATTATTATTTTTTAAACTATGGCATGTGCTCTATACAGAATACATGGGGAGATTTTAACTATACATTTAAACTCTAATATAAAGCACATCTGTGTCACCATACAAATTTTTAGGAGATTCGACAAAAATATACAATGTTTTCACTTCACATTTGAAGATTTATAACACCACTAAGTTTTTTTTTTTTTTCTTCTTTTTCTATTTTTTTAATGGTAAATACAACAGTCCCATTGGTCAAACCAACCGAATGAAGGAGACACAACGTTAGTTAATCTACTCAGTAAGCTATGAGTGATTTAAATTGGTAAAAGGACGAATATAAATTAATATATATTACGAAATTCCAACTGTAACTCCAGGGAAACAAAGGGCTATACCGAGTATAAGTAATGTGACAGTATTTTTGATACAATAAATACACATGGTTTATAATGTGGATCGGAAGAGTGTGTGTGAGAGTGTATGTGCGTGCATGCTGGAAGAAATCGTGTGTGTACACTTAGTGGGTACTTTGTTTGTGTGCATGGATAGGAGCAGCTGTGATAGTGTGTGTTTGTGTGGTACACTGTAAGGAAGTAGGAGGGGAGACGTCCGCTCTCAGCGAATCCGCTTGTAGTCTCCATAATGATACTTTATCTCACCTTCACAAAGTCCAGGTGAAATGAGTTACGGCAGTCCAGAAAACCACATAAAAGAATGGCACAAAGAAAGACACAAAAAAGTGAAATGTGTCAACGGTGTGTTTGCTTTCCATTCTGGTCTGAGGTGATTTTGCCCAAAAAAAAAAAAAAAAAGTAATCAAAAAGTGTCACAGTACCTAAAATGATGGCAAAAAAACCAAAAAACCCTAAAATCTATTTTTTGTCTTTTTTTCTCCGCTTCATAATAAAAAATAGGTTTGTTCTTTATCTTACAGTAATCCATTATCTCCTTTGAAGGAAAAAACATTAGTCCAACACTGACAAAAAGGTAAAACAAAACAGGGGACTTCAAAAGAAGGGGGTGTGAGGATGGATTTCTTCTTTTTCGTTTTTAAGATGGACATTTTGTGCAGCCACACTTGACGACCTTTTCCACCTCCTGTACAAAAGAGGATCCGTCTGTGCATTGGAAGGTGTATTTCCTACGTTTGCTGCGGAGAGGGGCGCAGCAGGAGGTCCCGTCCCCGCAGCTGCCCCGACACTCTAAACGGGAGACCTTCTCTGTGCTTTGGCACGCTGCGTAGCCCTGCTGCGTCTGATAGTGATCTCGGACCCGTTCCCCCCGACACGCCATCTCTACAGAGAGGGAAAAAAAAATGATTGAGCACTATGTAGTATATTACATTTAACATATCAATCCTGATCTTTTTCATTATACTTTTACTGTGAAATTGTAAAGCAACTCCTATGAAAATACACAGTGAAAGCAGAAAAAGGAAGCAGAGAAGATGGCTGTAGGGGGGCTGCAAGAATATACTGTAGGTTCAGCTTAAAGTTTTATTAGTGATTAAAGAAGGGAAGAAATTTACAGGAGTGGTTCACCCAAAAATTAACATTTACTTAAAGTTTACTCAGGCTATTCAACATGTAGATGAGTTTGCTTCTTCATGGGAACAGACTTGGAGAAATTTAGCATTACATCATTTGTTCACCACTGGGTCCTCTGCAGGTGGCGTCAGATTATGAGTTCAAACATCTGATAAAATCATTTCAGTAACCCACAAGTAACTGATACAAACCCAATACATCAATTATCATGTTGTGAAGTAAAAAGCTGCATGTTTCTAAGAAACAAATCCATCATTTAGGCATTTTAACTTGAAACTGTGGCTTCTGGCCAAAATACAACTCCATAAATCTATAATAAAGCTTCCTCAGTGGAAAAGTCCATCCTCTGTTGGCGTCTCGCTTCAAAATCCACCATATTTGTTTAGAACTTTTTGTTTTGGACTGATTTCACTTGTGAACAGTGCTTGATCTTCATATTTCTCTCTTTTTTCAGACAAGATGACTTTTTAACTGAAGAAAGCAATATTATGGTTATGGATGGGGGACTCATTTTACCTGGAAGCAAGCAATGGCTTAAAGTTTAAAACGTCTTAATGATGGATCTGTTTATTAAAAACATGCAGCTTTTTACTTCACAAGATGTTAAAGGAAAAGTCCACTTCCAGAACAAAATTTACAGATAATGTACTCCTCCCCTTGTCATCCAAGATGTTCATGTCTTTTTTTCTTCAGCGGCAAAGAAATTATGTTTTTTGAGTTAAACATTTCAGGATTTTTCTCCATATAATGGACCGATATGGTGCCCTGATTTTGAACTTCCAAAATGCAGTTTAAATGCGGCTTCAAACGATCCCAGCCGAGGAAGAAGGGTCTTATCTAGCGAAACAATCAGTTATATTCATTTAAAAAAAAAGACAGGGTATTTCAAAATCATCCTACATCGTTGCAGAAGTAATGACACAGTCTTTGCAAAGTGAACATGCAAAGAAGATCAAACATCCTCAACAAAACAGGTGAAACAGCGATATAGGATGATTTTGAAGTTGAGGGAGAACATGAGATGGGAATTTTTCGACATACCCTAACTGTCATGAACCGGAAAAAAAACGTTCAGGCAGAGTGAGACAAGACGAGTGTTTGACATTAAAAAGTATAGAAATTGTATTATTGTTATGAAAATAACCGATCGTTTTGCTAAATAAGACCCTTCTTCCTCAGCTGGGATTGTTTACAACCGCATTTGGGATCGTTTGAAGCCGCATTTAAACTGCATTTTGGAAGTTCAAAATCAGGGCACCATACCAGTCCATTATATGGAGAAAAATCCCTCAAAATACATAATTTCTTTCTGGCTGAAGAAAGAAAGACATGAACATCTTGGATGACACGGGGCGCACTTAGCACTTAGCGGCGCATATTCTCTGAGATAACAAGAGACGAATCTACTTTACAATATCCTGATAATGGTATATAACTGTATTAAATTATTCCCCTAATAGTTCTATTCAACATCTTGCTTGGATAGTATAAATGCTTGGAAATGCTTAACGTGAGTACTTAACGAAAGATGTCAGTAGGCTAAAACGCACAATTGTCACGTAAAGATACATTTGCCTCAGGAAAAACAATCATTGCACATAAACACGATAGTCAGCTAAAAAAAATAACTCTGAGAAGCATTGTATTAAATAAATTTTATTTTACTTAACCTGTCGCCTTTATTCTTAGTGTTAGTCTGAAGAAATCTGTCACGTGAAAACACGGACTTGTTAGGAAATATTTACTCAATGAAATTATTTTGCGGTGGCTTCACTTGTTATGATGTCTTGAGCAATTCAGTCTAGCTGGTGTAACCAGCCCCTGATGTTTTTATCAGCTGTTTGGACTCCCATTCACTGCAGAGGATCCATTGGTGAGCAAGTGATGTAATGCTACATTTCTACACATCTGTTCCGAGAAACAAACTCATCTACATATTGGAGTAAATAAGTAAATGTAAGCAAATTTTCATTTTTGGGTGAACTGTTTCTTTAAGATAAACAGACACACACACACACATGCATCCCTCACCTGGCGGACCTGAGTGGGGTCCATACCGCTTTCAGTAGCAGCTTGAAGTTAACAGGAAGGTTAAAAACGAATGTTAGTAAAATAATAATAGTGCAAGATTAGATTCTCACAGGGTTAGCACTTCAACAACATCAACAGCAAGCTACACAGAAGTTTAGAACGAAAACACCACTTTAGCAGCATAAGCATTACAGACATTTATGACACATGGGAGCACAAATTAAAGTAGAGGTGAGTAAGTAAGACTTGACCTTGCATACATTTTCATAAAACTTTTCATAAAACAAAATACATCACCACATAATAAAAATTAGAGGAGATTATCAGTTAAACAATTTTTGTTGTCTGTTTCTTAAAATTGTGAGAGAATGTACAGTACCAGTCAAAAGTTTTTGAACAGTATGATTTTATAATGTTTTTAAAGAAGTCTTCTGCTCACCAAGTCTGCATTTATTTGATACAGCAAAAGCGGTTATATTGTGAAATATTTTTACTATTTAAAATAACTGCTTTCTATTTGAATATATTTTAAAATGCAGTTTATTCCTGTGATCATTGCTGAATTTTCAGCATCATTACTCATGTTTTCAGTTTAACATGATTCTACAGAAATCACTCTAATATGCTGATTTGCCATTCAAGAAACATTTTTATTATCCTCAATATTTAAAACGGTTGAGTACTTTTTTTTTTTCAGGATTCTTTGATGAATATAAAGACCCAAAGATAAGCGTTTATCTGAATTAAAAAGTTTTTGTAACCTTATACACTATACCATTCAAAATCTTGGAGTCAGTGTAATTTTTGTTTTAGGAAAAAAAATATAGAAATGAATACTTTTATTTAGCAAGGATGCTTTAAATTGACCAAAGTGATGCTAAAGGCATTTATAATGTTACAAAAGATTTCTATTTTAGATAAATGCTGTTCTTCTCAACTTTCTATTCAACAAAGAAACCTGAAACAAATCTACTCAGCTGTTTTCAACATAATAATAATACATGTTTTTTGACCAGCAAAATCAGAATATTGGAAAGATTTCTGAAGGATCATGTGACTGGAGTAATGAAGCTAAAAATTCAGCTTTGAAATGACAGGAATAAATCCTATTTTAAAATATATTTAAATAGAAATGGTTATTTTATTTAGTAAAAAAAAAAAATCAAAATTGTACTGTTTTTGCTGTACTTTGGATAATAATTTTTAAAAAAAATCTTTTGGTAGTGTAGCTTAAATGCCTTGGAAGTGGGTGTTTCACATGTTCTCTTCTAAAGTTGTTTCTGATTTGAAAATAAATGTGTAAATTCAGGGTAGATTTAGGGTTTAAGGTACAGATATTACACATATATTTTACATTATTATCAGTCTATAATAATGTTATGTCTCATAACCAAAAAAATTGCCATCATTTACAAACTCAAAAATACATGTGTAGTCACATTTTTCTCATGAGATCAGGTTTTATATAAAGGGTCAAACCACCCCGTCATACCTCTGTCACAGCTTTGCCCTGTGTAGCCACTGTTGCACTCACAGTAGGCCTTCCCCAGCCCGGACACGCGACAGCGCCCGTGTTTACAAGCTATGTACTGACAGGGACTCAACTGCTCCTCTTCATCGCATAATACACCTGCAAAGCCTGGATGACAGCGACAGCTGTACGAGTATGAGTTTATGGGCAGACAGGTGCCATGGATACACCTGAGAGACAGAGACACAAACAAAAAATCTTTTATGAGATTACAGTTCTTATATAATGAAACCAATGGGTGCGCTTTTTAGCCTCTTACTTGTTCCCGTCACATGGGTTGTTGATCTGCTGGTCACAAAGCGGGCCGGTCCATCCCGCCTCACACTCACAGCTGAAGGTGGATTGTCCAGTAGCATGGCATTGCCCATGAGCGCATACACGCCGCTGGCAGGGCTGACAGCCGGGCACCACCCCCTCCTGTAGCAGGAATTGGGTGAGGTCCTGGAGCTGGTCATTAATGTAAAGGTTTCGGATACAGCCGTGGAAACTAGAGCCGTTCCTCCCAGAGGAACGTAGTGAGGCCAGTCCAGACTGCTGAGGAATTCCTAAAAGGATAGGAGATTTATTATTATTTGATTTTATACGTAATGACCATTGTTCAACTTGGCAAGCGTGTTTTACATACCACCAAGATAAAGCGGAGCAGGGCTGGGTACTGGGCTGGGGCTGCTGGCAGTGTTGATGGATTTGGGGCTTCCTCCATCAATGGAAAGAGACAGAGACTGATCCTTTGCCACCAGCTCCACGACATGAAAACTGCCATCATTTATAGTCTCAACACTAGAGAGAGAACAGAGGTGAACAGTGAGGATAATACCTGCAGACAGTGTTTTAGCTGAGCAATAGCCATAAATACATTGTATGGGTCAAAATAATCGATTTTTCGTTTACGTCAAAAATCATTAGGATATTAAGTAAAGATCATGTTCCATGAAGATATTTTGTAAATTTCCTACTGTAAATATATCAAAACCTATTTTTTGATTAGTAATATGCATTGCTAAGAACTTAATTTGGACAAATTCAAAGGTGATTTTCTCAATATTTTGATTTTTTTGTTTGTTTTTTTGTTTTTTTTTGTTGTTTGTTTTTGTTTTTGTTTTTGTTTTTGCAACCTCAGATTCCAGATTTTCAAACATTTGTATCTTAGCCAAATATTGAGTCCTATCCTAACAAACCATACATCAAAGGAAAGCTTATTTGGCTTTCAGATGATGTATAAATCTCAATGTCAAAAAATTGACCCTTATGATTGGTTTTGTGGTCCAGGGTCACAAATGAATACAGACAAGAATTTTCATCATTACTACTGAAGGGAAGAAAAACCTTTTTAGGAGGTCAGTGACCCTAACACAAAACCCTATGCCAATTATATTTGATCTAAAACTAGTTTCTGTGAAAAATTAAAATAGTACTTACCAAAACTAAAGTTCCACTAACCAAAGCTAAAGTTCAGCTTAATGATCCATTATTGCTCCCACATTAAAATGTATAAGTAAAATTATAATCTAATGCATATTACATATTAGTAAAGTATTATTTTAATGGCTTTGAAATTATGTATACAGTAACTTTATGTAAATACAATATTATGAAAATGTTACTACTTTAAAAGTTTGGGAAGGTCTAAAAAAATGAATAAATAAATACATCTAATAGTGAAATATTACCAGTTAAAACAAGTGTTTTATATTTGAATATATTTTTAATATATTAGAAAACAGTATTCATATATATTTGGTGCTCAAAAAACATTTCTTATCATTATTTCACTTAAAATGGTTGTTCTGCTTAATATTTTGTAGAAACTGATACTTTTTTTTTTTTCAGGATTTCAGCATTTATTTTTGTAACATCATATATCTATCACTTTTTATAAATTAAATGCATCCTTGTTGAATAAAAGTATTAATTTCCTTACTCCACTTTTGAACGGTAGTGTGGGTATATGAAGTCGGTAACACTTTAGTTAACATTAGTGTACTACTTTACTTAATATGAACTAAGAATGAACAATACTTATACAGCATTTATTAATCTTAATGTTAATTTCAACATTTCCTAATGCATTATTAAAATCAAATGTGCTTGTTAACATTAGTTAATGCACTGTGAATTAACATGAACTAACAATGAAAGACTGTATTTTCATCAAATAACATTTACAAAGATTAATAAATACTGCAATAAATGTATTGTTCATTGTTTGTTCATGTTAGTTAATACATTAATGTTAACAAATGACCTAAATTGTAAAGTGTTACCATGAAGTATGTAAATATAATTAGCTTTATCGATAAAAGAGAAAATACAAGAATATGCTGTGATTTAGTTATAGCTTACTGTAAAATGAATAGTTCCAACTCTAAATTCTGATTGGATAAGCTGTTAAACACATTTACAGCACTGAGTGTAAACATGTGTACCTGTAGATGGCAGATGGGGGGTAAGATCCGGAGTCATAACTGACTCTCAGTCGTCCTCTGTAGAGCTCCACCGCAATGTGTTCATTATCTCCTTTATACAGCAACACTCCATTATCCTCATCTGTGGCAATCTATGACACGCATACAGATCACATGAGTGTGTCAGTGCATATCTAATGAAGTATTATTCGGATCTCTCTCTTTTACTCTCATCAGAATGTTCTTTATGTGTGATGTACCTGCAGTGATATATTGGCCTGTTCTGTAATGAGGTTGGAGGGGATTTGCAGGAACGATTCTCTGTTGATGAAGTTGACGCTGACCAGCTTCTCACAGTGCACGCCCTCGTAACCATGGAGACACTGACACACAGGATCCGTGTCCTTGACAACACACTGTGCACCGTTGGCACAGTCATTGTGGTCACAAGGACTGGTTCTCGGCAGGACCATTGGAGGGGAAAACTCGCAGAACAACCCACTGCACACACATGCACACAGTGAGACACATATGTCACATGTTGAACTCTGATCTGTTCCTGATGGATGTAGTGTGTTTTTGTATTCCTGCTCACCTGTATCCTTCTGGACACACACACGTGTAGCCATTCACAGCATCGGTACACTGAGCCCCGTTTTTACACTTATTATCTGCACAATCATCAAAATCCACCTCACAGTGCTCCCCGGTATAACCTGGAGTACACTCACACCTACACAAACACACACAAAATCATCACATTTAATATTTAAGACCCACATTGTCATCTTTAACTCCAGTAATAATAAATATTAGTATTTTTTTTTCAAATATTAGATTCAATAAAATAGCTTGACAAGCACAGTTCTCTTCTGATGTATTTCTTATTGAAACATTTTTATCATTAGAACATTTTATAACAGCTAATAGCTTTATTTACGTCATAGACATGAATCATAATTTCATACTGGGGTATAGATCTGGTAACACTTTACAATGAGGTTCATTAGTTAACATTTGTTAATTACTTTAGTTAACGTGAACTAAGAGTAAACAATACTCCTACAGCGTTTATTAATCTTAGTTTATGTTAACTGCAGCATTTACTAATGCATTATTAAAATCAAATGTTGTGCTTGTTAACAGTTAATGCACTGTGAACTAACGTGAGCTAACAATGAACGACTGTATTTTCATTAACTAACAGTTACAAAGATTAATAAATACTGTAATAAATGTATTGTTCATTGTTTGTTCATGTTAGTTAATGCATCAGGTGTTACCAAAGATTTCTCTTCCAACTTTTAAGAATTAGTTGTGCTTTTTTTTTGACGTTACTTGCAGGCATATTACAGCAATACTGTGAAATATTATTATAATTTAAAATAATGGTTCTCTTTTAATATGCTTTAAAATATCATTTATTCCTGTGATGCAAAGCTGAATTTTCAGCATCATTACTCCAGTCTTCAGTGTCACGTGATCCTTCAAAAGTCATTCTGTTATTCTGATTTAAATGTAATGTTTTTAATGTAAAAAGAACATCATTTATTCAAAATAGAAATCTTTTTTAACAATGCAAGTCTTCGCCATCACTTCTTATCAATTTGTCACATCCTTGCTGAATTAAAGTATTAATTTCTTTTAAAAAAAAAAAAAAAAAAATGAAGAAAAATTTACTGACCCCAAATTTTTAAACTGTAGTTTATATCGTTACAAAAGATTTTTATTCATCAAAGAATCCTGAAAAACGTATCACAAGTTCTGAAAAAGTATTAAGCAGCACAACTGTTTCCAACATTGATAATAAATAAGCATATTAGAATGATTTCTGAAGCATCATGTGACACTAAAGACTGGAGTAATGATGCTGAAAACTCAGATTTGCATCACAGAAATAAATTATGTATGCATATAAACAAATAGAAAAGTTATTTTACATTGTTTACATTTTACTTTTATCCTGTATTTTTGATCAAATAAATGCAGCCATGATGAGCATAAGAAACTTATTTAAAAAACATTAAAAATCTTACTGATCCCAAATAAATATATAAATGGGTAATTATACATTAAAAATATAGCTTAGCTTAAATATACTGCACTAGCATATGCCTTAAAGCAAATATATGTGAACTAAAACTACACACACAAAACTTAAAATACAGAAGTCATATTTAAAAAAAAATCAAAAAAAAAATGTAAGTTCCATTTAACTCTGTGGCCAATATTTGTTGTAGGTTCATTAGTGTGGTTGGAAGCATGCTGCTTTTTTTTTAAGTAATAATATTTATGAGCTGTGAAATCTATAGTGTTCTGATATTAGACTTTTCTAATGACAAAAGTTTTAGTTACTTAAACCACTGAAATGTAAGGGTTTTTTTTTTTGTTGTTTTTTTGTTTTTTTAAGCACACTATAAAGTGCTACATGAACACATTCATCATCCCATTGTATCGCATCATATCATCTTTAAAACACCCCCCTCCAACTCATTTTTATAGTAAACCCAACGGGAGAGCTGTAATGGAATATCAGAACACAAACACAGAGCAGAACCTCAGAGACTCTAGCTGCATTCCACACAGCTCTAGTGTTGTGTTAACATCTGCACCAATGGGCATAAAAACACACAAATGAACTTATGTGGTCTGCTCCTCACACATATCAACAGAGAAGGAAGCACACACACTCACATGATGGTTTCTAACACAATGATTGTTTTGGTCTGCTGGAGAGTGGAATGAAATAAAAGTCGAGATGAGAGAGAAGGGGACGTCTGGATGGGAGAGAGTGATGAAACTGAATCCAAACAGGGTTTGGATCCAACAGACTTGAGTGACTGCAGAAGGGCAGTTTTTATAGGGAAGGATTTAAATGTCCCATTCAAAGACATGTTCATATAGGAGTTTGTACTGGAGTCAGAAAAGTACGCTGAGATATTGTCACGACTGGTCTCACAGAGCCATAATATACAGTAAATTATACAAATATAGTATGGTTCAAAGGTTTGAGGTCAGCAGTATTTTTGTATGGGTTTTTATGCTGAACCAGGATCCATTTATTTGACCAAAAATACCATAAAATAGTAATACTGCAAAATGTATTATTTAATGTCATTTTATTTTAATCTGTTTTAAAAATGTGATTTTCAGCATTGTCGCTTCAGTCTTCATAGTCATGTGATCCTTCAGAAATAATTCTAATGTCCTGATTTTAGATCAGGATATTAGAATATATAAATAAATAAAAAGTATTTCTTTGATAAATCTATGGTGACGCATAGCTGCCACACACAACATCTTTTCTTGTTATCTCAATAAATCGACATATTTTCTCATAACAACATATTTTGACATAAAAATGATGTTTTTCCTGTTGTATTATGTGAGTGAGCTTGTCCGTGCTGCTGTCGCCGCAGTCCTGAGATAAACAAGGATCTTCACTACAAAAGAGTCGTTTTAACAACATAACATCTTGTCATTTTAAGAAAAGATGTTGTTTTAACAAGAAAAATATGTTGTTTTGAGGAGATAACATTCGTTATTACGAGAAAAGGTGTTTTAACGAGAAAAGATGTTAAAACGACATATCTTGTTATTACGAGAAAAGATGTTAAAATAACATAACATCTAATTTTGAGAAAAGATGTGGTTTTAATGAGAAAAAGATGTTGTTTTAAGGAGATAACTTGCTATTTCGAGAAAAGATGACGTTTTAATGAGAAATGTCCTTTTAAGAAGATAAAATTCTTATTACGAGAAACGACATCTTGTGTTATGAGAAAAGACGTCATTTTAGCAAGAAAAATGTTAAAACGACAACTTCAAAAAAAGATTAGGTTTTAGCGAGAAAAGATGTTTGTTTTAAGGAGATAACATTTTTTTAATGAAAAAGCTTCATTTTAAGGAGATAAAATTCATTATTATGAGAAAAGATGTTAAAAGGACATATCTTGTATTATAAGAAAAGATGACATTTTGAAAAAAAAGATGACGAGAAAAGGTGTTAAAACAACTTAACATCTCGTTACTTTGAGAAATTATGTTGTTTTAGAGAGAAAAAGATGTTTTAAGGAGATAACATCTCGTTATTATGAGAAAAGATGACATTTTTTACGAGAAAAAGATGTCGTTTTAATGACATAAGATCTCGTTATTTAAAGAAAAGATGTGGTTTTAGGGAGATAACATCTTGTTATTACGAAAAATATTGTTTTAAAAATCGTTTTTCATAAAAAAAAAAGATATTATCTTCCTAAAACGACATCTTTTTCTCATTTTCTCATAACATCTCGGTATTACGACATTATTGAGTGGAAAAAATATGTGTGTGGCAGCAATACGTCACCGTATGAAAACAGCTGTTGTTTATAAATGTTTATAAATATTTCACAGAGTTCAACTCAATTTATTTTCTATAAAGTAGCTCAGAAAAACTCAGAAAACATTTTTGAAAGATGTTATGCTGTAAACTTCATAAATCTAGTGCCAATAGCAGTTCAATAACTTTTAAACACAGTTTTGTATTCAGATGGATGCATAAAAAGTGTATTAGAGAGAAAATGAGACCTATATGTTTCAGATGGTCAGTAAAGAAAGTGGAGTTCTAGTTTGAGGCTAACTCTATAATACAAATAGTGGGGATCTTAGTGACTTACATGAATCCCTTAGCGGTTAGGATACATTTCGAGTCGTGCTGACACAGGTTTAGCTCTGAAGCGCAGAAATCCAGCTTATCTTCACACAGCTCCCCTGCACACACACATATACATTATAAACAGACAGAAAGAGTGGGAGGAGTATGAATAATCAAATAAGTGCTTACTGTAAGAAAACAAGATTTGCATCCCATTAAACCAGCAGGAGGGTGTTTGTGTGTGTAGGTTAGTCTTTGATTAATCATCTTACAGTGGGGAAGATGACAAAATACCAATACTCTGAAGAACACCAATACAATACACCTCTATCGACAGTGTACCAGCCAGGGAAACATCAATGAGTGTGTGCGTGTTTCATACTAGCATAGCAAGCACAGAGGACGCACTAGCCAGAAGGGAAAGAGACAGACAATGGGAGGGTGAACTGAAAGAGAGTAAACTAACCTTTCTCCACCTCATTATTATTAGCAGCTAGTAGAAAAAGAGAAACAAGCAGCAAGAGAAAGACAGAAAAACAAAGAAATACAGAGGACGCGTTTGACATGTTAGCATGTTAGCTCAAGCAGCACATTAGCATGTTAGCATCAGACAGTTAAACACAAAGCACAGAGAACACAGAGCATTTAGCATGTGACTGTACTTGTGTTTGTGTGTTTGAGTGTGTTACCTGTGTATTCAGGGGAGCAGAGACAGGTGTAGTTGTTGATACCATCCACACACGTTGAGTTGTTCTCGCAGTCATTATCTTCACAGTCATCAATGTTTATCTCACATTCGTCACCCTCAAATCCATCTGGACACACGCACCTGAACATACACACATAATGGCTGTGTAAGATGTTTATTTCAATCAGGGCAACTCTATGAGCAGTATTGTTGTTCTGTAACTGTATATAATTCATATATCTACACTACCTGTCAAAAGATTTTTCTGCTCACCAAGCCTGCATTTATTTGATCCAAAGTACAGCAAAACGGTCACATTCTGAAATATTTTTACTATTTAAAATAGCTGTTTTCTATTTGAATATATTATAAAAGGTAATTTATTCCTTTGATTTCAAAGCTGAATTTTTAGCAGCATTACTCCAGTCACATGATCCTTTAGAAATCATTCTGATGTTCTGATTTGCTGCTCTAAAAACATTTTTTTTTATTTTTATTATTATGGTTCATGTTCGTAAGGGAAAGAAGAACAGCATTGATCTGAAATAAAAAATCTTTTGTAACATTATAAATGTCTTTATCATCAGTTTTGATCAATTTAAAATAATTAATCTCTATTATTCACCCTCTTATATTTATCAAAAAATCTTGAAAAAAAATTCTCAACTGTTTTAAATATTGTTAATAATAATAATAATAATAATGATAATGTTTCCTGAACAGTAAATCAGCATATTAGAATGATTTCTGAAGGATGTGTGACACTGACGACTGAAGTAATGCTGCCGAAAATTTAGTTTTGATCACAGGAACAAATTACATTTTAAAATATATTTAAATAGAAAGCAGTTATTTTAAACAGTAAAAATATTTCACAATGTTACTGATTTTGCTGTATTTTGGATCGAATAAATGCAGGCTTGGTGTGCATATTCTTTAAAAAAAAACATTAAAAATCTTACTGTTCAAAAACTTTTCACTGGTATTGTACATGTCTGTCACAGGTCAATATTCTAGATATTGAATTGCCTACATATTTTTTTGGTTCACTCATTTTTTTTTTTTTTTACTGCTTCCTCACAAAGGCGTAGATATGGATGCTTAAAAAATATCATCACATCATCTCTTTTTTTTACTTTTGGGGTCAGGAAATTTTCTTGCGAAAGAAGTTATTATCTTTCAGCAGGGATGCATTAAACAGGTCAAAAAATCAAGCTGGTTTGAATTTAAATGTAGTAATAGTGATCCATTTACATATATGATTGATGATAATACATTTGTAAGTACATTACCAGGTTCCGAATTCACACCATTGTTTGAACCCAAAGTTGAGTGAAAGTGCACCAGAGCTGTAGTGTTTCACTCTTTGGAAAATTGCCCTATGAATGGCTTACTTAAGGTTGTCTCTGTGCATTAAACTGAGATGATTTTATGCGCTGTGCGTGTATGTCTGTGGGTGTATTACATTACAGTACCTAATCAACATGTAAAGCAGAAGTTCCCAAATGAAACTCTTCTTATTCACCAACACAAAGGATTCATTAGCATTGATCAGTATATGACTGCAGCTGAACCCAAGCTCACCCCACCACACACACACATACTCATCTTTGCTGTGTGTGTGTGTGTCCACAGAAAGGCCCTTGATTGGCTGATTAAGTGCATGAGTGAGCTCAGATCAGTTTCAGACACTTCAGTCTGATTAAGACAGATTAGACACACTCTGTCCATAAAGTATATTCATTACTGGAGCAACAGGGACACACACACACATGCACACACATCAGAGCGTTTACTTAATGTACTAAATGAAAGCCACATTCAACATGGCCTGAATACAATAAAGGAGCTCTTTATCGGTCTCATATACATATCAGATGTAATTCAAAACCGTTCAGCATTTCGATGATGATGATGATCAAGGTCTGTCTCACCAGTGAGTGTTCTCCCCTCCATCCTTCACATGACAGGTGCCTCCATTCTGACAGGGGTTACTGATGCACGCGTGAATCGGTTCCTCACAGTCTTGGCCCTGTATGAACAAGCAGGTTGCATTACAAATCCACATCCAGGCATCAATCTTCCATACTTGCTTATCCTCACGTACAAATGTTGCTTTATACAAATGAGTGAAGGTTCTCAAGGTTTTGATTAATTATTTTACAGAGTAAACTAAATCATCCAGAGAGTAAGATCAAACTAGTTTTTTTTTTTTAAGAAATTTTGGATATGACTTCAGTCCAAAAATGAAAATTCTGTCATGAATTACTTCCCCTCATGTTTTTCCAAACCCGTAAAACCTTCGTTCTTCTTTGGAAAACAAATAAAGATATTTTTGATGAACTCCAAAGACTTTCTGACCCTGCATAGACTGCAAAGCAACTACGATGTTTAAGGTTCAGGTAGGTATTAAAGACATCAATAAAATAGTCCATATGACATCAGTGGTTTAACCTTTATGTTGAAGCTACGGGAAACTTTTTGTGCACAAAGAAAACACAAATAACAGTGTCGTCGTACTCTTGTGAATGCGCATCGAAGACCCACATGAAAGAGAAAAAAACTGCTGAATGAAGTTGTTATTTTTGTTTTCTTAGCGCAAAAAAATTAGCTTCATATAATTAAGGTTGAACCACTGATGTCAAATGGGCTATTTTAACAATGTCCTTACTACCTTTCTGGGCTCTGAACATGGTAGTTGCGTTGCTGTGTAAGCAGGGTCAGGGGTCAGAAAGGGTCAGAAAGCTCTCGGATTTCATCAAAAATATTTTATTTGTATTCTAAAGATGAACAAAGGTCTTACGGGTTTAGAACGACATGACGGTGAGTAATTAATGACAGAATTTTTATTTTTGGGTGAACTATCCCTTTAAGTGTGTATGTACCTTAAAACCATATGGACAGGTGCATCTGTAAAAATCAACGGGATGGTTACTGCAGGTTCCATCATTCTTGCAGGGGTTGGATAAACAAGGGTTACATTTTGCCAAAATGCTCACATCCACCGGACCTATGTAAAATACAGAGGAATACAGAAATTACACAGCATGTTATACACACAAACAGAAATATAACAAATACACACACAGAGACTTACAAACACCCATAGGATTGAGCAGGTAAGGCATCACATAATTGGCTCACAAACTAACACTGAGGTCACTTTCAACCTGAGGAAAGGTTGGGTGGCAGATACAGGGGACCAGGTTTATGAGCTCAGACTAGGCTCTTTTTGACTTCCTTACCTGGCACAGGAAAACCACAAGTCCCCGGCACCTCTATAAATGTACCAATCAAATCACATTACTTACAATATTAACATCTGAGCATGTAAGCTAGAGTTAGTACTAATCTCCTCTCCATGACAGGATGAGTGTGTCTAAAGTGCACGGGTTGGTTTACCTGTACATGTAAATTTTTTGGAGGGTGTAGTCAGCAGTAGTTTATCGGTCATCTCTCCGGGACCGGTACACCGTGCAATTCCAGGCTCCTTGTAGCCACTCTTTACCCAGTCAGAGAGCCACTGCATGTGACAATCACAGTACAGAGGGTTTGCTCCCAAAGCCCTGCAGAAAGCACACAGAGGAACATATTACATACCTTCTCCAAAAATTTGGATGATAGAATAATGCAGAAATGAAACAGAAGTGATATGAAATAGTGTGTATATTGGCTCATTTTTCTAAAGTAACACCATCCGACAGTGACATTAGCGGATGAAGTTTCATAGGGAGCTGCCATGCGTCAGATCGTTGAGTTCTAATAGAGCATGAGTTTAATGGGGGGGTAGATCCTCCATGCTGTTCTGAATGGCTGATTGCCCTGTCAATGCTGTAATGTACAGAGCCTCTAAGGGGACATGGTGGTGGAAGGAAAAAATATTTTTCACATTTTTTGCATTTTCTCACAAAGATATTTGCATTCCCTCACAAAGATATTTGCGTTCTCTTGCAAAACCAGTTGAGTTCGGACAAACTTCCTGTTTACTTTACAGCAGGTTGTAAGTTGTAAGTTGAATTTGGACTCAAGTATAAAGAAATACAGTTAGCTTATAGCTTATAGCTCAAGGTATGGTTTTTGAGATATTCTAAAATGCTTAATGTGGCTTAATGTATTAAAACGGTGACGTTGGGGACCAATTTGGTATTAAAGGAGACAAGCGTTTGGGATTATAAAGTATATAAATTCTTTTTTTTTTTGTTTTTTTTTTTTAAATAACCAATTGTTACGCTAGATAAGACCCTTCTTCCTCGGCTGGGATCATTTACAACTGCATTTGGGATCATTTGAAGCCGCATTTTAACTGCATTTTGAAAGGTCAAAATTGGGGCACCATATCAGTCCATTATACACTGTGTGCAGAATTATTAGGCATGTTGATATTCTGGTCATATTTTTTTTCCAAACACATTTTACCAATTCCAAACCACATCAGTCTTAATAACTACTATTAATTTTGTATTTAATCATTTGTAAGTGATATATAATTGTCCGTGAAGGCTGGAAGTGAAAAACTCCTTATATTCAGGTGTGCAGAATTATTAGGCATGTTTTCGTTTACAGCTAAAATGAGCCAAAAAAGAGATTTAACCCAGACTGAAAAGTCCAAATTATTAAATGCCCATGAGAAGAATGCAATACTAATGCATTACAAGAATTTGCAAAGTTAAGGCTTGACCATTGGACAGTGAAATGCTTGTTGAGTCTGCATGGTCAGAAAAAACAGGTGGAGAAGAAAAGATGCATGTTAACTGCAAAAGAATTAGGAATTAAGGTGAAGAATTAGGTGTGACACCATCAGGAACCGTTTCCAGTTCTCCAGCGCCACCATTTTCCAGAACTGCAACCTACCTGGAGTCTTCAGAAGTGCAATGTGTCAGGTTCTCAGAGACTTTGCTTGGTAAAAAATCCTAAAAAATGCCCCTGACTTAATAAGAATAACAAGCTGACGTGTTGTGAAATACATGAAGACAGTTTTTTTTATATGCTTTAGAGACAGATAAGTTGAGAGTGACTCTTGAAGGACAAGCATCACATCCTCTTGTACCTCTGATTCAAGAATTTATCTTCTAAAATCTGGCAGTAAGTTTTGGGAGTTCATTTTAGTCCATCTCTGCAAGTCAGACTTTTCAGGATAAGAGACTAAACATGAACTCCCAAAACTTACTGCCAGATTTTGGAAGATAAATTCTTGAATCAGAGGTACAAGAGGATGTGATGCTTGTCCTTCAAGAGTCACTCTCAACTTATCGGTCTATAAAGCCTATAAAAAAACTGTCTTCATGTATTTCACAACACGTCAGCTTGTTATTCTTATTAAGTCAGGGGCATTTTTTAGGATTTTTTTACCAAGCAAAGTCTCTGAGAACCTGACACATTGTACTTCTGAAGACTCCAGGTAGGTTGCAGTTCTGGAAAATGGTGGCGCTGGAGAACTGGAAACGGTTCCTGATGGTGTCACACCTAATTCTTCAACTTAATTCCTAATTCTTTTGCAGTTAACATGCATCTTTTCTTCTCCACCTGTTTTTTCTGACCATGCAGACTCAACAAGCATTTCACTGTCCAATGGTCAAGCCTTAACTTTGCAAATTCTTGTAATGCATTAGTATTGCATTCTTCTCATGGGCATTTAATAATTTGGATTTTTCAGTCTGGGTTAAATCTCTTTTTTGGCTCATTTTAGCTGTAAACGAAAACATGCCTAATAATTCTGCACACCTGAATATAAGGAGTTTTTCACTTCCAGCCTTCACGGACAATTATATATCACTTACAAATGATTAAATACAAAATTAATAGTAGTTATTAAGACTGATGTGGTTTGGAATTGGTAAAATGTGTTTGGAAAAAAAATATGACCAGAATATCAACATGCCTAATAATTCTGCACACAGTGTATGAAGAAAAATGCTGAAATGTTTTCCTCAAAAAACATAATTTCTTTACGACTGAAGAAAGAAAGACATGAACATCGTGGATGTCAAGGGGGTGAGTAAATTATTTGTAAATTGTTGTTCTGGAAGCGGACTTCTCCTTTAATAAATACTATTAATACTAATAACAATTTTAATATTAACAGTAGTAATAATAAGGCAGATGAACGCAATGCGCTAATGCACGTTAAGCTTTTTTCTCCCCGAGAAAACCTCTCTCAGAGAAAACCATTTTAGAAAACGTTTAAGGTAGGCTCAGGAATATTAAAGAAGCAGACAAGCCCAGAATATGAACTGAATGCACAAAGTTTCACACGGTTTTTCCCCCGTAGAAAAAAACATTAGAAACTCTTAATGTGACTTAATGGATTACCACGATGCTGTACATAGTGTATATATTTTTAATAAAATATAAAATTTGGGCTTTTTTTTTTTTTTTTTTAAAGATCACTTGATCTGGAAAGCATATGCTGTGTATGAACATCTAAGAGATGTCTGTAAGATGTCAGGTTTACATACATTCTAAATCATAAACATCTTAAAGACATCTATTAGACGTCTATTTTACATCCATCCTATAGATGTATTGCAGATGAGCAAACACTCAAAAATATGTCTTCCAGATGTAAACACAGTCAAATAGACGTCTCTGTGATGTGTGTGTGTGTGTGTGTGTGTGTGTGTGTGCTATCAGGGTATTTTACTGTTTTATATTAAGCCACGTTAAGTGCGGTTTTCAATGGGTGAAGAAATCGTGCAATTTAGCGTTTTCTGTTCATGTTCTGGGCTTATCTGCTTTCCTATATGTATAATTTATTAATAAACTGTATACTTAATTTGGCCTTAGTATACCGATGTCTTAGTCCATTAATTAAGCATTTCCACCCAAACATTTCTTGTTCCAAAACCATGCCTTGAAAGCACTGACTGTATTTCTTTATACTTGAGTCCAAGTTCAAAATAAAAATCTATGAAACGCTACATTGTGAATGTACAGAGCTGTATGAACCACTGCGAGCTATAAACAGGAAGTGTTTGTCCGAACTCAACTGGCTTTGCGAGAGGACGCAAATATCTTTGTGAGAGAACGCAAAAGCTTTGCGAGGGAATGCAAAGTTTCTTAAGGGAACGCAAAAGTTTTGCAAGACAACGCAAACGTCCCTTTGGGGGCTCCATAGTAATGCCTGCCTATCCTGTTACCCGGTCCACAAATCAATATCTATGTTTCCAAATTTTGGACAATTAAAAAAAAAGAAATTCGCAAATATGTTTTTATACCTGCCTGTGGTGTTTTTTGACTATGCAAAAAAGGGTTAATGTAAAAAATGGGAGATGGAAACGTATTTGCCGAATAAATTCCTCCATGCCTATCAAAGGGGTCATGTGACTTTGCGCTATGGCAGGGGTGGCGAATTCCGGTCCTGGAGAGCCGCAGTCCTACCAAGTTCAGCTCCAACCCTAATTAAAACTCACCTGCCTGTTGCTTTCTAGTGAACCTTCAGACCTTGATTAGCTTGTTTAGGTCCGTTTGATTAGGGTTGAAGCAAAACTATGCAGGGCTGTGGCTCTCCAGGACTGACGTTCACCACCCCTGTGCTATGGGGATGGCATAACCTGACTAACCAGCAGACTGATCTTGAATGGCACAGCATCTAAAATGTTATGGTCATTCTTAAATGCCCAAGCAAAGTTTGTCATCAAAGTATTTCTGTATAATTGCTTCCCAGAACTGTTTGTGTTCCCAAACAGCAGGCATCCACCTCCGAAAGCAATGACCACATTTATTGTGTTTCATCTGCTTGCTCTGAGACACAACTCATTTATTATACATAGAAATTATTATATTCATTGGCTTCTTCTACTGTTCTTAGTGATATTTAGTGCCATTTTATCAGGAAGTGATGATTTTGTTCTCTTTGACTCGTTGGATGGAAACAGTGATTATTTGCAAATGTTTTATGCGATATTCCAATTTTAAGCACAAGTTAAATTCGCAACTTTGGATGGAAACCCAGCTAGTGTTTCAAACTTACGGAAATCTTACATTTATATCTCACACACAGAAGATTTACTGCTTTTGGCCATGTTTGCGTCAAGATTTACTTAATATGAAACTGAAATACAAAATGGTCTTTTATAGGTTTTTAGAGCCCACACAGCTGAATTAAACAGTTGGCAAAATATGCACCAGAAAATATGCAAAATAGTTTTACCGGGGATGGGTGGTATGAAAATATATATTATGGGGATGTGTCTAGTTGTTAAGTGTCTATTGTTAAGATTTTGCTATATTGTTTATACAGCAAAATATAAAAATATATTCATGGCACAGTTGTTAAATACTTTAAAGTGATAAAACATGCATGCATGAGAAAATAATGAGAAAATGAGAAAATAATTACCATTAGCATTATTTGAAGCAATTTTAAAAACAAGTTAAATCCACATACTTGATGTGACTGATGTGATTTGGTTTAAATAAATAGTTTTTTGTATAAATGTATTATTTATATAAACAATAAAAATTATGGTATTGGTTTCTTGACAATCTCATGAGTACGGTAATCTGTAGATTTGTTCTTCTCTGCTGTCAGTCATAATTACACTTGTGAAATTGATCCATGGGACTGATTTAAAAAAAAAAGGTCCATCGTGGGAGACCAAGAACTCAAGCAGTCTGTAGCTGCAGAACCCCAAGTTCAGAGAAAGAAAGTGTGTTTGTGTGAGAGTAAAAGAGAACCAAAGTACATCCAGCTGTCAAAACCTATTTGGTGCACTCATAAGTGCTTGTGTGTGTGTATGTGTGTGTTCATTTTGAGGTACTTACAGGTGGGAGAGCGAGGACAGATCTTTGAAAGCTCCATCTGGGATCACAGCAATATCATTACCATGGAGAGACCTGCAGAGAGAAGAGAGAAATGAAGCCATCCAGGAGAGCCCAAAACACATAAATCAAAGTCTAATAGCAAACACACACACATACACATGCACATATCAATGAGGTACTTACAATAGGCGCAGAGACTTGAGGCCGTCGAAAGCTTTTACAGGAATACACCTCAGTCTGTTGTAGCTTAAAATTCTGGGATGAAACAAAAGATATTACAATATGTGCAAAAACATTTGCACAGAAATGTCAGACCGTAAAAACTCAGAAAGTGAAACAATTATAGATTTTGCAACTTAATAACCAAAATAAATTACTGAAATTAAGACGATAATGAAGATGATTTAATTATTAGATTTTCTAATTAAGTTAAGAACAATTATTGTAGGTAAAAAGTGTAGTAGAAAGTATCTAAAATGCTATGGCAAAAAAAATAAATAAATAAAAAAATGGTGCATGTTGCCCCTGTATTTATACATACTGCATACACACTTAAATGCACATATAATTTCAGGACTGTTAAAATTCACACACGCACAGTGCACAGATACAGACGTACACAACCACTCTAGTGTTTGCACAAAAAACACATGGACACACAAACCAAAGCCATAGATCATGTTGACACTCACAGGGTGAGCAGCTCGGACATGTTACTGAAGCTGTGGTTGGACAATGTGCTGATCTGGTTATTACTCAAATCGCTGCAAGAAAACACACACCCACACACACGCACACACACATACAAACAAAGGCAGAGTGTTATGAGCCACAAGAAAATCAAACACTTAAAGCCAACATTTAGGGTAAATGGCAATAACAAAAGGTGGCACAGCATTATTATTATTATCATTATTTATTCTTATTTACAGATGGTTATTGTTATTTATTACAGGTTCTAGGTTTTAAGTAGCAACTGCTTGTGCAATCATAGTGGCCATTCAACTGTGCAATATGATACCTGATGTACCTGTTCTGCTCCCCTGTATGGCAATGTTCATCTGAGACACATGTGATTTATTTATGTATTTGTTGTGTGATTTGAAAATGCAGCATACACTAAGCCCAAAAATAATTTCCCAAAGGGGACAAAAGATATTGTATCATATTGAAAAGCGTAAGATTCTTTATATTTAGGATTATTTCATTAATTTTATAATTCACACGAGCTGTTTTTTACTGCATTGCATTTTGTTTTTTGTTTACTGAGGGACTGAATATTTAAACCAAACTGCAAGGAATTACATATTATACTTTACATTAATGCATGGCGTAAGAACACATGCAAACTTGGCATGTTAAAAACAAATGGCTGAACATATCAATGCAGTATACAGTGACCTTTAAAACTGCAAACAGCAAACACAATGCATGTACAGCTGAGATTAAAAGTTTGCATCCCCCTTTCAGAATCATTAAAATATTATTTTAATTCATTATTATTTGACCTGAACAGTTAAACTGCCTGCTGTTCTTCAGAAAAATCCTTCGGGTCCAACAAATTCTAATTCAAAAGTTTTCAAAAGTTTTCACCCCCCAGCCCTGCATGGTTTTTCCTTCTGGAGCATTAATGAGTGTTTGAACCTTCTGTAATAGTTGCATGTAAGTCCCTCAGTTGTCCTCAGTGTAAAAGGATGGATCTCAAAATCATACAGCCATTGTTGGAAAGGGTTCAAATACACAAAAATGCTAAAAAACCTGGAGGGACCTGAAGGATTTCTCTGAAGAACAGCGGGCAGTTGAACTGTTCAGGACAAACAAGGGACTCATGAACAGCTATCACTAAACAAAAAAACACAGCTGTGGATCATTCAGGTAACAACAGAGTATTAAGAATCAAGGGGATGTAAACTTTTGAACCTGGTCATTTTTATAAATTCAACTATTATTTTCTCTAGTGGACTACATGTAAACATCTTTTATGTGAAATATCTTATGCGGGTCAGTACTAAATAAACAATAACATGCATTTTGTATGATCCCTCTTATTTTGGTAAAATAATTAACATTTTTATTGCTTCTGAAAGGGGGATGCAAACTTTTGACCTCAACTCTGTAGTACAACATACAGAAGCATTCAACAGCCTTGATGCTTTGCTTCACCTGTATGGACTTTTGTGGAAATTTGTATTTATGAAATAAATGCAATATGCTAAAATATAATAAACCTACAAAAAGCCATTGACAGTCTTATGAATTACTTAAAACCATATTTTAAAGTTGTTGATCATTCTTTATGTTGTATGTTTTGATATGTTGGGTGGAGATGGAATATTGTTTTCATAGGGCAGGACATAAGGGGGAAAGCCTAAATAAACCCTCAAAAAACAGCTACAAACATTTGGATTTTCTGGCCTTTGGCTGTATGAGAAAATGGATCAAACACCATATGTACAGGCTTACTCTGTCGGCTTAAAAGATTGCAGGTCTGCTATGATTGGTTGGTTTTAAACGGGCAGGGCCCTGATAACTGTGAAGTATCTGTGATTGGTTGACTCCAGACAGGGCTGTACCTACATGAGAGTGAGGTGTTTATAATTGGATAGTTCCAGAGGGACTTGCGTGAACTGGTTGCCATCGAGATAGCTATCAAAAAAAGACAAACAAGTTATTACTCAAACACAGAGGAAATAGCACATTAGCAACACTGTAATGGGAGAAACTTCAAAGATGTATATATAGCAGCCGTGTATTATTTCAGACGTCAAGTATGTTGTTGGAGACAGCTTAGTTTACATAAAAGGTGTGCCTGGATCAGATAAGGGGATTTTTGAAAATGGCCATTTCTTATGAAATGGCTATGAGGTTTGTGGCCATAGTGTGTTTGTGTACACTCACAGTTCAGTAACGTCTTTAGGAATGCCTTTGGGTAAAACCTTAAGTCCTTTGTTACTGCAGCGGACCACCGTATCCAAACACGAACACTCAGCAGGACAGCGAGCCAGGGGTGAACAGCTATTCTCATCATTACCTGCACACACACAAAGAGAAAATGAATCATTATGTTGTTGTTCTCATTTATCAGAAGTCGAGAATAATGAAATTTCAAATGAGCTTTTCGATGTGGAGATATTCCAGGTTGACTGTTTCGGTAAGCTTGCCTGAGTTTGTGTAAAGGAAAGATAACACTGAGCTATGCTCAAGTTAGCATAACTGATCATATCAAAGCCCTACTAAGAGATTGAAACAATATCTTCCGACACACATGCATATGTACTAAACACCCCTACACACACTCGTAGCCCTACCATCTTCGCAGGCAAAGTCTTGAATGGCCACGTCTTGAATAGGGATCTCCTTAAGAAAGTATGGGCTCTGACAGCGGGGGTTGCCCGTGACAATCCGTTTCTTACGGAGCCATTCCCCCAGCCAGGCCAGATGACAGTTACAGTTAAACGGATTGGCCAGCAAGTTCCTGTGGGATCGCATAAGGAAAAAATATGTTGCAAATATTTAGCAAAACATTCCAGAAGCTCACAAACAAATGTTCTGTTTCAAAACCTAATGAGCTGCATGTGTAGGCAAACTACCATCTTGAAAGCAGTGGTGTACGTGGTGTTCTGAAATGAGGAGACAAAGTCCTCAAAGTTTTCAATTCTATTTTGTATTTTTACATTTGCAATGTAATCAATATTCTATTTAATAAAGCTAAGTATGAATGTTATCATGTTTGTGTTTTTAAGCATTTTACATTTATTCCAAGATGATAACTCAAGGCAGTTAACAATTTAAACAATATATTTTATTTGTGAACGTATGTTCAGCTATTCTTATAAAATAGTTAACTTTTAACCATTTTTTAATTTTTCAGATCATTAGTCATCAACTGAGATTCACTTCACTAAAAATTACTCACTAAAAATTCCCAAAGATCATGTTTTCATGCCATTTTAAATCTTCTTTTGATGTAACAAAGTGGTTATATCTAAGTGTGTGAGTTGGTTACTTAGTTTTTCTTCCCATTAACTCCATTATATTGTTCATTCAGACTGAACCGATCATAACCAGTTAGTTTTCCCCCATTCACTCTCAAACCCCCCACCAAACCCACCGCACGCTTTAGGGGGTCTGTTAAAACTCAATGGGCTCTTTTGTTTGCTTTTGTTTTGTTTTAGAAAAGCAAGTAATTTATACACTCTTTAATGTTATATTTTGTAATATTGGCATTGTTTTATTTTTGTACAATAAATATTTTTTCTCATCCAGTATTCTGAGGAGGCACCGCCTCCCTTGCCTCCTTGGAGGAAACAACTCTACTTGAAAGGCAGGTATCTTATCTTTAATAAATCAGATGGCAGATGAGGCGAGAGAAATGTTTATTATAAATAAACTCAAATTTAGTTAAATAGTAAAAATTTGACTATTTTAATTTGTTTTAAGTCCCTGGTTTTTTCTAGTATTTGTGTGATTTGTGTGTTTTTTTTTTTTTTTTTTTTATTAAGATTTATACATCATCTGGAAGCTTTCCATTGATGTATTTGTTAGGATAGGATGAAATTTGTCTGAGATCCAACTATTTAAAAATCTGGAATCTGGAATGCCAAAAAATATAGAGGAAATTATGAATGAAATTCTTAGCAATGCATATCACTAATCAAAAATTTTGATATATTTACGGTAGGAAATTTACAAAATATCTTCACGGAACATGATCTTTGCTTAATATCATAATGATTTTTGGCATAAAAGAAAAACCCATAATTTTGACCCATACAATGTATTGTTTGATGTTGCTACAAATATACCCTAATATGCTACTTATGACTGGTGTTGTGGTCACATATCATGTGTCATGGAATTAGCATATCAATTTGCTAAAGTGAAGCTGTAATAAAATCAATTTTGAGTCAGGTTTTTGTATGAAACGCTATTTGAATAATGCACAGAGTTTCTGCTTATGTAGAATGATTCATATTATCACCTTAAGGACCCGTTCACATTAAGGACAGTAACTATAATGATAACTATTAGGTTTTAGTAATCATACAGATTATATTAGAATACGGAAGTCCTCATCATACATATAACAATAACTAAACAGAGGAATGTCTTCAGCGAAATCACTTTGAACATTTAATGCAGCAGTCAACATAACTTTTGCATGTGCTTACGATAAACAATGTTATAGTTATCACTATAGTTATCGTTCTTGGTGTGAACGGGCCATTAGGATAAAAATGTTCTCCTAGAAAACAGTCACCTATTTAGGGTAGCAAGGCAGCTAACTCAGTTTTGGAACAGCTTTAGTGAAAGAAAACAAAACACTTTGTTGTTATTGTGGTTTGATACTCACAGTGTTGAGAGGGAATGTAGTGTGTCAAAGGCTCCCGGGGACATGGAGGTGATCAGGTTATCATAGAGGGAGAGCAGCCTCACAGAGCTCAGACCAGTAAAACTACCGTTATTGACACAGCTTATCTTGTTACTCCTCAACATCCTGCACATGACAAACACACACATAATCTTTTAAAACAGCCAGAAGCGGAGAATGAGATTTGGTTTGGAACACACAAAGCAATGTGACCACACCTGAGAATAAAACCATACCTAGATATTATTTTTTGACAGTATCTGGATGCATTACCCTGAAGTTCAATCAAGTCATTCAGTCAAGTGTGCAAGCATGTGATACTCACAGTGTGCGGAGACCACTTAGGCCTTTCAGCATGCTGTAGTGGACGCTCTCCAAGCGATTGCTTGTCAGTATGAGTTCATTCACTCCACTGGCCCCCTCAAATGTGCCCTCCTCAATATCTGTGATCTTATTGTTACTAAGGTTACTGCAAAACAAAGAGAGTTGCCATGGTAATTTTGCTCTAATGATGGTTGCCTAAACTGGATAATGACAGATGACAAAGACACAGACAGAGACTTACATTTTGCGCAGTTGAGGAAGCTTCTTAAAGATTCCTGTAGCCTCCAGCACTGTAAATTCATTATTGTTCAAGCGGCTGCAAACAAATCAAACATATAATACAAGTAAATTACTCATTTATTCATTAAATTGTATGTGTTTATACAGTTGAGGTCAAAAGTTTACTTACACCTTGCTTCTGCAAAATGTTAATTGTTTTACCAAAATAAGAGGGATCATACAAAATGCATGTTGTTTTTTATTTAGTATTCAATTGGAGGAAAAGAAGAAGGTGAAACTGTGCATTAAGAGCCGGAGGGTGAAAACTTTTGAACAGAATGAAAATGTGTATATATTTTTTTTATTTTGCCTAAATATCATAATTTTTTCATTAAGTACTGCCCTTTAAAATCTACAGAAGATATTTACATGTTTCGCAGAAGACAAAATAAGTTAAATTTACACTGATCTTCAAATTTTATGATCTTTCAAAGTTTTCACCCCCCAGCTCTTAATACATTGTGTTTCCTTCTGGAGCATCAGTGAACGTTTGAACCTTCTGTGATAGTTGCATATGAGTCCCTCAGTTGTCCTCAGTATGAAAAGATGGATCTAAAAATCACACAGTCAGTGTTGGAAAGGGTTCATATACACAACAATGCTGAAAAACCAAAGAATGTGTGGGACCTGAAGGTTTTTTTTTTGAAGAACAGCAGGCAGTTTATCCGTTCAGGACAAACAAGGAACTTTTTTAACAGCTATCACTAAACAAAAAACACAGCTGTGGATCATTCAGGTAACAGTATTAAGAATCAGGTGTATGTAAACCTTTGAATGGGGTAATTTTTATAAATTTAACTATTATTTCCTCTTGTGGACTATATGTAAACATCTTTTATGTGAAATATCCTATTCAGGTCAGTACTAAGTAAAAAAATAACATGCATTTTGTATGATCCCTCTTATTTTGGTAAAATAATTAACAATTTGCAGATTCTGCAAGGTGTGTATAAACTTTTGACCTCAACTGTATGTTTGTAAGGTTCTGCACTATTCAGAATTTAATCTATATTAACTTTTTGAGACATTTTATTGGTATGGACTTTAGATAGAAGAACAGAAAAGGAGGGGAGAGACAGTTTGAATTAAAAATATCTTCATTTCTTTTTCAAAGATGGATGAAGATGTGTTTGGAACGAATAACTAATTCTTAGTGAGTAAATGAAGACAGAATTTCCATTTTTGGCTTAACTAAACCTTAAGGGATTGGTTTACTCCAGAATTAAAATTTCCTCATATTTTACTAACCCCTATGTCATCCAAAATGTTCATGCCTTTCTTTCTTCAGTCAAAAAAAAAAAATTAAGGTTTTTGAGAAAAACATTCCAGGATTTTTGTCCATACAGTGGACTTTGATGGGAATCAGTGCGTTAAATGTCCAAACTGCAGTTTCAGTGCAGCTTCAAAGGGCTCTACACAATCCCAGCCGAGGAATAAGGGTCTTGTCTAGTGAAATGATCAGACATTTTCTAAAAGAAATACAAATTTATATATCTTTTAACCACAAATGCTCATCTTCCACTAGCTCTGCGTTCATGGCTTCACGCATTACGTAGTCAACTTGGAAGTACCGACCCAGTGTTTACAAAGCAAACGTGCAAAGAAAATCAAACGCCCTTCACCAAAAAAAGGTAAAACAACGATGTTGGACAATTTTGAAGTTGATTGAGATTGAGATTTTTACCCTACCGTTCCTGTTTGAACCGAAGTAGACGTGTATCACAGAGCTAGTGCAAAACGAGCGTTTGCGGTTCAAAAGTAGTTAGTAATTAGTTTTTTTTGTTGTTGTTCTTGTTTTTTTTGTAGAAAATGACCAATTGTTTCACTAGATAAGACCCTTATTCCTTGGCTGGGATAGTGTAGAGCCCTTTGAAGCTGCAATGAAACTGCAATTTGGACCTTCAATCCATTGATCCCGACTGAAGTCCACAATATGGAGAAAAATCCTGGAATGTTTTTCTCAAAAACCTTAATTTCTTTTCGACTGAAGAAAGAAGACATTACTGTCTTGGATGACATGGGGGTGAGTAGATTTTCAGGAAATTTTAATTCAGGACTAAACAAATTCTTTAAATGAGAGACGGAGAGAGACACTCACAGTTCTGCTGTATATTGAGGTATGTGGTCTGGGATCTTTGTAAGCTTTTGTCCAGAGCAGTCCACTGTGGTTCCTTCACAGCGACACTTCTCTGGACATGCCAGGTCAGCGAAGCAATCCCCACCTAGTTTCGATCTGTAGTCTTCCACACCTATACACATAACCATACACACACAAACACACACCATTACACACCACACAATCACAAAAAAAGAGTGCATGAGAGAAATAGAAGACAGAGAGAGAAGGAGAGGAGTAAGCTTGAAGAAGTTTGGGTGGAAAGGTAGAGGGTCACTGGGAGGGAGGACGTTAAAGGTTAATTGTGCTAGACCAGAGGAAACTCAGTTATCACCATGGCAACATGCTATCGATAGTGTCATTCTTAACAACACAGAAAGCCATGCTGACTTACTAGCCATGACTTTGGAGTGTTGTGTTCACACACACACACACACTTATAAGAGGGACAAAGACGACAGATACATTCTTAACTGCACATCCATACAAACAAAGACAAAAGACATTCACACACACAAAGGTTGTCTCTTGTTGCTTGCCATGCTGTAGATGCTGCAAGACCTTCCATGGTGCTTGACAGAACCATGTATTAGTCCGAGTCTGCAACCACATGGTTAGATCAAGCACAAAGGAAAACCCCGCTGAATTTCCTCCACAAGACACAGAGAGAAAGAGAAACAAAAGACTGAGAGCTAAAGAATGAGACAGTCATTTGTTTAGCTGGGATAATCTAGCAGGAATAATGAAGAGAGTAATAGAGAGAGGAGAGGTGAAGGAAAAAAGCGAGAAGAGAGAAACAGAAGAGTGTGGCAGGAATATTGCAGCTGTTGTACAGTAAATAAACATAAGAACCAGCAGTTGTACGCACAGTCAAACGCACACGTTCACGTTCGGTTCACACAGTGTGCTTCATAAACCTCTAAACACATTTTTACATATATTTGGGTTCCTGGTCTGTGATTGGTTGGGATTGAAGGGGAGGGGCTTGTTGGGTGACGTCTTACTGGTTTCGAGTCAGTTACTTACACTTATTGATATGATGAATCCCTGAGTGTGTGTGCGAGAAAGGAAGAGAGAAAATATATAATACACTCAAACAGTCAATCCCTAATACTGGCGAACACTGAAAAACCTGTGTCTTAGATCCATGCCACTGTGTGCTATTTGTGAGCATGCACACAGCAAGAGTGACACTGATCAGACTGGTGAAGATTTGACAACAAATTAACATTAAACTGAAGCACCATTGTGTGTTGCTCATCTAACAGCTTAATATAAAAAACCAACAAATGTATTAGTAATTTGGTTTAAAACGCATGCCATGTCCCTGGAACTATACTCTTAATATGCATGTTGATTTATGGTTTTGAAAAAGCTTTATACAATTTGGAGGAGAAGTATACTATCTATCTATCTATCATCTGAATGAATTTAAATCAGCTGTTTCTATATATAAAAACTAGGGCTGTCAGTCGATTCAAATTTTTAATCTAATTAATTACATGATGTTTCGATTAATTCATCTAATTATTCGCAAAATAAATTTGACTGTGAAAATACCCACAAAAGATGAAAGCTATTTTTGTGTTAAATGAGAAAGTATAATGTAGGGATTAATTGTAGCTTTAGAAAGAAATATTTTATTTGATTCAGCATAAAATTAATTACACAAACATAGGCTATAACGGCCTAACGTAAACTATGGAACATAAAAGAAGATAATTTGAGAAACATCTCAGTATTTTTGTTCATACAATGAAAGTAATTGGTAACCAACACAGCTTTGTAACAAACAGAATTCAAAATACCTTCTTTTATGTTTCACAAAAGAAAGTATTATTTTAATTAATTTAACATTTTTTTTAAGTAATTTAATTTTTTTGGATAAACCATCCTTTTAATGCTTTTATTTTTATTTTTTTCAGCAGGTGGTATATATGCCTTTATAATTCGTTCAAATGGCTGATTCATTCAGGAATTAAGTAAATGGCTCTCTTTATGAATGGGCCTTTGAATCACTGATTCACACGATTCATTCAAAATGCATCATTTAGAAACTAAACACCGCTGTGTTGCTCTGAGACACGCAACAATTCTGCTATGGCTTCAAAGGTAATATGTTCTCTGCAAAATTGAGCAAATACACATAATAAAGTGTTTAAAATATAACACAATGTTAACTTCTTATTTACTGAACTGTAAATGACGTACTGGTCTGGGGACAGGGTCAGTGTGTTAACTTCGTCAAAATATTTTAATAGTGTTATTTTTTCATAACTAATTAATTAAGTTAAAGTGTTAAACTGACAGCAAAAATTGTATAATACATTAAAGTTTTTTAAATGAATGCTAAATTACCTAAGGTTACCCAAATGAATTTCAATCAACAAATAAGGTATATAAATGCATATTTGTATTACTTTTTTTAATTAATAAAAACAGGTTAATAAAGAAAAGGTATATTCAAGTCATTGTATGTATGAAGTGCATTTATTATGCATTTTTGAATAAATGATTAGATTCTGGTAATCTAATCTAGATTCTATATTAGATTATGAGTACTGTCATTGACCCACGAGCTACACAAGAACACAACACCATTAAAATCTATCTGCATGATAATGTGCATGTAATTTGCGTGCATTAGTGTAGTAGTCCAAACTCTTTTGTGCAGTACACACACAAACAAAATGTTTAGTAGCTGAACATACCTGGTATAAAATATTGCTCTTTAGCTAAACAAAGAGAGATACATAGAGAACTGAGAGGAAAGCTGTGTGCGTGTCTAGATCAATAAATGAATATGAATATTGATCAGAGAATCCTGCTCATTTATAACCCCACAGTGATCAATACTCAACTGACAGACAGTAAACTAATAATACCCCTCCAAACACACACATTTGCATTCTGATTTATAAACTGCTTAGACAAGAGAAGATAGCTCATGCTGAGACCCTCAGAACTGTATATATGTCTGTATAAATGAAAGCTGACTAAGATGTTTACACCCTTGAACTGCACACACACAAGCATTCTCACTGGCTCTAAAGTCCATGGTCAGAAACAGACAGGAAGAGGCAGGGTCAAGACTTGGCGTCTGTAAGCAAATCTGGCAAATTACTCAAAATTATGCGTACACTTGAACTACAGATTTTCGTGTCTGTATGTACCTGAACAGCGGAACTTTTTGCTCTTGATCTGGCCGATGCGTTTGTTAGCAAGGCGACGGGGACTTGTGCATCGAGCTCCGCTGGTCTCAATCGGGTTGTCTTGCAGGTAGTCAGCTAACCACTTCAAATGGCAGTCACACATGAAGGGGTTCTGAGCCAAATGACTGATAAATATAAAATATTAAACACAATTACGATTAACGGTCATAAACGTGACCCTGGACCACAAAACCAGTCATAAGTACGGGTATATTTGTAGCAATAGCCAACAATACACTGTATGGGTCAAAATTATCAATTTTTCTTTTATGCCAAAAATCATTAGGATATCAAGTAAAGATCATGTTCTATGAAGATATTTAGTAAATTTCCTACTGTAAATATATCAAAACCTAATTTTTGATTAGTAATTTGCAATGCTAAGACCTTCATTTGGACAAATCTAAAGGCAATTTTCTCAATATTTCGATTTTTTTGCACCCTCATATTTCAGATTTTCAAATAGTTGTATCTAGCCCAAATATTGTCCTATCCTAACAAACCATACATCAGTGGAAAGAAGCTTATTTATTCAGCTTTCAGATGATGTATAAATCTCAATTTTAAAAAATTGACCCTTATGACTGGATTTGTGGTCCAGGGCCACAAACAAGGTGTTCAGTTTCTTGACAAACCTAAAAAAATACACTCAAATTTTTAATCCCAACCTACTGACCAGCCAAGAGTTTTTAAAATTCCCTTAAATATGACGATACAAGGTACCTCCTTTTAAAAATATAAAGGCTGTTGTATTTATACATATAAATACAGTAAAAAAATTAAAAAGTAAACATGATTTTTCAAATGTCATTATACTACAGTCAAAATGGTTTATGGTGTAACAAATGTTACGTAGTATAACTCACAGTGTTTGGATGGCTCTGAGAGATGAGAAGGTTCCCTTTGCGATGGTCTGGAGTTTGTTGTCATAAAGTGACAGAAGATTCAGATTCTGCAGGTCTTGGAAAGAATCTACGCGCAAACAATTGATCTTGTTTGCATTTAGCAACCTGTTGGGATAAACGTTCGCATGTGACATTTTACACAAATCTCTCAGGCAAACTGGAAAATCTATACATGCGTTGTAAATTGAGATATTATAAATGCCATATGCAAATAGATTAACATTTCTAGACAAACATATGAGCGAGACTTAGAAAGAAAATTCCCTGTGGTCTTCAGACACATTTACAATGCCTTATAGGAGAACAAAGCTGTGAATAAACAGTGGCTTTATTTTACAAAGCAGCTTTCGTATAAACAGGATTTATATGTTCCGCATCTCCTGCAAAGCAATAAAACCGTGTGTGTGCTGTGAGTTATTGGCACCAAATTTTTATATTTGTGAGCATACACAAATGTTAGTTATTTCTGAAAAATTCAAGAGTGAGAAGGAATACATTCAATCTATATCAATTTTGATATATAAAACATGGTTTGAGCGCATGTGGGGTTGTAATGTTATGTAGTAGCAACAAATGCTTATGGTCTTGTTAAACTCCTATAAATACTTGGATTAACAAGCATTTCCTAAACATACTCCTCAGTGGAAGTGTGTGGTATGTGTGTGTGAATTTATGTCCAGTTGTGCTGTCTGTCATCAGGGAAACGTGCACACACACATACACACGTTTGTTTTTTCTATCATGATATGAACATTGAACTAGGGATGTCAAAAGTGTCCATCCCTGTTGAATAAAACAACATATGCTGGTTAGATATAAAGCATTTTAAAACTGGTTAAGTTTTAAAGCATTTTGAAGCTAGTTTGAGCTGGTTTAAGCTGGTCATTAGTTCATCATGAGCTAGTTTATGATGGTGCTGAGCTGGTTATAAGCTGGTTATGAAGCTGATTAAGCTGAGCAGGAGCTAGTTCCTTAGGACCAGCCCATGACCAGCTTAAACCAGCTCAAGACCAACTAAGGACCAGTTTAAACCAGCTCAAACCAGCTGCCATGCCTCAAAACATCCCTAAACAGAACATGCTGTTTTTTTCAACAGGGATACCACAACTTCAGTACTAAGTGTGTACTAAAATCAAAAATCCTTGTTCTGGTAGGATATTTACAGTATGTAAACATCAAGATTTCTGTCAAAATATCAAATGCAGTACAAATGCAGGGTAATGTACTTGCCACTGTGAAGTATGTCTCTAAAACTCTTTTAAATGACAACTGACAAAACAAAGAGGAAAAAATACTGCTCTTTTATTTTTTATTACTGACTGTTTAATTGAAGCAATGTTGACTTGCTAAGAAATACTGGTAAAGATTCACAATAAGGTGTTTAATAGCATATCAGCTTTTCCTGTGGTATTTTTACTGTGGTATAAGTTGATATTGGGAATTACTGACATTGGTATCAACTCCTAAAATGTTGGTATCTTGACAACTCTGTGCAGAGCTAATGATCTTTCCCCTCACACAAACCATTTGGCATTATTAGATTTTAATTGAGTCATTATTTAGTGTGATTATTAAGCCGTTTTCCAATGGCTGGTCCTCAGACTTGGCAAAATCTGACCCACCCACACTCAGAGAGAAATAAAAGGCCTTCGTTCATAGCATTTTCAAGCATAAATTCATAGAATGTGCATTACTCACAGTAGCTGCAATGAGAATAGTCCATCAAAAAGGCCTTTGGGAAGTTCAGTGATTTTATTCCCATATAAAACCCTGAAAGGCAGAAACACAAGGGAACATTAAATAAAAGCAAAGATTAAAGATGTTCATTACCCACCCACACACACAACCATTCATCAAAAAAGGCTTCTCAAACAGAGCACAAGATGCACCACCACAAATCATCCCAGTGCAACCAGTTTTGAATCATATTTAAACTCAAATGAAATCGTATGGACCCAGATTCATGAGGTAAAATCATGAAAAACATGTGCGGAATAATCTTCTTGTGATGAATATATCAATTACATCTCATATTCATGACTTTATCTTAATGGTCTATAACCCTACACAAACCGAGGTTGTCGTAAAAATGGGTGATGAATATTGGCAAATACAGAACTAATCTAAAAAGGCCACGCAGGGCAAAAAATTTCTTGGCATTTTTATTTTAGAATGAATAATGGTGTTGTGGCTTTGGCTATATGCTGATATCCTACATATGTGCAGCCCACACAGAAACTCTACAGAAAGCTTCAAGATTTGTAACGTCTGTCTTTCACAAAGTTGTACAAAGTTGTTCTTTTGTATGTTTGTTTATTAAATATTTTGACTAATTAGATTAGTCCTTAAGCTACTAATCAGTGTGTAGCATCAGGAATTTCGTTCAACAGGCAGATTTCCCCCCCAAAATCAGCATCTAAAAAAAAGTCTGCAGATTCTGTCTGAGCGTGCATTTGAAGTATTTCATTACTGTGATGTCATATCAGGACTTGCATGTGTGTGTTCGCTTATGTTTCACATTGGATCACTCTTCTGGCTTGAAATTGTATTTTTTCAAGAGGAGAGATTTTAAATGGCTGGCTGGTGTTCCTAAGAGGCTGGTCCGAAGGGAACGAGAGAGAGAGGGAGAACTGTTCCGCCCACTAAGTTCTGGCTCATTGGAACCCGGTCAGTAAAGTAAACCAAAGAAAATACAGAGACCAAGCAAGAAGGACATATACATCCCATCCCCCTAAAACACACATATTGCACGCTGAAAATGCCAGGCCAAAACAAACAGCTTAATATATTTGAGCAAGAGCTTATATTAGAGTGTTTCATATTCTAAGGGTTTAGCCATATACTGTATAAGAGGGGTTATTTGTTTTGGAATTACCATGCTTACTTGCTCGCAACAAATTGCCACCTTGTAAAGTCCTTACGTTTTCTCATGAGATCAATATTCATTTACTTATACAACTTAGTTAAAGACAGAACAGTTATTGGAGGTGCCTTTAAAACTGTTAATCTGTTGAAAATGTCCTGTATGTTTGAATGGCGGTTAGGTTGACTCAGACTCTACAGGGATCTATCTGCTCTGTTCTCTAAAAGCTTGAATGAGTCAGATCATCAAAAATTGAAAGAATGATGGAAGCTTAATATAACTCTTACATTCTCTTCTCACGCACACACACACACACACACACACACACACAAATATACATATATACTCACAGAGAATTCAAAGATCGGAGACCTTGAAAGGAGTCTGAAGCCAATTCGGTTATTTGATTATTACTCAAATCTCTAAAAAAAAAAAAAAAAGAAAATTAGAGAAAAATGAGGAACAAGTGCACTTGAGTGTGATTACGTATGTATGTGTGCTCGCAAGGACACACACTCACATTCTCCGCAGCCGTTTGTAAGGTGAGAATGCTCCTGGTGGAATAATCTTGATGGAGTTCTGCTCCAGTCGGCTGTGAACGGAGAGAATAAACCAGATCAACAAATGGAGGGAACGTGGCAGAGGGGAATAATCCAGGTGAGGCTAACTGGAAAATTATAGGCACTGACAGCAGTATTGAGGAGTTATTGGAAAATTATGATGGGTGATGGACGATGACTGATTTGGAATGCTAAACCTTGGACATTAATTCTGAGCTTAGAGTCTGTTTTTGTAATACAGAAATTTAATACAATAAGAGGGGTACCAAGACAAAAGAAGGGAGAAATCAGTGTGACAGGCACAAATGTAAGATTAATGTCAATATATCTGGGATGACTTTAATCACAGTGTAGCAGCTGTGTCAGTTTGCTGTAGTTCCAGTTTGAGGCAGTGCCCATGTCTGGATGAGTGAGTATGCTTGTGTGATTTGGTCAGACTAAGAACAAATCCAACATCTGTGTTCTATGAAAAATTGAATTATGAACACACTGACGTTTCAACATTGCCTTAAAAGTGCACTTAGGGTTTTTTCGGCATTCAAACATTTACCCCTTAGGAAAAGAACAGTTATGTTAGCATCAGTTATATTAGTAGCAGCAAAACTGTTGTATTTTACATTACGGCGGTCACATCATAAGCTTGCCATAGGATTTAATGTACATAGAGTGAGTGACCTAATGAGGTCGTCTCACTTTATCTCAGTTGCCTCCCTCTTATCACATACTTTTGCTTGAGTAATAATTGAATAATGACTTTGGAAACCTATTATCTGCTCATAACAAAAATAAATACATATGACCCTGGACCACAAAACCAGTCATAAGGGTCAGTTTTTGGAAATTAAGATTAATACATAATCTGAAAGCAGAATAAGATTTTCATTAATGTATGGTTTGTTAGGATAGGACGATATTTGGCCAAGATACAACTATTTGAATATCTGGAATCTGAGGGTGCAACTAAAATCAAAATATTGATAAAATCACCTTTAAATTTGTCTAAATGAAGTTCTTAGCAATGCATATTACTAATCAAAAATTAAGTTTTGATATATTTACAGTAGGAAATTTACAAAATATCTTCATGGAACATGATCTTTACTTAATATCCTAATGATTGTTGGCATAAAAGAAAATTTGAACATTTTGACCCATACAATGTTTGGCTATTGCTACAAATATACCTGTGCTACTTATGACTGGGTTTGTGGTCCAGGGTCACAAATAAATAAATAATTAAGAGGTTATTGTGGGTTTTTTTCTCATTATTGTCAGTACCAACATATTTTAGTTTATAGTTAAGATGTTATTTCTTGTAATTCTGACTAAATATCTTACCGATGCTACTTTATTTCATTTTGATCTCACAATTGCAATGTTACTTTATTTCTTATTTCAAACATTTTCTCACAATCATCAGTTTATTTTCTACTCTTTATAGTATTTCCCTAACGGTTTTCCATATATAGCTGACTGTATTTCTACAACTGATGCTTCGGTTTGAGTGCACTTTTGAACATGCAGACACAAATCGAAAAAAAAACTGAAAAGAAAAAAATGTATTGTACACTTAAGCTAATTAAATCTTCATTAAATATAAAAATGTGAATAAAAGGTTGATGGTGTGTTAGAGGAATAAATATAAATCAACATCATCTGTAATTTTCCTACCTGCCAAGTCAAGTAATAAGAAGCATAAATATATTATTCATTCAATACTCCAACATATAGCAATGCTTATTTATAACATTTCGCCTTCTCGCTGTCTCTCTCTAGATATCTGTTCTTCTCTTTGACAGTAAATATGTCATAAATCAGATAAGCTCTCCAAAGTTGACAAAGCATGAAAATCGGGCTCCCGCATAGGTGGACGAACACACACATACACACACATTTCATTCAACCGGAGCCAAATGAGATAATCCGACTCATCTGCCAAGACCCTGCATGCGGCTTTCAGAGGAAGAAAAACGAAGGGATGACAGACAGAGAGAGAAGGGAAGAAAAAAAGACAGACAATGACCCTGGCAGTGAGAGGCACAACAGTTTAAAAAAGATGTGGCGTCTCAATCCAGGCCCTGTTGGCAGCATGTTGGCCCACAGAAGAGATGCCATTGATAAAATAAATCCATTTCCACACTGCATTAATGCGCATGACTTCAGCATGGCCTCCGTAGTTAAAATACTTGATACAGATACAACCCTCACTGTGTGTATGTGTGTTTGTGGAATGTGGAAGCTACATCTGTCAAAAAGCAGGCAGACATCAGACTAGTGCCAAACAAATCCACCATTACACTCAACCTAATACAAGAATGAGGAAGACACATAAACAGTTTTGTCGATGACAGCTATACGTACATGAGAGAGAGTGTGTGTGTTTTTGACCTAACTCAAAAGGAATCCAGAAAGGGTTTACATTTATAACTAGCTGTATATAAAATCAGTATGTCAGTTAGTGCATGTAATGTCTCTCTTTAGATATCTAAACCTATGTGTGTGTGTGTCTGCTTCTTACTCACATTTCAGTGATGGTTTCTGGGAGGTTGGTGGGTATTTCAGTCAGACCTTTCCCCCGGCAGTCCACGATGTTATTACTGCAGGTGCACAGCTCAGGACACTGCAGCACACTACAGGACGAGTGTGACTGGGGCCCTAAAACACACATACAGAGAGATGACAGCGATGCAGGGGTATGTGCTACACAAAGGAAGGTTTAGTTTAGGTTGAATTTAATTAAAAAAATAAAAAAACAAACTTTCTTGAGCAAAAATATGTGGATTGCATATTGCAACTAAATGCAATTTGAAGTAACTCCCAATGTTATTTCAGCACAAACAACTTGCCTTCACTGAAGTCTTGAAAGCATGAGCAAAAAAAGAGAACAGCCAGAAAATGGACAGAATATGAAAGCTTTGACAACACAAAACAGCAAATCATGTATTTATTCTCTTTATTCTCACCGGCTTTTTTTTTCCTGTAAACAAGCCGTACAACTAAAACACACACACACAAACTTACCTGTACACGTAAACTCTTTCTTCTGAACCTCAGCAATGTTGTGGCCCCTTAAGGAGGGCGGAGCCATACACTGCGTGTAGAGGCCAAGGCGGGGCCTCTGTCTCAGCCAATCAGAAAGCCAGGCCACATGGCAATCACATAGCAGATTATTTGAGTGCAGACGACTAGAAAGATGGAAAGTTAGAAAGAGTGATTTGAAGGTCCAAAGGCAGTCTAAGCTAATTTTTATGTTCATTAATTACTGTCTTCCACTCGCAGACAAGATTCCTTTGTTGACTCTGGTGATTCTGTGTGGTCAGCAGCTTAATGTTAAACTAAATAAACAACATTTAGTTGTTGCTGGCTGTGAAAACCTGAAGTAACAAGCCAATTATATTTTCTAATATGACATGACAGTAGAGCATGTGTTTAGAGAGATAGAGGAAAGAGTTTATTTTGGGGAGTATCTTGTTATGGCAGAAATCATCACAGACGTATGACCGACTTCACACTGAACAGAACTAGAGAAAGCACTGAAATGGACTGCTCTTGTTTTATCTCTCTCCAGAATTCTTTCCTTCCCAATGGGCGTTGAAAAGGCTTTTGAATAGGTTGGGTCAAGAATGAGAACGATGAAAATCACTTTAGTCCACTGAAATGCAGCAGAAAATTCTAACCATTTGAAGTTTTACTGTGCTCTAATCTTATATTATCAGCTTGCTGAAACAGAAACAGATGGTGATCAGTATATTGAACATTACAATAACTTATTTTTATACTTTATTTTTTCCCAATATAATTTTTAATCAGAAAGATAAGGTCACCTTGTCACTTAATTGCTACATGATTTTTAACATGTTTATTCAATTGGATAAAATACATTTTGGGATTTTTTGATTTAATTAATTAATTTATTATTATTATTATTTTTTTTTTAACGTTTAACGTTTATGTACACTTTTTGTAAAAATACCCCTACTGAACTCTATTATAATATCTATTAAAGGAGAAGTCCACTTCCAATTCACATATTATGTACTCACCCCATTGTCATCCAATATGTTTGTCTTTCTTTCTTCAGTCGTAAAGAAATAATGTTTTTTGATGAAAACATTTCAGCATTTTTTTTCATATAATGGACTGATATGGTGCCCCGATTTTGAACTTCCAAAATGCAGTTTAATTGCGACTTCAAACGATCCCAAATGCCAGCTGAGAAACGATCCCAGCTGAGAAAGAAGGGTCTTATCTAGTGTAACGATCGGTTATTTTCATAAAAAAATAATGTAATTTATATACTTTTTAATGTCAAATGCTCTGGTTTGTTCTGGTTCATGACAGTTAGGGTATGTCGAAAAACTCCCATCTCATGTTCTCCCTCAACTTCAAAATCGTCCTATATCGCTGTTTTACCTTTTTTGTTAAGGGTGTTTGATCTTCTTTGCATGTTCACTTTGCAAACACTGGGTCGGAACTTCTGCAGCGATGTAGGATGATTTTGAAATGATTTTTGAAGTTGAGGGAGAAAATACGATTGTTTTTCGACATACCCTAACTGTCTTGAGCTAGAATACACAGAGTTCAACGAGAGCAAGGCAAGATGAGTGTTTGAGAATAAAAAGTATTCAAATTGGATGTTTTTTTGAAAATAACCGATCATTTCGCTAGATAAGACCCTTCTTCCTCGGCTGTTTACAACCGCATTGGGATGGTTTGAAGCTGCATTTAAACTGCATTTTGGAAGTTCAAAATCAGGGCACCATATCAGTCCAATATATGAAGAAAAATGCTGAAATGTTTTCCTCAAAAAACATAATATCTTTACGACTGAAGAAAGAAAGAAAGACATGAACATCTTAAATGACAATGGGGTGAGTACATTATATGTGAATCTTTGTTTTGGAAGTGGACTTCTCCATTTAATATTATGATTCTTTCTTTTTTATATTTTCAGTATTCATTTGAAGTTTTAGTGATTTTTGTTATGTGCTTTTGTACGCTTTTTTTTCTAATATTTATATTTTATTTTATTTAAGCTTTATTTCAATCAGCAAAATAGATTTTTAACACCTTTAGTTTTAGTTACAACAACAGTACTGTATGGTATCCACAATATAGGTTTCATTGTCTTAATAGTCCTTCCCATCTTGGCATTCACTGGGTTTCTTTCCATCATCCATTGCTGACGTTTAGCTAACAAGGACCAGAATACCGATATAGCAATTAGCTACTTTAGCTCATCACATAAATGGGATTAAATCATGATCACACACAAAGGACTCCAATCTACAAAATGTATGCTAATGAAACATACATATTAATGTGGTTATTACATCCTATTACCCCATAATCACACTTATTAAGGGCCAGCATGATAAGTGCTAGATAACATGCCAACGACAGTCTGAAGAACTGGTTTAATGCAGTTTGAGTGTGTGTGTGTGTGTGTGTGTGTGTACTTGTTTTTGCTACATTGTGGGGACCAAATGTCCCCACAAGGATAGTAAAACCTGAAATTTTTGACATGGTGGGGACCGGCCTGCAGTCCCCACAATGTTAAAAAATTATTAAAAATAGTAAATGATGTTTATCTGAAAGTGTAACAATGCAAACATGTTTTCTGTAAGGGGTAGGTTTAGGGTTAGGGTTGGGTAAGGGGATAGACAATATCGTTTGGTCAGTATAAAAACTATAGAAATCTATGGAAAGTCCCCACAATTCACAAAAACAAACGTGTGTGTGTGTGTGTGTGTGTGTGTCGGATACTCACAATGTCCTAAGCTTGGGCATGTGGTTAAAACTGGCCACTGACAAACGAGAGATATTGTTGTTGTTCAGTGTGCTGTGAAACAAAGACAGAGAAAGATAATAATCATTTCATAGACCTTTTAAGAACAAACATTCTGTATTACAGTGAATGGTTACCACAGCTGCCCTTGGTTCCCAACTGCCTTCATTGTATAAAGATCATCCTAGACATTTTGGTAAATAACTCCTTTTGTGTTCTGCATGAAAAACATGCTTATAGTATAGTTTGAGAGGGTAATTTCTGACAGAACTTTGGGTGAACTATCCTTAATATTCCATACACAATCTTATATAATAGTTTCAATATTTCTTCATGCATGTGTGTGTTTATTATTTACTTATAAATTCACATCTGCTATTTATTACATCTCATAAACCCTTTTCTGTCCATTTGTCACAAAGCATCAAAATAATCCTAGTAAAATAATCTGACACAATCCCATTTATCTGTTTTGATTCTATTCTCTCTAACAGGATTATTCCACTAATCCAACTTTAAAAAGCAGATATGTATTTTATACAATCATTCAACACTCAGCAGGCGTGATCTGACAGCCGAACACAGCATGTCTCCTGCATACAGAGAAATCCATACAAACTTCACATGAATATATCATTTTCTAATCTCAATTTCAATCTAAAAATCAAACAAAGTTTCTGGAACGGTCTCAAAACCTGTGTGGCCCAGCTTTGACCCAAGATGGTGATATCTGAAAAAATCTTTGCAGTGGCTTTAATTCAACACAACACAATCTTGCAAGTTCACACACACACACACATGCAGTGCACTTACAGTACTTCTAGGTCCCGCAGAGCTCTGAACGCTCCGTCTTCAATGCAGGAAATCTGATTATAGTCCAGCTGCCTGAGAGAGAATAAACAGAGAGAAAATATTTGAAGATGATGATGTCGGTTCTTCTGTTTAGTGTTCAGTTATTATGGTAATAGAGTAATACACTCTCATAAAAAACATACATCCTTGGCTCACTTGTCCTTCAGTCTTTTTTTTTTCTCTGACTCATTTTGCTACTCTCTCAGTCTTTTCTCCCCTCATCACTGTTCTTCACTTTCCAGCCTTCTCACTCTGTGTGCTGTGCTCTCCTCCACTATTGTCTACCTGCACTGCCCACTCCTCCCATATATGTGTGTGTGTGTGTGTGTGTGTGTGATGGTCAGTTTGCCTGGGCATCTCATTAAAGCACACAATGATTAATTCAAAGCTCTCTTTCTCTCTTTATTTCACACATAGATACAGAAGACTCACAGGTTTTTGATCTCAGTAGCTCCTCTGAATGCTTTTCTGGGAATCCCCTGGATTTGATTTTCACTCAGGTCACTGGAAAATAAAGAGATAGAACATTAATTATCATATGCAGTTATAATGAAGATGTGTCTTAGAATGATCTGTAAATTTCTTTAAAGCAGAGTGTACACTGAATCGTTTTCTTTCACTGTTGTTGTGCACAACAAAAGCAACTGTAGACTGAGAGCTCAACTGTCAGACTGTGCAATATACATCTTAGTTTAGCCAAAAATGAACATTCTGTCATCATTTATTCATCCCCATGTCATTTCATAACTGTTTGAGTTTTTTGCTACTCAAATGGAGAATGTGTGAGTGAAGCAGATGTGAAGAATGTTCTAGTTTCTGTTTGCATGCCATAACAATAAATGGGAGTTTGGAGCTTTTAATCATCAAAAATTACATTAAAGTATCACAAAAATGGTTTATATGACTTCATATGACTATAAGTCTTCCGAAGCTATTAGCCAGGGGTCACCAAACTTGTTCCTGGAGGGCCGGTGTCCTGCAGAATTTACCTCCAACTTTCCTCAACACACCTGCCTGGACGTTTCAAGTATACCTAGTAAGATCTTGATTAGCTGGTTCAGGTGTGTTTGATTAGGGTTGGAGCTAAACTCTGCAGGGACACCGGTCTTCAAACTGGGTCTGGTGACCCTTTCTATACGCTTTAAAAAATAAATAGTTGAGAAAACTTAAAAAAATAAGGCAACTTGATGCAGTAAGACTTTTGAGTTCTCTCAACAATAGTTTTTTAGTTTTTTCTCAGTAAAGATACTTTGTTTAGCCAACATAAATTTGCTAGTTCATGCAGTGCTGATTGTCTTATTTTGCTAATAGAAAAAGTCTTGTCACATCAACTGACAAGAATTGAACTGACAACAATTACTGTTGTTTAGGTAATTTATTTTTTTATGTATCAATTTTTATTTACAAATGACAAACTGTGAATTGTTATAGAAACCCTAATGGATAACTGTTAATCAATTGTCTTTGTACAACATCTTACAAGACTAAGATATCCAGCAAACAGATATAAGTGGTGGAACATACTCTAGGCCTCAAAACTAGACACACAAACCTCAAAATGGTTGCAATCAACAAATGTTAAAAAGATGAGCTCTTAACATCACAGCGCAACAAATAACTAACAATAATGACAAAACAGCAACAAAAAGTTTAAATTAAGCCAGCAAACAGTAAAACAATAATCCTATAACAGTAACTGCATAATTTATTCACGCTGCAATGCATGCTGGGAACTCAAAAAGCATTAACATTTCAACAGTATGAAATTCTTTGTTCAGACAACTGTGTTTGCGTATTTGGGACAACATTTGGGGTTATTTTGTTGGTCTGACAAGGGTTTTTATGTTGTTTCAAGAAAAGAGCATTTTTTTTTTTATATTTGAGACTCAAAATGTTTCGTAAACTGGAAAATATGCATTTACATTTTTTTTTTACACTGTATGAAATTAAAGATGATAAATCAGACTGATTAAATCAATTCAATCTGACGTAATGCTGTTGTAATTAAAATAAATAATAAATACATACAAATATGTAAATGAATATAAAATATGTTGTCAGCTGAATGTTGTACAACTTTATATTCACTGTTTTTGTGATCTAAATGATCTAAATGACCATGTTTTGCTTAAGTGTTTTTTCTTTAATTGCTAATGCGACCTTTTTACATCACAGACTCAACAAAATTAAGCATTGCTTGGTAATTGGTTGACCTAAATTGGTATTATCTAATTGTATACTTAAATTTAACAGTTGACAGCTATTTAACCTAATTCATTACATATCCTTCTATCAAAGTTATCTGAAATTATCAAGAAGTATTTGTTCTGACACAGTTTTACACAGTTCTTGTCATATTTTATTACCATTTTCTACTATAGCAAATAAACTGTGATAATGTGAAAAATGTTGAAGGTGTCTGAAAAAAATTGGTTTGACTGTATTACTTTTGAAACTCAATCTCCAGGCTCCATTCATTGTTACTGTATGGAAACGAGCAACAGGGAACTCTTTCAAAATTTCTTCTTTTGTGTTTCTCAAGAGAGAAAATCATACAGGTTTAGAGTGACAGGAGGGTGTGTAAATGATGACAAAATGTCTGATAGAAGAGACAAAACGACAAAATAAATGCTTTATGAATCATTAAAATTTGTCTCAAACTGCTTTAGATAAATGGTCAGTATAAAATATAAAAGAAAGAGAAGACAGTTACTAGAGAAAAATAAAGGAATGATATAATTAATCACTTCAGCAAAATCCTCCAGTGTGAAATCTACACATAACTAATAGCCTTGGTGTTCAAACAAGACATAAAAAGATCACAGTCACGCATAGTATTCAACATACATCGACATCTGCAGACACTGTCAGCAGGAGAAAATAAACAACAAAAGTAAAAGAAAGTGGGAAGAAAAACAAGAACAAAATGAAATATTCCCCTTTTTCAAATATAACAGCTGAAGGAAGAAAGGCAACAAATATGCACACACACCAAACTCTAATGCACACAGTTATGATGAGACTAAACAAACATTTCAAACTGAAGTCTCAGGTTCTTTAGGCATCAGAGCAGACATTTAAACAGCCTGGGTAAGTCTTCAGCGCTCTTTAAAAATGTCATCCTGACATGACCCGAACGTGAACTGAATGGGAATCGTCTTTAATCAGGTTCATCTGTGCCTGTACAGGACACCGACACCGATCTGTGTGCGCATTTATGAGATCAAACGTACTTCTGGATTACAGCACAAACATTCCAGCTGTCACCCAGATGAGAGCGGGACGAATTCAGGCACAGACAAACTATTTAAATCAAATCAAACAATTAAAAAAAGCTGTTCCCAGTTCAACAGGCTGACTAACATTGAATAAAGCACCACACTCACGCACAAAAGACATGGTGGGAGGTGAGCTAGACAACTAGGGAGGCTCACACACACACACACACACACAGAGACAAACGCATATATACAACTTCAGTGGCAGCATAGAATGGAACACCCAGGAGGGCATCAAGAGCAGAGAAAGAAACAGAATAAAAGAGAGAGAAAGAGGGTTGAATGATGACCCCTGAGCACCTTTAGAGGAAGTGCTTCACTCGCTCTCTTCCTCTTTTCAATAAATGAACAAAAACTAACAGAAGCTTAATCCCTGCTTTCATCCCACTCCCTGTCCTTCACTTGCTGTCACTTTCACTCTTTCTTTTTTCCCGCTGTGGGAAGAAAAATTCATATAACACCATAAAACACTGAGGGAAGTTTAATCTAATCAATGCATTATAATCATTCTCTTTGTTACCATACAATGTGAATAAATGCTAATTATAACCTTTAATTAATATCAATTATCATAATAGTCACTACCAAAATGCTTCCATTTTTTTTTTTGTTCAAGGGGTCACATGATCAGATTTTAAGCCCCGGTCATGTGATCGAATCTCCATTCAGGGGTTCCCAAAGGTTGACCTTTTCACTCTTGGAGTGTGCATGTGTGCGGGTTCCTGTGTGCGCGTCTCCGTAGGGGGTGACTTTAATGAAGTGTCTTCCCTCACGCAAAGCAGACTCTCAAAGACAACCCTCTCATTTATAGACGTACACCCGCGCACACATACACACACAGCATGGGACCCTCACAGATCATGAATAGCCAGTTCAGCTAGCCAGACCTGTCAATCAAATTCCTCAGCCGTCAATCATAATGGGAGACAGACACTCAGTCTCCAAAAACTACACACTGACCGTAAGAGATCAACTCTCTGTGTGTGTGTGTGCGGCAAGGTCACGCCAGACAGAGATAGATTGTCTGTCTGTCGAGGGCTCTATTCATCTAGATGCCTGTCATTTTCATGAGTGACACATGACAGCACCAATCACAGAGCAGCAGGATTTCAATGAAAATGCCAGGGAGACAGACAGGTATTTATAATATCAAAAATATTCACTCACACACACAGACACACACACACACTTGTCTGCATGTAGCCGCAGTGATGGATTTAATCTTCATCCACTAGGGGGCAGTACAATCTTACCAGCATGGACGACCATACACAGACACCAACATATACTATTTTTTTTTTGTTGTAGGCTTACTTGTGTCTATTAACCTTATAAAGATATTACAGATGCCAATTAAAATCAATTAAAATGACAGAAAGGTAATTCAGTGAAATCCATTCAGTGATTTACTATAGCTGGTGGGAGGGACACATTATAAAACATGTTATATATTTGTCTGATGAATTTTAATAATGCGTTATGACTTTTGCTCCGCATTCGTAACTGATTTGCTAAGTGGGCTCCGTCCACTGCCGACCAGGGGCGCTGTCGGGGGATGGGAAACCAAGAATGTTGTCCCGAGCCCTGAATGTTATCCCGAGGGGGGCCCACTAAAGTGCACTATGCTATAGCCTCCTTATTGGAAAAGGGGGCCCACCGATTAACATTTTGTCCTAAGCCCCGAGACTTTAAGTAACCGATTGGCAAAGCGCTCTGCTTGGTCTTAAAGTTGCTGTTTTACATGGATGCTTGCCTTTTTTTTTCACTGCACTGTAGCTAAGCAAAACGAATTCTGTTCCTAATAAGTTTGTGGTGGAATAATTCTAGAAATTCTACAAAAATGAGTCTATATTACCACATACTGCTCAACAAAGATAGAGAGGGAAAGAAGGAAGGAAAGTAAGCTGATAGGGTGGAATGAGTGGAAAGTGAGAGGGAGAAACAGACAGACGGAGATGCTATCACATCCTTAAGCCTTTGATAGCAAACGTTACATTACCGCCAGTATGACGAACCAGAAACAACACTATCTCACCAAATGACACGATAAGCACGCAAAACATCAGAGCTGGAAGTGTTTGGATTTGCTTGGACGGCATCAGAAACGGTTATTTCACTCAGACGGCGTGTGTAGAGATTTTAAGTTTGAGCCAGGGATAAATAGACTCCCAATCTACTGCCAATGCGCGCCTGCTCGGTTTGACCGCAAGTTGATGAATTCTGCATTTGTGCACCATTTTTCATGTCTTTTAGTTTTCTTTCTTTACATTCTGGTTGTTTTTTCATTCCTTATCAAGTTCACTTTAGTTATACACACAGATATAAAGTGCTTTGATTAATTGCCTGGTTTTTGGCAATTTTGACATTATTGAAATTGGCAGATGCCTTCCCATTTTGTAGTTTCCTCGTGTCAGGTCCAATTTTTAAACTGAATTTTGAGTAAATATTGGGGAAAATTTAAATCTCTTTCGCAAATGTATAATATACAGTTGAGGTCAAAAGTTTACATACACCTTGCAGAATCTGCAAAATGTTAATTATTTTACCAGAATAAGAGGAGTCATACAAAATGCATGTTATTTTTTATTTACTGCTGACTCGAATGAGATATTTCACATAAAAGACATTTACATGTAGTCCACAAGAGAAAATAATAGCTGAATTTCTAAAAATTACCGTTCAAAAGTTTACATACGCTTGATTCTTAATACTGTGTTGTTACCTGAATGATCCACCGCTGTTTTTTGTTTAGTGATAGTTGTTCATGAGTCCCTTGTTTGTCCTGAACAGTTTAACTGCCCACTATTCTTCAAAAAAAAAAAATCCTTTAGGTCCTACAAACTCTTTGATTTATACTGAGGACAACTGAGGGACTCATATGCAACTATTACAAAAGGTTCAAACATTCACTGATGCTTCAGAAGGAAAAACCATGCATTAAGAGCTGGGGGTGAAAACTTTTGAACAGAATGGAGATGTGTACATTTTTCTTATTTTGCCTAAATATAATATTTTTCCATTTAGTACCACCCTTCAGAAGCTACAAAAGGTTCTTAAATGTTTCCCAGAAAACAAAATAAATTACATTTACCCTGATCTTCAAATTCAAAAGTTTCCCCCCCGGCTCTTAATGCATATGAGTCCCTCAGTTGTCCTGTGTTTAAAAGATGGATCTCAAAATCATCATTATTGGAAAGGGTTCAAATATACAAAAATGTTTTTTGTGGGACCTGAAGGATTTTTCCGAAGAACATCAGGCAGTTTAACTGTTCAGGACAAACAAGGGACTTATGAACAACTATCACTAAACGAAAAAACAGCTGTGGGTCATTTAGGTATCAACAGAGTATTAAGAATCAAGTGTGTGTAAACTTTTTGAACAGGGTCATTTTTAGAAATTCAACTCTTATTTTCTGTTTTGGACTATATGTAAACATCTTTTATAATATCTTAATAATATCTTATTCAGGTCAGTGCTAAATTAAAAATAACATGCATTTTGTATGATCCCTCTTATTTTGGCAAAATAATTAACAGATTGCAGATTATTGTAAACATGCATGTTTCAATGCTGTTGTTGTTTTTTGACCTCAAAATTTCATCTGGATTTGCCAATGAAAAGGACATATGCCAGACTTCTCTAAACATTTAGTCTGCTTAAAATTTATACTTATATAACTCATTGCATTATTTTTAAGAGTAATATCCTCATCTTAAAGTCCAATCAATAACTGATGGATTTTGTGATAATCTGTGACAAAAAGATCTGTTGCTACTTCTGTTTCATTGTGACTTTAATATAGTTTGTCATTTGTGAATTTGTTCTCCGTTCTACAGTATAATTTGGCTCTACTGACAGCTGAGACGCATTGATAAAAACACTGAAAATGGATTAGTGCTCTGTGAGCGTGAATGTGTGGTTCACACTTTCTCTCTCTCTTTAACATCCAGTGGTGTTGGGGAGACCACCTGTCATCCATGAAAATGTCATGTGCGCACACACACACACATTAGCAGATGTTAGAGGGATCTATGAAGAAATGAGCGCTGATCATTTGCTTTCCCCTGAGAGGCTCATTAGTGAGGTGTTTATGAACTGGAGGCATTCAGCACTCGTTTTGTAAGCCCAGCTCTTAGGGCACAGACTGCCCTTCTCTCACACACACAGACACAAATGCAGACTGAAATATCAGTGAGGTCGGCATTCACCAGTCATATAAACTGTTTAAGTTCTAGTCGAAAAAGAATAAAAAAAGATTGCACTGAAAGTTTGGAAAGCAAACAGCTTATATGAATATAATGGCAAAAGGACAAGTCATGGAATCAAAAACAGAGAGACATATGAGTTAGGGCTGGGCAATATCTGCAGTATATTACTGAGATATTGCATATAAAATGCTGAATGGAAAAAAACAGATAAAATAAAATAAAATAAATATATGCTATACTATGTATTTTTTACTAAATAAAACTATTCATTATTATTTTTTACTTAATAAATTCCTAAAGGTGCATCAAAAAAGTCACATTTAAAGTCACTTTACTAAAACATAATTCCCTCATACAAGAAAACATTTTGCTCAGGTCATTCTGAAATGCCAAAGTCATCATCAAAATTGCTATTATTACTTTCCAGAACTGTCTCGCACATTTTTGCTCCCAAAAATATGGCGTCTGCCGCTGACTGCAAACATAAAGTTTGTCAGAGTGTTTGCACACTCTTAACCAAAAGTCATTTCTTACATTTATTTCATGTTAGTATTTTCTTAATTTATTAACACAGCCACAGCACCTACTTTGTGGCAACAACTTCATTTCCTTTTCCAGAATTGACAATTTTGGGTTCTTGAACAAATGGAATGTAAACACGGCTGTAATCATTTATCGTTTTTCTGAGGTATACAGTGCATTAATTACATTTTAATCTTGGATGTAAACAGCTATTACAGCAAAGCCAATTCAAAATGTTTAATGCAAAAACTAAAATAAAAATGTACTTTAAAATGTATTTATTAAAAGAATAAAGAATAATTAATCATTAATTATTTTTATGAATTATTACATCATTATTATTAACATTTATATGTAGCAATGTAATAATACATCATAAAAACTGTTCTCAAAACACTCTCAAGTTATGAGGCACTGAGGAGAGGAGAAACTAATCTGATAACACACTCTTTAAGCCAAAGAAAAAATTGCTTTAAAATCATTACAGTATTAATGTTGAATAATCATGGAAAAGTTCAGGGTCAAAAAGTCAGTGAGACTTCAGTGTGTGTGTGTGTGTGTGTGTGTGTTTATGAGAAAGAGCAGGATTTGATTGTGCCAGTGTGGGTGCACACAGACAACCACCAACTTTCCCACAACCACTTGTTTTCTCTCCGTCTGTGTCTCCCTGTGTGCCATTCTCTCTGACTCGTTCTCTTTCTGTCTCCGTCGGTCTATCTGTTGCTCTTTCTCTCTCTTTAAGACACACAGATCAAAACAATTGAGACAAAGAAACACTCGAAGATGAAAGACAGGAGATAGTAACTCTATTTCCCCTCTCTCCCCTTTCTCTCTCTAAATCTTTTCAAGATGTTTTGAGTCTCGTAGCTATTTGCCGTAGATTCCAGCAGACAGTATATGTGTGTGTGTGTGGGGGTGAGTCAAACTGAAATATTCCTGTTCAAATACAGACGAGGCCTCAATGTTGTCTTTCACACACCCGCAAACTTCAGTCACAACCAATGGCTACACACACAGCTGCTTGAGTCCATCTGTCCTTTCCACACTCTCACACACACACACACACACAGAGTTAAGCCCACATTTCTTCAGCGGGTCACTTTAAGGATGTGTCTGTCAGAGCTGTTGATTTTGGAGCTTTAGGGTTCACTTTCTCAAACGCACACGTCAATTAAGTCTACGAGTCCAAATTCAGCTTCTCTGTAATCTACAATTACAAAATATAGATTGAAAATCTCATAGCGAACAGAAAGAGAGAAGGAGGGAGACGGTGTGGTTTTCCAGTCACACTCAATCTGCCAGTGGGAATTACATACAGCCGTCGAGGATTTCCTTCTGTAATTTACTGCTTAACGATCACCGCAGTTTGTGTGTGCGTTTGCGCGCGTACGTGCGCGCCTCGCATTTGTAATAGCAGGTTGCGAGTCAGCCTTACTAGAAGTTTCCCTCGGCTTAACCACCATGAACCAATCAATAAAACGCGGCCCAGAGCAGCTGTTAAGATGTCAGCTTTACATATCTGATTACATTACATATGAAACACAGTCAACATTATCATCTCCCTCTCTCTGTGTGACCTTTCCCATAGTTCCACTCTCGTATGAGTTCGTCAGGAACAAATAATCATGGTTGAAGGGAGATTTTGTTTGAAGGCTAATGGAAGGTTCTGTTAACGCCTGACCAAGCCATAAAGCATAGCAGAAGAGTCCTGCCGTCCCGCGCAGTATTCCTTATGTCTAAACCGCATATAGACACTTCGGGGGATCGTAAAGATGCTGATTTACTGCCTCATTTGAATGTATTCAATGACTTTAGTGCAGTTCGCAGTGTTTTATATTTTTGAAATACGCTTTCTCTCAGTGATGCTCATTTTTCCTCCCTGCTTTGTGGTTGAAATTCTTGTCATGGGATTTTCTTATTGCAAATTCAGATGCTCGCACACACATGCAGGAGGTTACGTATGTCAGTATTAAGGCCAAAACAAACATACAGATAAAATGTAGAGATGCAAACTGGGCATCAATGTCAGAAAGTCTGTAATAAATGCATTACAATGTAATTACAATGTAATAAGTTAATATACTATTTTATTCTCTCTCTCTCTCTCTCTGTATATATATATATATATATATATATATATATAAGGAACAGACTTTGGTCCGTTGAATTCTTAGAAAACAATGCACACCCGAGGTGGTGATGTGATTTTAAAGCATTTTTCCTCTGGGTTGCATCCTCTGGTTTATTTTTGAAGAATTCAGTGAACCATAGTCAAATATTCCACTTATACTACGGTTACCATACCTTGAGACATCGATCAAATGATATATTTCAAGGCATTTGTCCGGTTTTTGTCCTTGAAACGCTATTGTGAGTAGGATTCATTTCTTACGCAACTCATCTAACTCCTACTCCCTAAACATCATTTTAGACCTAGTAACGGAGGACTGAGCCGCTGATAGCAGACTAGTGCAGTTAACAGAGTTATTAGACAGACAGACAGACGGAGAGAGAGAGAGAGAGAAAGATTAAGCGTGTGTGAATTAGCCTACCTTTCTAAGTCTGTGCACCTCTCAAAAGTGATCAGCAGCAGTGTCTCTACTAATAGTGAAACTTTAAGTTCATTTTCCTTAGGAACAGCGCTGTTGTTACCTCGCTTGTGAAAAATGTCATGTAGTTGTTAAACTTTTACTGATCAAATCATCAGAGCAGAGCTAGCAACATTAGCAGGTATGCTAACGTGTGTGCAAACTGTATATGTGTGTGTGTCTGTAAGGGAGAGAGAAATAGAGTATGTACTTTCCTTACATAATAAAACTTAATTTTGTGGCAAAAACGTGGAAAATAATCTGTTGTTTTTATCCCATTGTTTATTGTATTTATTTGTTTGGCCAGTGTCGTTGTGGGTTTTGGTTATTTTGCTGTTGTAAGACCTTTGAAATAAATGAAATCGTGTGGCGAAGTGATATGGACATGTAATGCGGTCAAGAGCTGCCTGGAACTACATTTGCCGCGCGTTTCTCTGAAAATAACTGCACGCCTTAGAACATTCGTCAGACAATAAGATTCAAGCATTCAACAGCCTCCTAGTATAAATATATATAGTACATATCACCAGTAGACTTGGTACATCCTGGCACCCTTACTGTCCCCATGAATTCAAAATTGAAGTTTTTTGGCTTTTTAGTATGAATATGTTAGGCTTAATGTTATCAGCTATAGTGTGCTCCAAAACAATGGCAAAATTTGCATTAAGAAGATATAAGCATTCAAAACTTACAAAACTTATGTCAATATGGATCAACGATTTTGATGACATCACCCTGCGCTTCAGCTCCTCATCAAACGTTTTGTCCAATCAAATGCTCTCTAGAATCTGAATTTCCTGCCCTCCTTCACTATAAATGGACGCTGAAGCTGTGGCTGAAATTGGTCACTTGTTCACGGAATTGAGGTGAATGAAGTCTGGAGTCTGAATAAATAAGCTTTCCATTGATGTATAGTTTGTTCGGATAGGACAATATTTGGTCGAGATACAACTATTTGAAAATCTGCAATCTGAGGGTACAAAAAAATCAAAATATTGAGAAAATTGCCTTTAAAGTTGTCCAAATAAAGTTCTTAACAATGTATATTACTAATCAAAAAATAAGTTTTCATATATTTTCAGTAGGAATTTTACAAAATATCTTCATGGAACATGATCATTACTTAATTTCCTAATTATTTTTGCCATAAAAGAAAAATCAGTAATTTTGACCCATACAGTGTATTTTTGGCTATTGCTACAAATATACCCCAGCAACTTAAGACTGGTTTTGTGGTCCAGGGTCACATATATTCTAATTTGCTATATACTGTTGTACTGAATGATTAGCATCTTTATCTACCATGATGTTTATGCTAAAGAATAGCATACTTTAAATAACTCCTAGACACTATTAAAAAAAAATAAATACATGGTATTTCTATGGTACATATATCAAACAAACATGGTAAATGCAGGCAGTGTTATGTTAAAACATATCTGAGCATGTATAGACACACACTAAAGATGCAGGTCAGACATTTTAAATCATAATAACAAACTCCAACAGAGAAACCTGTAGACTGTGGGATCAAATTACCGTGAACTACGCAAGTGTGACTGTTTGATTGTCTTTGAATGATAATGTTCCACTCCATAATTCATACAATTTCAAAAGAGGAATGTAAATGTGCCAGTGCAAACACATATGCATAGACACTCACACAAACACACACACTAACTCTCTTTCATGGAAAATCCCCTGACTTCACAACATTTAAATTTAAAACTATGAAAACTCACACGTAAGTGTGTTTGCTTTTATCAGTGCCACATGGAGGAGCACACACACAAACACACACACACACATACACACTTCAGTCATGGCAGGAGGTTTATTAGAGTCAATGCTATTGATGTGAATGAAGTCATTAAGAGATAAATTATTCACGCCTCATTTGATTCCTATGGACCACCGTACTCCCCAAAAACATGTTTCCATGACAGCAAGAAAGCACAAAGACAGGAATTCAATATATACTCCAACCAAAACACACAAACATTCACACATAGTAGCATGTGGCCTATAACGCATCTATATAAGCAAACACACATTGTTTTTCCCTCCACATGAACCTGTTCAGATACCCAGGCCTTTTTTCTTTTTGCTGAAACAAATGTTCAAACAAAAAGATGTTTGTGTTTGTTTAAAGTACACACAGGAATTGGAAGTTACAAAACATCTGTTTTACAATACCGGTATGTGTGTGTATATATGTGTGTTTGGAGAGCAATCCGATGTCATTATTCACCCATGTGATAACAAGTGACTCTACACCCTCAAAAATCCTTATACACCCACCCGCTTGCACACACATTTTGAATGCAATAAAATCTCACTAGATGTCTCAATGTATCAATGTCTTACTGGCATAATCTGCCCACTCTGAGTAATTCATCACAGAGCAGTGTGTAAGTCCCATGATCACACACACACAGACACACACAGTCCACCCGCAGGCCATACACAATGATCGTACTGTATGGTGAGGCTGCCACCACAATAGAACTGCAGAAGCCTTTGTGTATCTGTCAACCCCTGTCTGACTATCTTAATAGATCACACACTCAGAGAGAGAGAGAGAGAGACAGAGAGAGAGAGTGTAGCGATATTTGTCTATAGTTTCAATTTTGCATTCAAGAGAAGAGGAAAGGAGTAGAGGTCTATTAAAAGCTTGAGATAATTTGACTGTTTTTTTTGACAGTTGCAATTCAATACACCTCTAATAACACACTCACTCACTCAAATATCCATATGCTCAAATGCCTTTTTAAGTCCTCATGGGTTAGAAGAGATTTCTAATACATATGTGAGATATAACAAGAAGTAAATCTGGAACACAAAACAATGAGGTAATGTTGGTTTTTGCAGACATATAGGCAGAAGATGGAATGACGGATGGATAGAGGTGTAGATATGAGTGGGTGAGTAAGAGCTGTACCAACCTAAAAAAAAAAATGAATTTCAGCTCAACTTGTCTGTAATTAATTATCAGCCTTGTAGTTCTTTTCACTGAAGTGTGGTTACTAAAGTTTTAAAATTTTACAAGTTAATTTGCATACCTATTGTTGTTTAATTACATTAAACTACTATATACCTACATATATTAATTACATTTACTGTATCTTCCTTCTAGCATTGGCTAGTAACAATCATATATAGTAGTATCATTTGTTATATGTTCATCATCTTTCTTGAATCAAACTAGTTTTTGAGTACAATTTTTTATTTTTGTTTATTTACTTAATCTTCTATTTTTCTGTAGTAGTGTTATATCATAGTATAATGGGAAAATGACTTGCAATAACAGTTTTCCTTTTGTTGTTGTGTGATATGAGTGGCAATGTCAGTACTGAAATTCAAAGATTTACTGTCTAACATGTAAATTTACCCTTATTTATTTTCAGGGTACTTTAGAAATGTAATAGGTTATAAATTATAATTTACCCTATCTGAAATGTAATAAGTAGTGTAACTATGTCAATTACTTTATTAAAGTAATGTAACTGATTACATCAGTTTACTTTTCTAAATTTCTAACAAATGTTTGCAACTTTTAATCATTTTCAAACATTTAAACCAGGCAGGGTTAGCCATACAGTAATACTCAACACAGATTGCTGTCAGAAATCCTTTATCTCTTGATTTAAGATTATAATAATTTAATTTTAAAGCACAGCCACCACAAAATCAGACTGTAGCATATCTATAAGAAGAAACAGTAAATATTAATACAAGAAGTATTCAGATGTTACCCCCCTTGTAATTGTTAACATTTTGATAACTGTAATTTCACGAGTTCGCCCTACAGACAATACTGAGGAATAAAATGTATGCGTATTTGGCGTGCTGTCTGGGGAGAGGGGTCCGAGCTCGGCCACTTAGCCCGGACCCCGCACTTACACCCCCGAAGGGTTAATGGCAAGGAGTCGGGGTGGAGGAGGGATGCTGACGACTAGAGATGAGGAAGGTAAGGCTGTTTAGTTTATTTATGGGCGTCCTCCCGGGCTGGCGGGTTGGACGTTGTGATTGCTGATGGTGAACTGGCTGAGTTAATTATCTGTGCGTGCTTCTCCCGAAATTTGTTAATAAAACATCACTTAATTATGCATTTTTTGTGACACGTTATTTTAAGGTATCATTGTTATGTTACATGTAATTACTAGTATAATAACAGTTAATAATGCATAATTACATAAAAGTAACCCTAAGCCAAACCCTAATCCTAACCCTATATAGTAAATACCCTATAAAAAAAATTTAGTGAATTAATATTACTCAGTATTTAAATGTATAATTACACTGTAACAAGTGCAACCCATTTTTGATTGCAGATTACGGTTACATTTATTTTGTAATTATATTAAGTAACACTATTGCATGGAACTACACTGTAAAAAACAAAAAAACACAATTTGTTGAGTCAACTTAAAATAATTTGTTACTCTGTTGCCTTCAAATTTTAAGTTCAGTCAACTCAAATAAGTTTAGTCAACCTGCAATGTTAAATTGTACTAAATGACAACTTAGATATTTGAGTTGACTTAACAAAAAAAATTGGTTTGTTAAACTTCAAAACTGGATAAGTTACATGGCTGTTTTAAAATTGTATGTTGAACCAACTCAAATATCTAAGTCGTCACTTAGTACAATTTAACATTTTGACAAGTTGACTAATCTAAACTGAGTTGACTGAACTTAAAATTTTAAGGCAGCCAGGTAACAAATTATTTTAAGTTGACTCAACAAATTGTTTTTTACAGTGTAGTTACCTCCTAACACTGTCTATTTTGTACATCCATGTTATAGATCTTACTGTGAAAAGGGCATTAATTTGAAAAAAAATATATATATATATTTCTGACCTTGGAATTTTTAATTAAAATATCACACCTCAATCTTCTGGTGAGAATGACAGATTTCTCTCTGGTGTTGTATATGATTTCTCAAATCACATAATCTGCTCAAAATCCCTAAAATTCAATATAGTTTTATTGGATATAGATTTTCCGTAAATTCTATTCCCTCGCAAAGTGACTTGTCTGCTTCATATATCCAAATGCTCACCTCAGGATGGCATTCTAGTAATGCCACTGGGGATGAGTAGACATTGAAAGTTTTTGTGTGTGTGTTAGTGGTTTAAGAGGTCATTCCTCTATGTCTTATATGGACTGAAAGCTGAGCATCTTAAAAACCCTTCAAAAGCTGGAAGGCAAATTGGCGCTCACTTCAGCTGCTCTTTTACTTTTCTCTTCTCCGCTCTCTCCATCTCCCTCTTAAAACATGGCCCTCAGTCATGCGTTTATAGAGCGAGAGAAAAAGACCTGGTGTGAGTGTGTGCGTTTGTGTCCTCGGGTCACACTGATAAAGGCTGCGTCTGTGAAAGCGTGCTAGCTTTAGTGTGTCTAAAAACATATTGACTGGTGAAGGATATCATCCACAATCGCAGAAAGCCAATAATGTATGTCAGACAAGCGCATACCACTGTAGTCTGTACACTTGCACCAGAAGATTATTCATAGTTGGCGTGTTGCTCTTTTTTCCAGTTCTGTCCATCAGACATAAACTTCAATAAACAGTCAGCCACCGCTGTCTGTCAAACACAAATATTTGCCTAACCACACCCACATCTTCAGAGCAGCCAGACACCATGGTGGAGAGTTTTATTACACCAAATCAAAGAAAGATCAAATCCATTTGTGCTTTTAGACACAACATTCTGTAAAATACAAATGAGTCATCAATAACTCCCCCCAAATGTCTGCCAACAGACAGATGTTTACTTAGCTTTTTAAACGGGGACATTCCAAAGATGTCCACTGTGTTTTTATAAACAGCTAGTTATAGATACAATAACCACATCCTTACCCCAACAGAAAACTTTCTGCAGTTTTATGATAAAAAATTACTTTATTTTTATACAGTTTTTACAAATGAGGACATCAAAAAGGAGGTTCTGTCAAATTTAGCTCACTTTTAGGACAAATTGTACGCAGACACACAAACAAAAATATATCAAACAGTCCTCTATGATAGCGGTTCTCAACTGTCTGGTCAAAATTGACTCAAAATTATTACAGTATTTGTTCTGCTAGGTTCCAGGGTCACAAATCACCTGTGACTTGATAGAAGCATCCGAATTAGACAGATTTCAAAAAGGACAGGTTGTGTGACATGCCCTCATTCTGTTTTTTTTTTCCCTTGCCCTCATTCTCAAAAACTATCAACAAATTAAACAGATCAAAGAAAATACTAGATAGACTTAGGAATGTAACAATGCACACTGAGCCAGTTGAAAACCTAATAATATAATTCAACCGATTTAAGTCAGTTGAGATGGTAAAGGGCACCTAAAATGCAAAATCTACTTTTTTAGAAGGTGTTTGGACAGAAATGTGTGTTAACATCTTAGAATGACAAAAATACATCCAGTCTGCTTTTTTTTTTTTAAAAAATCTTCATAAGACCAAACCAGGCTCAAAAAACAAGCACTTTGGAGCCTGTCTGCAAAATGACGTCATATTTCGGTAGCCCCGCCCACCGCCATTGACTGACAGGTGCGTATTACCATATCCTCAGCCATTTTGTCTGTGTGTTCCCGTCAGGAACACCATTGCTCTGATGCTTCATGATCATAAAACATTCACGTTACTGTTTCTGCTGTAAATGTCTATTGACGCTTTTTAGGAGTTTTACTAAATTAAAGTCTATGCACATCTGTGATTTGGTTTTACAAATGTTTGTAGAGTTTATTTATGTATCTTTTTGTAAAATTCATTGATATTTTTCTATACCTGTAAATAAAGGAAAGTAATTACATTATGCAAGTTTTCATGGATTACTTGATGAATATAACAAAAACAGTAAGGTACAGAGATTATTTTGTTTACTGACTATTTATACATTTATTGGATTTAACTAGGAAAACTTGAAGCTAAAAGTTTTGTAAGACCATCTAACAGGCTACTGCAGTTATATTCTATTCATTGGCACTCACTAGGTGTGTTAACATTAGCATTGGAATCAGTTTAAAAGTCCAATCCGAATGAAAATGTTCCATATAAACACCTCAGTTGGAATAAAAATGCTCAAACCGAATTAAATTGTAATCGGTTTGAAAGGGGTGGGATAAACCTTTCTATAAACTAACAAAATTTAAATTCTGCCATGTAAACACGTTAAACAGATTACTTTGCATCTACGTCAAGCAGGACAGGTGTTGCGCCATAGTGCAGGGCATTTGTGGGCCATGCCCACCTGTCCCTCCTCTCCCCACCTTGCTAAATGTGATAGATTTCGAAAGCGAAAGTGAAACCAGTAAAACAGTGCGCATAGGAAAGTGACTGCAACGACTGCACGCGATCACAGATTTCACGCTTTGATTCATTGTTCAGCAATTCTTGGTAAGAAAATCGTGTATTTGTTCCATTTAAGTACAGTAAAAATACCGGTCCTCTCACGCTCGCTCATATTGCTTCTACTCTCTGTTTATTGCCATACGCATAACAGAGACGTCTGGGCTCTGCTCCCTTCTGGAGCTGGATGGAAATTTGCAGCTCATTTTCATGTTAGGAAAGCACTTTTTAGACCCACCCCAAAAATGACACTTTTAAACACGTTATAATAAACGTATTTGGATCTGAAACTTCACAGGCACATTCAGGGGAGCCATAAGATTAATATTACATTTTGTAAAAAGGGGCATAATTAGTGCCATTTAAATAAACTGCAATGGTATTTTATTTTCTTCTTGCCTCTGTATCCACCTTATTTTTCCCAAAAGAGTGGGTGCAGCCATTTGTAAATTTTTTGTGTATGGTGTTACGTCTCATCCACTTCCAGCTATTTTTAGCTGCACAAAAAGCTAATTTTGCTGCTTGATATTGCAAACTGGTGTGCCTTACCATATTATTTTAGTGTATTTTCTTAATTATGAACACACTGGTTTGTAGTGAACACTGTTTGACCATTTACTGCACTTCGATATTCTTCTCGATATTTCCCTATGGTGGATTATGAACCGGACGTCTGACACATTACCAGAAACAGCTTACTTCCGCAATGCAGAATAAGGTGGATAATGCATACTAAAATAGTGTTTATAAGCGCAGTGCTGCTTTGTTTACAGATGTCACTAACGAAACGCTATATTGTCGCTGTTTCATAAGCACCACCTGCTGTCAGAGAGTAAATTTGTGTTCTTATTTGCATAGATACTTATGTTGGGGATAGATGCCCTATTAGTTGTTGTTTCTATGGGCCACTAACTGTAAGCCATCTGCTAAACTGGAATGCTTTTGTTAAACTAATACAATACAACAAGACAAAGTCGTTAGCTAACAAGGCATTTAAAAGGTACTTTTTAGTTTAACACTTTTTAGTTTAAGAACCTGTAATAATAAGTTAGTACATTTAAAAACAAAAACCAACACATTCCCACCTGTGAAAGGATATCCCCTTTTTAACCATCGGCTATGCGGGATTGTGGCATCTTCGATTATTCATTGATTATTAGAAAATTTAGTAAACATATTAGTAACATGTTAAGCTTTTATCTGTGACCCCTCCGCTAAGAGGGACGCCAGAGGGACAGAAGTTTACTTCACTATATTACAATTAAATCCTAATCTAATCATGGCAAACTATATATTGCTGGAAAGGTCTTAGACTCCTAAAAAGGTATTCTACCACTGTTTTATGTTACAAAATATGTAGGAACAGCAATAATTTATGACAAGAGTGCACCTCAGAAGTCTACAACATAACCTGTTCTGACCTTTGCCACCAAAAGTCTTTTTCATTGCCTTTTTTCTATCATATTTTAGAAATTATATAAATTATATAGCCATTGAAACCTCAAAATTCATTCTTTGAAACCCATTTTAAGGGTTGAAAAAGGAATATTGTCATTTTAAAGTCTTTTGTTCATCTTAAAAACACAAATGACTGATAGCTTTAATGAAATCTGAGAGATTTCTCTTTTAATTAAGAAAGTCCATTCCACCTAAACGTTGATGCTTCATTAAGTTCATAAAGACATCATAAAAATACTCAATAAATGTGTGTCAATAAATAGCAGTAAATACAGATAAGCACACATAATAGTAATAGTAATGCCAACTCAACCATACTTGATGCGCAAGAACAAATCTCAAAGAGCATATTTATAAATGAAAGCCTTAATTAAATGGTTCATTATATAGTGATCATATCTCCTGAGGACTTGAGTTAATCCACTCAGTTCACAAGGATGTCTTTACAAACGTTAAAGTTTTGGAAGAATGGACAAGTAAGAGACACAAATCTTTCAGGTTACATTTAAAAAAAAAACGCCATCTGTGTTTCAAAGACAAACAAAAGCCTTATATGTTTAGAATGACATGAGGGTTAGTGTTTAGCACATTAGGTGTGATCTGATAAGCATCTAGTTTTGAAATTACTGACGCCTCATGCATTCATCTGACACTTACAGTGACAAATTCCTACACAGACACCGACGCGACGCGAGAGAGACTTCTGAGCAGAAAGAGACGTCTAAAATTAACTGCCCCACATGAGTAGATCGACATTACCACCCAGAGTGAAAGCACACACACACTAACACAAATACACACACATGCAAAACTAACACTGTGTCTACAACAAATGCACATACAGTTTCAGGTTACAATTGTATTATGTCTGATAAAATTTTGACTTTCACTTAAAATTGAACTTCACTGCAGTGTGTGTGTGTGTGTGTGCGTGCACGTGCATTTGGGCTCGTCTTTAGACTTTTGTGAGTGTGTCTAAATATGAGACCAGTTGTCGACAGGTTTAGGTTTATTGAGAGAGAGTGTTTTTATAGGATGTGTAAGTGTGTGTGTTTGTCTGTGTGGTGTTGATCCATGTTAAGCTCTTGCAGTCGTTATATCTGTGTGTCACATTCCCGACAGTTCCTGCATTATTTTTAGAGGCCGGGGGATTTACACAGACACACATATCCAGTAAACCTAATCTCGATGAGAAATACCGTTTTGCACTGAGACAAGTTCAAATCAAGTTTCCACAATATCAGCAGAGTTCAAGTCGCAGCTCAGTTTAACATATTAAACTGATGCAGATGTCAAACGGTCTTCTACAAAACATTCCTGAGACTTCTCAGACAAAGAGAAGTTTGACTTTTGCTTTGGGGTTTTTGACAATTTTTTTATGTCCTTCTTTGCATTTGCACCCAACATCTTTTGAAAAAGACACATAATCACTCTGCGTGTGTGTGAAAAGTGTTGATTAGAAAAGTTCAGTGGTCTGAACCACTTGCTGTTGGGGTCTTATGACTAAGCCAAACTCATTCACAACCCAAACGATTTCTAGTCAGAATGAGAAACGCATCAGAAGAGGAAGAGACCTCGCAGAGAAAGAGGTGATGAGGAGGAAGTTGGTTTTGTAAAGGGCACCGCAATGGCCGACGCTTTGAGGCTCTTAGGAAGGAGCTGGCAAACAGAGCGTAACGTACGTGAGAGAAATCGTCAATGGAAATGAAGTACGTTTTCTGGAGAGTGGGCTTAGTGGCGGGAGAGGGGGATTATCTGAAAAATTCCTTTCAAGAACTTTAAAAGTCCATTTTGTCTCTCCGACAAATCTCTTTTTCTCTTTCTCTTTCTTTCTTTCTAACAAACACACTTCCGAATGGTGGTATTATGTTGCATGTCTTTATCATAATAGTGAACTGGACAAGTGAGATTACAGTGACCTAACATGGGAGGAATTCCTGGGAGAGAGACTGAGAGTGAGAGAGACAAAGGGAAAAATAAAATTAACACCTGCTAGACCCACATTCCCAAGTGAAAACATTTCTATCCCAAAGGAAAACATACAGTAGAGGGAAGAAAAGCTGAGGAAAAGAGAGAGAGTGAGTGAGAGAAAAGCACCAAATACACATCTATTGAAATGATCGGGGCCAATTAGTCCCCATCTGTCAGTTCGGCACTACACACACTGACAGACAGGAAGAGCGATTGAGGTACTAAAGTCATGACATAAACATGCATTTAGACACATACTTCACACACATAAATTTAAGTAGCACAGGAAGTCAAGTTGGTTTGGGTCAGAACAAGAGGCATAAACTGTCAATGTGACCTTGATATGAAAGTTACTGAGCCTGTAGGGATTTTTTTTAGTCTAGGAAGTTAAAAATTCTCAAAAAATGACCCTCATATCGCTCATTGTTATGCAGTTACAAAGAATAGGGACTGAAGCTTTTAAAAAGACTTTAAGACACAAATGAGACACAAATGAAGATATGAAACCTGAGAGGTTTCTATCCCTCCACTGAAAGTCCATTACACCAAAACTTTGACGCTTCAAGAAGTTCAAGAAAAGATTGTGTTCTATGAATTAAAAGCCTAAATTAAATCTGTCCATCATACAAACTGATCTTGTCTCTTCAGAAGACTTGGATTTAACCACTCAATGTGGATTTAAAAAAAGTACTTTTTGAAAAAGCACTTTCAGTGGAGGAACAGAAATTTGTCATGATTCAATAAATACACTACCCTGGCTCGTTGGAAATATATGCTTGAGGTGACATTTATGCAACACTGTTATTAAAGCATGTTTCAAAGATAAATGTCCAGGGAGTAGTGCTAAAATGTGCGTTCAGTATGTGACAATGGCCACGTTTTATCACACTGGTTCAGGTGTGTATTGTTGCGGTTCAGAATTCAAATGAGCTACTGAGCAAACCTATTGCGTTAGAAAATCCATGAAGCTGTATATAACTCTAACGTTCAAAATATTTCAAATCTTGCAGCATGTTAAAATTGTTTTGAAGTCATAACATAATATTCTGCAAGTAACTGTGCAAAATTAGGCTTTATTAATCAAAATTCTGGCCCTGCAAATCATACTTTTTGTGAAAAGGATTAAAAGTTGTCTGAGATGTACAGCCTCTAGTGTTAATTTCAACTGAAACCTGCAGCAATTTGTATGTATAGATATGTTTTTTTAATTTTGCAGATACAGTTGAAGTCAAAAGTTTACATACACCTTGCAGAATCTGCAAATTGTTAATTGTTTTACCAAAATAATAGGGATCATACAAAATGTATGTTATTTTTTATTTAGTACTGACCTGAATAAGATATTTCACAAAAAAGACATTTATAGTCTACAAGAGAAAATAGAATTTTATAAAAGTTTCAAAAGTTTACATACACTTGATCCGTAATACTGTGTTGTTACCTGAATGATCCACAGCTGTGTTTTTGTTTGTTTGTTTTTGTTTATTTGTTTGTTTAGTCATAGTTGTTCACGCATCCCTTGTTTGTCCTGAACGGTTAAACTGCCCATTGTGCTTCAGAGAAATCCTTCAGATTCCTCAAATTTTTCAGCATTTTGGTGTATTTTAACCCTCTCCAGCAATGACTGTATGATTTTGAGATCCATCTTTTCACACTGAGGACAACTGAGGGACTCATATGCAACTATTACAGAAGGTTCAAATGTTCACTGATGCTTCTGAAGGAAAAACGATGCATTAACAGCCGGTTTACACCCCTGGCTCTTAATGCAGGTATCATTCAGGTTACAACACAGTATTAAGAATCAAGTGTATGTAAACTTTTGAACAGGGTCAATTTTATAAATTCAACTATTTTTTTCTCTTGTGGAATATATGTAAACATGTTTTATGTGACATATCTCATTCGGGTCAGTACTAAATAAAAAATAATATGCATTTTCAACTATAATTAACTATAATAAAGTCAATTCATTTTGATCTCTTTTTCATTCCAAGATAGGGTTTCGGAGGACTTAGAATATAGTGAGCAATTCACATGAAACACTTTTAAATATACTTTTTGGTATTTTAGGATTCGTTTGATGCTTGAAAACTGTCTTCCACAGCCAAACAAAAAGTTGTATGGGTTTACAAAAACTGAAAGCGAGTAAATGGATACAGAATTTCCCTTTAACTCTCCTTCTCGCTTTCTCTCTCACTCACACAGGCTTATCTAAACTACTGATTTCTGTGCCTGATAGAGCATTGTAGACTTGCATAAAGACAAATTCCATAAATGCATGTTCATCGACCATGTCAAGACCATCGTAGCAATTTCCACCTCACTCGAAAAAACAATACAGGTATCTGCGGGTGACTGTGCCTTGTGTATGTGAGGGTGCATGAGTGTGTATAAGGAGTTCTGAATAAAAAAAAAAAAATGTACAATGGTGCATCAAAACCTTCAGTGCTCAGGAAAATACGTGTGTATATGTTTGATTGATCTTAAAAGGCAGCAGCTCCATCATTATTGGTATTCCACATCCAAAGAGACACACACACCTGTTTTTATATGTTCTTCCCCACCTTTTATGAGTTTGACACTTGTCACTATGAATGGGTCACTACGAGACATAACTAAGTAAATAATGACAGAATTTTTATTTTGAAGTGAATGATCCCTTTAACTGCATTTTGAATGTTTCCTATGTTGTCTTTAATCATCAGTTCAGTATGGTAATAACTGATGCATGAACCAATCATCAAACCGTTCATCACCCTTCTGTTGCTGACACCTGTCCTTCTCTCAAAGATTTGCTCTTCTAAAAGTTCATTAGTTCATTTCTCTCTTCCCTGCTGAGTAACGGCTTTTGGGGAGCTCACACATTCTTTGACACACATATACATGCATGCACAAACACACTTTCATCTCCCTGTGCACGCTGACCCAGCGCGGGGAGCCTCAGGCTTTTAATTGCTGCCATGGTGATTCCCTTCATTCTGAAAAGACAAGCATCTCCACCCCTCTGCTTAGCACGTCACTCTCACTGCAGTCACACTCGTTTACCGCTGCCACCCCCTCAAACCATACTATACCTCCTCTCATCTCCCCTTTCCCTGCCCATCACCCCCTTAACCTCCACAAAGAGACAGAAAGAAGAAAACATAAAATGAGATGCCATTTTTGTGTACCACTGAAACATCCTTTACTCTTTACAGTCATTCGAAGCTGTTTGGGTCATTTGAAATTGTGTTTATTACTTTGGAATGTGTGTGGATGTGTGTTTGTGTGCAAACACCGCAGAGGCATAACAATGCAATGAATCATAAAAACATGCAGTAACCTATTTTAAGTGAACTTTTGAACCTTTTCTGTTAACCCCCTCCACACACACACACACCCCCACAAGACAAAAGTCAGGAGAGCCCTTATTACATTTGTGTTTTGTTTCAACAGGTAGAGTGGTGTCATTCTCCACCTCTCTACTCCTCCCCTCCTTTCAAATGCACATTCCTGCAATTACACACACACAAACACACACACACTCTTAGATCTAATGAGGACATACCACAGGCTAGGTTTTTATATAAAGCTAATTATATTGATTAATTTGAACCCTAAACGTAGCCATAAAAAAATAAAAATCACATTTTTAGAATAACAGAAACATTTACTTATTTATTTCAGATTGAATATCCTCAAAAGAATAGTAGTCGGACATACTATAGATCATTTTTGGGGATAACTTCAACTATAGCAAAGTATGACATACACTGAACACTGTGAAAACAGTTTTTTCATAGATTATTGGAGTACATTTTACAAGAATACTATTTCAGTCTTTCAGAATTTCATATTTAATTCAATGTGTTACTTGACGTTCCTTTTTGATTAATTGTGGAATATACTAACATTTTCTGAGTGAAATTTGTTTTTGTTTTTTTTTCCAGTGTACTCCCTTTTCAGGTTTAATAATTGTGACCCTGGACCACAAAACTAGTTGTAAGGGTAGGATGTTATGACAGCACAATATTTGGCAGAGATACTCTTTGAAAATCAGGATTCTGAAGGTGCAAAAAAATCGAAATATTGAGAAAAACGCCTTTAAAGTTGTCCAAATGAAGTTCTTAGCAGTGCATATTACTAATCAAAAAATAAGTTTTGATATATTTATGGTAGGAAATTTACAAAATATCTTTATGGAGCATGATCTTTACATAATATCCTAATAATTTTTGGCATAAAAGAAAAATCGATAATTTTGACCCATACAATGTATTTTTGGCTATATATAAATATACCCACGCTACTTAAGACTGGTTTTGTGATCCAGGGTCACATATATGCTATATTACAATAAGAGATAAATAAAAAGATATTTTAAAAGGATATAACAAAATGAAACTACTCATTTGTTCTTTATTTTTGTTTTTGACTTTAATTAACTTAATGTGCCAAGCTAATGTTTCTTTATTAGAAAACCAGTCTGTGAAAAGCGAGAAAGACCACACACTGTTGAAACCGAGAGTTATACAAATTTATACGAGTCAAAGCAAGTGCCAGATATATCACTTTTCCCTAAAGCTAAGCCTTTAATAAGTCAGCAGCTTGAGTTTAAAAAAGGTGAATTTTCCAAAAACTCTAATTACAACTCCCAATCCTCGGACCCCAAAGGAGAAAAGGTCAATTTAAATCTGACTTGTTCTCTTTTGCCTTGTTAAATTGAGGCATCTCATTTTCATCAGGTGTAGCGGCAGTTCTATAGCGGTTATTTGAGGAGTGAAAGGATGTGGAAACATGAAAAAAAAGCCACGTTTATCCGGTATCCAAGCAAACAGCCACAGAAAGACATACCAGAGAGTCTTTATATCGTTCTATTACCTTAGGACACACACACACACACATTTAATGCTCCCTGAGGCAGTGAGATCTGACACACCCTTGTATCACCCTGCAATTAGGAAACCCGCTTACATCATCCCTTAAGCTACTGTTACACACACACACACACACCCAGGAAGCCAGCAACAGAGCTGACAGACACATAATCAAGTGTCACCGTACATGTCTGCCTCCCACCGTGCCTGATCATAAATGGGCAGGTTTAGAGCCCCAGAGACTAAGAAGAGGATCAGCTTTTCAGGCTATGGGTGGTCTTCAGGAAATATTTTGTAATATCCCCTCTTTCAAAACAATCTCTGTCCTCCTACCCGCTCGCTCTTTAGGTGGCCATTATGATGCTTTTTTATGATGATATAATGCCTTACCGTACTTGTGCAGGGCCCAGAAGTGGGGGGCTGTGAGACATAGTAAACGACTCATTTTGCCTTTGATTTAAAAGCGCTAAAAAATGCACGGGTGTTCCAAGAAACGTAAAAAGTAAGCCTTTCTCGTGAAGCATTTTTATGAGAATGTGATGAGATGATAAGCTCCTCTGAGCAGCCAAATGAACTTGCAATTGTTAAAGCTTTATGATTTGTCTGCAACAGCTTGTTATGGAGAATGTATTTGGAAAAACTGTGCACAGGGTATGCTTATATTTCACTTATTTGGTCTGTTTCATTTCTTCTGTATATGTTTTTTTCTTTTTCTTTTTCTCACTTACACATCAAAAACATTGTGTGATCAAACCCCTTTCAAGTTTTTCATACACTGTTTAAACTGCACTTGTTGGAACCCTGCAATAATTAAACAATATTAGATGAATTAAACAGCTTTTCCCAGCATTTTATTACTTAATCGTACATATTTACCAAAGATTTTGGTAAAAACTGTGAGAGGCTTCTCATCTCAGAAGTTTTATTTCATCAATTAATTACAAATCTCTTAATAAACAGGATCACAAAAGCCAAAACCACACAAAGTAGAATTAAATAGTTATAAATTAGCTAAATGCATATTAACAGCATATTCATGCCCACAGTCTAAGCTAAAAGTTGTCGTTGTGTACTGAGTGAATTTGGTGGTTTCATCAGTTGTAAGGGACTGAACTGGGTTATCATTTAAAGCTATATTTGTGCGAATAGTCAGTTGTCAGCAATTTGTTTTGTATTTTTTATTCACACTTAGTGTGAATAGGCCAATACATGGAAGCATTCAGTGTAGGGTTACCACAAAACCAGTCGTAAGGGTCATTTTTTTTAAAAGCGAGATTTCTGAAAGCTGAATAACTAAGCTTTCTGCTGATGTATGGTTTGTTAGGATAGAACAATATTTGGCCGAGATACAACTATTTGAAAATCTGGAATCTGAGGGTGGAAAGAATCTGATATTGAGAAAATCGTCTTTAAAGTTGTCCAAATGTTCTTAGCAATGCATATTAGTGCATTGCTTATTAGTGCAATGCATATATCAAAAATTAAGTTTTGATATATTTAAGGTAGGAAATTCACAAAATGTCTTCATGGAACATGATCTTTTCTTAATATCCTAATGATTTTTGTCATTTAAAAAAATATTTGATCATTTTGACCTATACAATGTATTGTTGGCTATTGCTACGAATATAACTGGTTTTGTGGTCCAGGGTCACATATGAGTGTACATGACTTAAAACATTTTACAAAAGTAATATTCATTTCTATTCATTTCTAATATTCCATTTTAATGAGACACACATGCACATACACAGGTGTGGTCCTTATCAGCCAGGGCTAAGCCCAGGTGCTCGGTGTTAAGCCACCGTACAACTTTCACCAGTGACCCTGAGGACATCTCACCTTTGCTCACTTAACCTCTGGACACTTTGCACACACTGGCTAAACGCAGGAATTTACAACTTAACACGCACACACATACACACACTAACATACCCTCAAAGGAAGACACCTTTAAAGGAACATATGGAGGTCTTGTGTTTGTGACCAGACACAACCTGATAAAACAGTATACAGACAAAGTCAACACACACACAGCGAGAGAGGCAACTTCCACACCCTGCTGCCCTTATGTCAGCAGTTAATTGGCTAAAACAACGGAGTGATTAACCAAGTAAAAGAAAAGACGTGATGGTTGTTAGTGTTTGAAAGAGAAGGGTTAAGACACAGAGAGAGAAAGGAGAAAGAGAGTGAGGGTGATTGTTAGAGAATTCACATTAGCAAAAGCCGATTAGAGGGCATACACTGAACAGGATCAACTGGGTAAGCCAGAGAACAACACTAAGCTTTCATTCAAAGACTCAACCCTTTCAAACAGATCCTGATTTGTGCAGCATCCAAGACACACACACATATATATATATATATACACACACACAGGGTGGCAGACATTCCTCTGGGAATAAAACTCTGTGAGAACTCAGATCTTCGTGTATCAGAATGGGTGGTGATTATGGGTGCTGTAGAAGGACAAAAAGCCTCACTACATTTGATGTCTCGCGCACAATGCTGCTTAGACATGATCTATTCAGACTGGGCAAGTCTGACCCATAAACCTGACACACTCTCTAATAAAAGAGTCCTATGAGCCCTTTCTGACCCTGCTTTCTCCTTCACCTCATTGTATACTGCCTTCAACTCATGTTGAAATGATTGTGTTTATGAAAGGAATAACACAGACATGGATAACATATTTCTAAATGAATCAAAGAAAAGTTGTAATTTAGTCTTAAAGGGATAGTTCACCCAAAAATGAAAATTCTGTCATTAATTACTCACGCTCATGTCGTTCCAAACCCGTAAAACCTTTGTTTATCTTCCGAACACAAATGAAGATATTTTTGTTGAAATCTGAGAGCTTTCTGACCTTGCATAGACAGCATTGCAACTGAAACGTTCAAGGCCCAGAAAGGTAGTAAGGACATTGATAAAATAGTCCATGTGACACAAGTGGTTCAAACTTAATGTTATGGCGCTACGAGAATACTTTTTATGCACAAAGAAAACAAAACGAATGACTTTATTCAACAATTTGTGTCATGGTACTCTTGTGAATGCATGTCGAAGACTGACATGGAAGAGAAGAAATTGTTGAAAGATGAACAAAGGTCTTACAGGTGTGGTACAACATGAGGGTGAGTAATTAATGACAGAATTTTCATTTTTGGGTGAACTATCCCTTTCATGTTTGCTGTAAAATTTAGCATATGAAGAGTTCAGATGCAAAAGCCTCCAAGTCCATCTGACGTTTTTTTATTTTTAAATAAGCATTTTTATCAGGCTCCTATGTACAGGTTTCTGCCTAAGTACTGGTACTTCTGATTGGGTTGAGGCTGGGATTTAGTGAGTTTGAAGTAAAAGTGGACGTATGTGTCGAGAGCAGTCACTCTGTATCATTATCTCATTTTTGACCAAGGTGGTTGTTTTAGAGGGTTTTGCATCTGAACTCTTCATATATAAATTTTGCTGTAGAAGGTCAGATATAAAGTTTCCAAGAAAACTAGTTATGATAAACATGCTTACACAAATAAAGCAACATATGAAGTCAAAGTAGTGAAAATTTCTATCACTTATTTAAACATTGTATCACAACTAAACATTTTTGTTACATAAAGCAAACCGTGAATGATTAGGTTTACATTGTTCACTTGCTCTGTGTCCATTGATTTCTATATTATAGATTATTGATATATTTTCTATTTTATAGTTCAGTGTTTCATGCATTGTTCATGTGCTTGAAACTTGTAATTGCAATATTTTCAGCTTCACTTGAAGGGCACAATAGATAAAAAGCATCAATTACACATTTGTTTATTTCAATTGTTTATACAGGCACTAAAAGTGTCCAATCCTTGTCAGGAACTGAAAGAGAGAAAAAGAAATACAAAACTGTCCATTGTTGTTTTTATTCTGACCGAAGTCACTTAAATGCACACCGCATTGTAATTACGACTTTCAAACTTGCAAGTAGGAATTTCCCAGGAGGACTTTAAGACGGCACTTTCCAAAGTATCTTTTATGTAACAGTACAAGAGATGAAAAAATGAATCTGAATGTTAATTTATGTTTTATTTGATCATTTATTATTTTACATACAATTATCCGGCTTGTGTGTTTTCATACACTATGCATGACCTCAATGACTTCAGGATAGGGTTCAATCAACACACAGCTCAAAATGCAAATTAAGAGATATTTACAAGAGCATGCTGAGAAAAAGGTTCTGTCTATTTAAACAACATTTTCTCTGAGCAATGAAAAATAGACTTTGGTCAAGAAAAAGGCCAAACCAGCAAAACACACACTGTACACTGCACACACACACTTCCACAAACACCCACACACAAATTCTCACACACCACCGAAACTACTCACTGCTGTTTGACAAACTTGAAAACCTGACAAGCTAAACACCACAGAGGGCGTGAGTGTGTGTTTGTGTCCAGTCTTGGTTGACCATAGGAAGTGTGTGATTCAGTCATCCCAGTGTCTCCTCTTTCACCGGCTGTGTCGCAATACTTAGCGTAACCTTCGTAGGCAACATCTGTATGTGTCTATGATGTCCACAAATGCTGTCTAGGTAGACAGCTCACTAGATTTTAAAATGCAGCCATCGCCTCACCTCACTCTTTTAAGGTCAGGAAGTGAGGAAGTGACTCGGCAACTATACACCAATCAGGGAAACATTACGTTGCCACGGAGATGGAAGGAAGCGGTAATTAAATAATGATAGAGCTGTGGCTGAAGCCTGTTATTACTGAATTACATACATATACACGTGCACACAGATGTACACTTTCACTCTGTGTCACCCTGTCAATCTCACGCAGAGTTTCCATGTGTAATTTTGAGCAGTGTTTGCTTGTTACACCTCTTGTGTCTGGTGTGTGTCAGTCCTTCTTTGTGTATGCTCACTTGTTTGTGTTTGTGTGACTGTGAGTGTGAGAACTCAAAGTGAAGAGGCTCTGTTAAGAGGTTAAAGATGACAGCAGTGCTGAAGAATGCTGACAATTCCACTCCAGCGCTGCTGAACTCACTCCTATTCCCTCAGAATGGCCTACTGTGCCACTGTGTGACCAGAGCCAAAATGGAGTCCACTTCAGAGCAATTACACTCCCACGCTTTCACTCAGAATAGACGACTGTGTGACTGAGCAAACGGAGCCAAGATGGAGTCCACCTTACAGAGTTCACACCCCGTACAGCTGCATGATAAACAACAAATGAACTCGCAGCTTTCATGTCAACAATATCTGACTGAGAATTGTAGGAGTTTTGGGGGGGCTGAATCCTCCGATATAAGTCTGGCTGGTAGCGTAAGGCTGGTTAAGCATTAAATCTATGTTTGTTTCAACAGGGTTTTTTTAAACACACTTCAGTAAGCACAAAAGTTAGATCACAAGTTAAAGAAATAGTTTACCCAAAAATTAAAATTCTGTCAATTACTCACCCTCATGTCGTAAACCAGTAAGGCCTTCGTTCATCTTCGGAACATAAATTAAGATATTTTTCATGAAATCCGAGTTTTCTGACCCTGCATAGACTGTAACAGTACATTGACAGAGGGCGTGGCTGAAGCTTGGTTCTGACGTGACTGTCATGGTGACAACAACCAATCACATTACTTTTCTGGTGTTGCATGAATGCGATTGGCTAGCATCCATACTAGTACATTTACATAAGGCGATCTGATTGGCTGACGCTTGCATCAGTTTTCAACTTCTGCTGCGAGCAACACCAGTGACGCAACGCAGTGAACCTCGGCAACGCTTGACGTCACTCCATTTAAAGTAAATGAGAGATGTTGACGCTGACACCCCGTGTGAATGCATCGTAACGCAACTACCACGTTCAGGGCCCAGAAAGATAGTAAGGACTTCGTTAAAATAGTCCATGTGACATCAGTGGTTCAACCGTAATTTTACGAAGCTACGAAAACTCTTAGCTTGTTGAATAAAGTTTGAAAACTTTATTCAACAAGCTTTATTCAACAATTTCTTCTCTTTTGTGTCAGCCTTCGATGCGCATTTACGAGAGTACAATGATGCAAAAGTTGTCAAACGCAAGTCAAAAAGTCAAACAAGTGCTGATGCACACTATCAAATTGAGAATAGTTTGAAAGGCTACAAGTTCAGCTGAACAGATATGCTAAATGCCACATCAGAACTGATGTATACTTTAGACTAGTCAAAGTTCATATTTTCACGTTGCGCCAACAGTACGTTGCTCAAGTGCTTTCCATTGCGAGTATTATCGAATGCACAGTTGACAAAACATACCATGATTATCACTCTATCACTGATTTTCATAGCACAATTATATCACACAACACTTCAGCATTTTAGAAAAGTTATTTAAGCAGTAAAATGCACTAAGGATGCCACTAAGGATGGCTAACAGCACTAAGGATGCCAAAAAACAATTTGGACTGTACAAAATGGACCTCAAGAGATTGTGTTTAACAATTTCCTATTAAAAAATACCTAAAAAGTCAACCCCCCGGAATGTTATTGTAAAATTTGTACACTGTGTACAACCACTTTTTTTTTTTTGTACTCAAAAGACTCATTCATACTCTTAATACCAATGTGGAAGAAAACAGTTTTAAAGACTTCCATAATAATTTTCAGTGATAGCCTAATTCTCCATCGGGCTACTTTCCACCTTTCAGTGGAAATGTAATGCTGATTCCTTACACTGATTTGCTTGTAAAGGAAGTCGATATCTGACACCCTAAACGTAACAGATTAGCTGATATAACACTAATCAAGGGCCTTAATTATTTAATTTAAGTGCTTCCAGTGGTGCGCCGCTCTGTAGCCGTGGTGATATTGTGTTCTAGTTGCCGTGGTGTTGTGAAGGTGAAACTAAAGACCATGGAGTGGCCAGGATGGTTGCTAGGATACGGCTGGAGTTTCAGTTACATGCTAACGAGAAATTGCCCACTTCTTGTTACCCGTCACTAAGACACTCGCTCACACGTAAACAATCACAGACACAAACACACAACCACACACTCGGCCACACACAGAATTAGAAAAGTGGCTTGCTCAATTTGAAAAGGACATCTTTAACACTCAGTTATGTGTGTGTGGGGGGGTAACCTCACACGTGTGCATGTGGGTGCATGTTTAGAGACAAAATATAAGCCCCATGTAGTGCAGCCTGACAGCTCAAATAAGCATTGAGATTGATGATGCTGTTTTGAGGAGTGATCCCCAAATCTATTGCACTTTAACTTCATCAAATCCATTTCACATAAATGTGGAAAAGGATTAGAGATGAGCCCAGATAACACACCCTGTTCATGAACCAAACACACACATTCTTGCACACCAGTGGGGCTTTCAAAAGTTTTCACAAGTTGAAATACCAGATTTCCCGTAGAAAAAACAGGCGGAAAACAGTCTGAAATACACAATCAACTAAAAATTTGTCAAAAACACATATTGACTCGTTTAGACAAACATAAATCACTTATCAGGTGGTTTTAAACCGTTTAATGGTCAAAGGCCATAACTGTGTGGTCAACTGATAAAAAGTGTGTCTCGTGAATCCCCCACACACTCTCTCACACACACACGCAGGTGTTTTTTTTTATAATTGTGGATGGCTCAGTGCCTGGCCTGGAGACTGTCTGTCTGAGACTCTCTCCTGAGTAATGCTCAGGTGTGTGTGTGTGTGTGTACTTGTTTTTGCTACATTGTGGGGACCAAATGTCCCCACAAGGATAGTAAAACCTGAAATTGTTGACATTGTGGGGACCGGCCTGCTGTAATTTTTAAATATTAAAAATAGTAAATGATGTTTATCTGAAAGTGTAACAATGCAAACATGTTTTCTGTGAGGGCTAGGTTTAGGGTTAGGGGATAGACAATATCGTTCGGTCAGTATAAAATCTCTAGAAGTCTATGGAAAGTCCCCACAATTCACAAAAACAAACGTGTGTGTGTGTGTGTGTGTGTGTGTATTTGCCAACCCTCTTTTAGTTCCCTCACCTACCAAACAAACTTAAAATATTCTCTCTATCAAACAGAAAAAATCTGAAAAAGATAAAATGTATATTTTACACTGCATAAGCTAGGTGAAATTAATTCGTGTAAACAACTGTAAGCAAAACATTATGTATACAAACATTGTAATATTGAGATTATTCTAGCTTCATAGCTATTCGTGCAGCTTTACCTGTCACGCCGAACATTCATAACACTGCATTTAAACTATTCTGTATTACCAGAATACCATTACGTTTTGAATGTCATAATGGCATAAACAAAAGCATATATACTACTAAATTACTAAATGCCCCTGGATACAAAAATAATAATAATAATGTGAACCAGTTTATTCAAACAGCCTGCAGGCAAAAATAACATCTGTGTTATATTTGCATGACAGAAAACAGGAGAATGTGAAAAAAGAAAAGATACGGTATTAATTTGCTTAGTTTTATTGCTTTGCAATGCAAAAAATGTTAATATTAAGACTTCCAATTAATTATAATTACATGATATTTTAATTAACTAAATCCATTTATTAATATTTGCTTAGAAAAGTTGACTTCCAGAACAAAAATGTACAGATAATTTACTCACCCCCTTGTCATCCAAGATGTTTGTGTCTTTCTTTTCTTCAGTCGTAAAAGAAATTGTTTCTTGGGAAAAACATTCCAGAATTTTTCTCCATATAGTGGACTTCAATGGTGCCCCGAGTTTAAACTTCAAAGTGCTTTGAACAATCCCAGCCGAGGAAGAAGGGTCTTATCTAGCACAACCTCCAATTTCGAAATCATCCTACATCGCTGCTTTACCTTTTTTTGTAAAGAGCATTTGATCTTCTTTGCACATTCACTTTGTAAACACTTGGTCGGTACTTCTGCATTAGAGGAGTTTTTCAACATACCCTAACTGTATTGACCCCGATTACACAGAGTTCACTTGCGCATCACAGAGAATAGACAAGACAAGCGTTTGAGGTTAAAAAGAATATAAATTGAACATTTTTTTTTAGAATATAACGGATCACTAGATAAACTTGTGGGCACCGTTGAAGTCCATTATTTATCCAGTCCACTAATTATCTGTACATTTTTGTTCTGGAAGTGAACTTCTCCTTTAAGATTAATCACCTAAAAAGACAATTAAAATTGAAAGTCGTAGTTTTAATAAATAGTTTATATTTAGTAATATTTTATCATATCTCCTGCAGACTGGATTAATATTCACATACCATTGCTCAAAATGTTCTCTGCTTGCCATGTGGCTTGCTCAGGTATTTCATGAAGAATTTTAGCAAATGGTGTGCAACAGATTTACCTTTTACCTGTTGCGTCTTGCTTAAATATTCTCATTTGCATATTTTAGACAGCATAGTAATGAACTGGCAGCTTCAGCAGATGATTTACTCATTCTACTTAAACCTGCAACCCGAAATTGTATGTTTTTTAACAACCAAGGAGTAAAATATATCATTTCGAATCCTCTGAACACATAAAAATGTCTAAAATGCAGGTCATACACACAAACACAACAACACAAGAAAACACGACTCTGACATACATGTACACACATGTCTACAAGCTTGAGGTTTTTCCATTATGAATCATTGTCACTATGGCAACAGGCTATAAACTCTTTTCCTGTCTTCATTAAAATCTGATTATGAATGAAATTAAATCCCACACATGCACACGCTTGTACGCATATACACACACATATACACTTGCAGCTATTAATGCTATACTTCAACAGACAGGCGACACTTCACTCTATTGTATCCGTCTTTAATTTCAAAACTGTTCCCACCAACTCGTGTGAACAGACAAGGCTTAGCAAGTGTGTGTGTATGTGTGTGTTGTGTGTCCGTATGTGTGTGTCTTGTGAGCTGAGAGGACTGGGGTTAAGCGTCCACTCCGCAGACAAAAGCCAAACTCTCTACAGCACTGTGACCTAGGAAACGCCGAGCTCGGTAAACACACACACGCAGACACACACTCTGAGATGGCAAATAGTTTGGCTTGTCTAGCGTTTGGTGTGCGGATTAAGCAAGAAAACCACTATGATTTTTCACCCCGAAAACTCGTGGCACATTGCTCAAGAAAACCACATAGTCAAAGCCATATTTAAAATCAGCTAAGCGTGTGTGAACCCAAAGCCACTGCTAACAGACATGACAGGAATATGAAGATGTCTGCTGGCATATTCGCATATGCAACTTTTTCTACCCGTTTAAGTTTCTAATCTTCTCACAAAGCGGTTCTCATAACATCACGTCAGTGTTCCCAGAGACTTCATAATGTTTTGCTTTGGTTTGCAAGCAGTAACACAAGCAGACCTGATGATTTTAATTTATGATCTGAGGTTAAAGCTGTAATTTCAGCACTTCTATTACTAAAATAATTGCAAAACATAACAGAATTACAAATATAATGCCTCTTTTCAAAAAGGGGACCCCTTCATCTGGCATTGGTCAATCAAACAGAGAGTTCCGCACCAATGTTGTTTTGTCAGGGGTCCAAAATAACAAAAACTGCTTTCTATATAAAAATCATATATGTTTAGAATTCATTTTTTGGATGGACTATCCCTTTAACCTAAAAGAAAAATTCAACACTTCAGCTTTAAGAAGTGATGCCAAATTTTTCATCTCTTCGTAAGAACATTGCTCAGTATCTGTCCTTATGATTCAAGAAATGTATGCAAAAACAACTTACACAATTACCATTGTAAGGCATTTGATTTGACCTAATAACCAGTGACAGGCTCAATAAAAGCCACACACAGACGTCACAACGGGAGAAATTCCTTCGGTGGTCAGAAACACCCACAAACACACTCAGAAAGTTTGCACAGTGTGAAACAGCAACTAACGGTTACTGGATGAGGGATGATGGCTACGTGACATGACAACAGTAACCGTAGCAACCATGAGCAGGCATTCGCACCAGTAGATATGTTTGCGTCAGCTTGATTCAGAAAAAGAAAGTAACTGCCTCCCACCAACCCCAGCATCTACAAAATCACAAGACACTACAGGCAAAATCCATTGTTTTGTAATGCACTGGTCAACTTGGAAAGAAAGTGAAAAGAAAACTTCCAAAACTCAAACATGTAAGTGTTTCTTTTATTACACCGTTTATCAAATGTTTATCAATAAGATTTGCATTTGTAGATTTCTCCACTTCAGTAGCAATTGCATAAAACAAACTTTCTGGTTTGTTTTCCTCTGTATCTATATTACCTCTAAATCTATATTCTGAAAGTTTTTACTGAGTGGTTTGTTCATATATTATTCACCTAGTTTATATAACATTTTATTCCTAAAAACAAGGGGAAAATGTATTTTTTAATTTAAAAATTTGCATATTAAATGTCAGAAAACTTGTAATACAGAACAATTGTTTTAAATGTCTTAAATATTTCAGGATATATTTAAATTCCCTCTCTTTTTTCTCACTCTATCAGTTTTTTTTTTTTTTGTTTTTTTTTTGTTGGTGTTCCGTTCTCATTTTCAAACTACTGTTGGGTTTTACAGAGTTCTTAATGGACTATCAAAAATCTGACTAATCTCTCTCTCTCTCTGCCTTCACGCCTCCTCTTTTCTCTTTCCCTCAAGTCCCTTTCTTCTTTCTTTCCCACTTTCTCTCTATCCAAACAGACACAGCTGTGACCGACCTGCTGTCCGTGAGAAATGTTATCTGAACGTTCTCTCCAACATAACCAATGTTATTCAAAGGTTTTCAAACAGGCCTGGCCTCTGAGGAAACAAAAGGCAGAAATACTTCAGCCGCTACTGTGGCAGCGGCCGTATGTGTGTAACCATAACTCATATTCACACAGACACACGCACAAACATATACGCGCACACACACGTACAGCAGAAGCCGGGGTCACTAGGGCACCCGGCAAGATGAACAAAACAAGCTCTAGAAGGTTCTGTCACCCGCTACCAAACCATCCCCCTCCAAAAATTCACACACACTCCATCCAGACACATTAACGTCAAACCTGATCAGAGGGGCAGAGGGAGAGGACGCACAGAGACAAGAAAGAAAGAAAGAAAGAAAGAAAGAAAGCACATTAAAGCAGCATAAAGGAAAGAAGGGATGAGAGAACAGGAAAAGGAGCAAAATAAACCAAAACGAGATAGACAGAGTGATGAAAGAGGCAGGCAGATAAAAGCTGCACATGTTAGCCACAGATGTAGACGAGCAGAGATAATCTAATGAGGAAAGAACACTGTGTGTGTGTGTGTGTGTGTGTGTGTCAGGACTTCAAATCAAATAATACTATCAGAAAGTACACTAGCAGCGCTTCCTATTTTTTTCCCCTCATTGTCTTTTTTTTCTCTCTTATACACCTGCTACCATCTTGCTGAAATTGAGTTGACAGACTGACCAGAAAAACCCTCCCTAAGAATCATAAAATCCTGCACACACACTTTTCATTGACTTATATATATATATATATATATATATATATTATATATTATATTATATATATATATATATATATATACTGAGCTAATAACATTTAGTACTAATAACATTCTACATTTTTACATTATCGTTAAAACATTATTTAGGATGTTTATTAAGTCATTTTCCATTGGCTGGTCCAACAGTGCAGCTCATTTCAGATTTTATTACCCCTGAGGAGACATTTGGTCCCAACAATGTAGGCACAACTTGACCTCTTCACAAGCACAGACACACAATCTGATGCTTTTGAAATGAAAACAAGTAAACAGTGCTTTGGCAAACACATTAATCTGTTTCTTTAACATTTGATTTTAAGACAAGCATTTTACTTGTCACAAACACACACACCTGATAGTTGAGCCTGAAGATCCCAGTGTATTTTTAGGAGACCACACACACAACCATACCATGTCTAGAACATGAACAGTGACTGTATGACGGCAGAAACATGAGCGATATGTGCAGCAGTACACACACACAGAGAGAAAGACATTTCCTCCATCAACCTCCTGCAAAGTCCGTTAGAATGTTGTTTTTCCTGGTAAAGCTGTTAGCGCTCGCTATCCTTCCTCTCGCTCTCTCAGAGCAGCAGATGTTTAAGCGTGTATCTCCTTTTAACTCAATTTAGTCTGTTCATGGTCTGAACCTCCCTTACTGCTGATCCTAGATGTCCTGCATAACTCAATTATAAGCACACACACACACACACACACACACTTCTGTCTGGGAGCAAGATTTAGTTGACAGATCTCAAGATTTTGTTGTTTATGCTGTAATTTTCCTCCAAATTTAATGTCACTATCTTTGGGTATTAATAAAAATGTATTAAAACCAAATCTGCAAACCAAACAGGAAATTGGGGAACCAAACAGCATCATTTTAATTAATTAAAAAGTCATCCTAGATGAGAAAGATCCCAGATCCAATTGCAGCACAGCAACATAAATTTGTGAATAAGCAATATAATGTGTCTAAAATATGTAAACACATTAATAAAAGCTACATTAGTTAATAAACTTTGGAAAAGAGACAAAAATCCTGTTTAAAAAAGGCAACAAAAGGAGAACTGAGAGAGACAGCGAAAAGGAGAGAAAGGGGGGTGAGAAAAAAAACAAGGAGAGGAAAGAGGGGCTAAAAGATAAAGGACTCACAGTCTGAAGAGTTTGGTCGTGCCCAGAAACAGCAACTCCGGAAGAACCTGAAGATTATTCCTGTTGAGACGCCTGCAAAGACAGACACACGCAGCGACATGAAATCACACAAAACACACAGTGGTGCAGTTTATGTACATTCACAAGAGCGAAATTCAGTGACTGTGAGGCATCAGAAATTGTATGAGGTGTGTCAGACCTTAAACTGTTTGCAGAATGTCTAATCTAAAATGTGGAGTTGTTTCCTCACAAAACCGACTGCATTAAGTTATGAAACAACTGGAATAATCTACCCCAGTTTCATCAGAAAAATATGAGCACAGTAAATATTGTGAATAGATTCCATATGAAACTTCAGATCTAAATGTTTACAGAAATAAGCACTGATTGTGTTATGCTCAAGAAAAATACTTCAAACATTTAATGTTGTAAAATATTTCAATTCGGGCCTGCCAGTCGTCAACTTGAGCCTTGACTGTGTGTGTGTGTGTGTGTGTGTGTGTGTGTGTGTGCGCGCGTGTGTGTGTGGCTGGCAGACACTGTCAGTGTGTGGGGGCATCTAGCAAACACACGCAGACAAAGAACAGCCCGGAAAAACAGATGTGGGAAAAACAAACAGAACGTCTCACACAAAGTGAAGCGAAAGAACTTACAGTGCAAATACACAAAGACACACACACACAAATACATATGCACACACGTCATGAAAGGAAATGATGCACATTTGCTTAAGTTCAATGATAATTCAGTGATAAAAACTAATCTCTTGCTCAGTTCTCTGACATGGTAATATTCCCGACTACTGCATGTATAATAGACATTATGCATGACAATCAGCACATATATAATACCCACTGCGCATATTAATGAAGAGTGGCGCCACTGCTGTCTGTGTGTTAGATTAATGAGGCTTGAGATTAATCAATAATGTTTTTAATACCAGAATACAGATCATTCAGAGCAGCCTATTAAGCTTGCAGGTTTTGCGAACTTCTATGAGTCTGCTGATAATGGAAGAATTTTAAAATAATGTAAGCACCCGATCGATTTTTGCACTCTGACGTCAGCATGCGAGATTTACCACACGTCAATCACACAAGCCGAAGTTCTAAAGTGAACTCTGCCTGCACAAAGTACAAAACCATCAAGCTTTCACTCTCCCTGGCTGTTTTTACGCCCTCACTTTCTGTGACACACTCTCGCAAACACTCGCACACTCAGACACAGCAGCCGATGACATCATCGTTCAGCTTCTGGGGTTACATCATTCCATTTGAATATTTAATGAACGATGAAATAATAACGAGGCACACAGTGCTGCACACTCCAGAAATGCCCACGTGTTTCACTCAGGCACAGAGGACAGCCTTCCCTGAGGACCCCGCTGTAGAAACACACAAAGACACACACACGGTGCTTAAAGCGAATAAGATCGACCCTTAAAATAGACGAGTACACACAGACACACACACTTACAGATAGAAATGCACATAGTCAGACTCTGACACACACACACACACACACATGCACTCACAGTCATTTCCAAGGAGGCCCATAAAGTGAGATGACTTTTAATGCCAAAAAACAGGCAACAAGACTGAACAGGGGAAAGAATGAATTGAAAGTAAGTGTGAAGACGCACACAGCTACTGTAGCGTAAAGCAGACATGATCCGCAATCAATCACAAATAGCACATGAGATAAGTTTATGGCTTGGTTTATAAATCAGTAGACTCAGACAGGCCGCCCACAGTCTGCTCGCTGACAGCCTGATGCATATTGCACACAAAACTGGAATGCACTTTCTTCATTTGGCAAGCACTAATCTGATTGGCTGAATCTGCACGACTTCCTTATATGAACAAAAGTCCACAAAGGACACAAAGTCAGGTACCGACCTGATACAATGAGGGCTTTTGATAATGAAATAATCGGATTTGCGGAAGTTTTCTAAGACAGTGGTATTAAATGTTTGATAGATATTCAGCCGGGTTAACTTGATATCCACAATCAGAACTACATGTTATTCTTCGATTTTGAAGTTGTTCACTCAAAAAAAATGCTGGGTTAAAACCCAAATATGGACAAACCCAGTGACTGGGTGGTTTTGGCCCAGTGGTTGGGTTACATTTTTGACCCAGACTTCTGGGTAGTTTTAACTCAACTATTGCTTAAAAATTACCAGATTTTCTTTGCTTAAAATAGCTTGGAAATTGACATAGTATTAGACCAATTCGTAGTAGATGTCACATCACTTGCAGCTCTACGTGCATAGTGGTGGCAGAAAAACACTGGTAACAAGTGAGGGGAAACAGGTAAACTCCATGGAATAAGAGAAAAAAACATTTTTTTGTGCCTTTTGATGCCAGAATCGGAATGGAAATAATTTTTATAGAATACTCTCGTCAAAGACGCCATTTTAAATTAAATGCAGACATTTAAACGGACAGACTATTAATGAAAATACAAAAACATATGCTGTACATAGCGGATGCATTGTACAGTTACAGCATGACTGTAGCATAATATTTAGTACTATTAACATTTTACATAACATTTATTTATTTTATCTCACAATTCTGACTTTTTTCTCATGAATGCAAGTTTATATCTCCTAGTTCGGATTTTTTAACTCAATTTAACTCAACAATAGTTTGTCAATTCTGAGGGAAAAAAGCCAGAGCCAAGGGGAAAAGAGTGAATGATGAATTGTTTTTTTCTTATCAGAATTATGAGATTTAATCTCAGAATTGCAAGAAGAAAGTCAGGATTTTGAAATATAAACCGAAATTTACTTTTTTTTTTTTTTAAAGTTCTTTTATTCCATGGCTCCATAGACTACTTGAAAACCATCATTTTCTGCAACCAGATAGGCTCCGCCCACAAAAAACATCATCACTGTTTGCAAACACTGAATTGGTCTATATGTTCAATAAAAAAACATTTTTAAGCTGAATAAATAATAATTAAATTAAAATATATATATATTTAATTGCTTATTAATAAATGTTCAATGTTTAATTATTGCTGATCCCTCTAGTAATTATGTGTCTGATCTTTAATTTACAAACTATTTGGGTTAATTTTATGCCAGCCATGCAGTCATTTTAAACAATAGTTGAGTTAAATAAAACTATCGAGTATCGATTTGCTAAGAACTAGGTGATTTTCTCAATATTTAGATTCAATTACACAGCTATTCCTGCATAAATGGGCATTTGAGAATGAGCTGCAATGTGGACCATATGCCGTTTTAGTCAAAGATCTGCCTGCGTAAGACTGAATCAGTGACGATGACAGTTTTCAATCTCAATCCACACGCCATTAGCTCACAAGCAACTACTAGCCCAAGTGTGTGCTTGTAAAGAAATAAAAGAAAAAAAGAACAGCAAAACAAGCTGCATCACAGAGGAAGATGAGAGGAGATGAGAATGAGGAAAAAAATCTCATTCTGGCTCGTTTGCTCAAGTCCTTCTCTATAGGCTTACTTTACCTGACTGCATTGCTCATGCCCAGCAAGCCGTGACGAAGGGTGTTTGTGCGTATATGTGTGTGTGTGTAAAGGGGGGTCATACGTGGAACAGAGTCTCCACTTTTCCTCCCTACAGGAGGTCGTCACACCCAATACCTAAATGCATCCCCAATACGCATACACACACACTCTCACTCACACATATTTATGAAGGGCCTTTGGTAAGGGCATTATAATGCCTGTGCGTTCTAATCCTCTCAGCTATGCAGTCACCCTCCAGCATTAGACTCCTGCTTTTGTACCGGCACAGTGGGACTGATCTTACACACTGACTTTAGCTGTGCTATTCAGCACTACCGCTAGCTCCTCTATCCCTACACTTATCACTATAAAGAGCTATTCATCGCCACCATTCGCCCGCCTAACCCTTCAGTTATGCCAACACTGCACAATTTGCGCCAAAAGCAAGTTTGCTATTATTACAAGCTATTACCAGTTAGCTGTACTCTGCTTTATGAGCTATATGTCACCGCACAAAGCCGCATTCACCATTAATGCCGTTGACCCTTTCGCTAGTTAGCATTCAGAGCCACACGCAGCTAACACAAATCCTTTATTAAACTAAAGTTATCATACTCGTGAGTGAATTATATGTGTTTCTCACAGAGCTGAGTTGGCAAGAGCCTTTTGTGGTTCAGCTGGGTTGGTCACAGTCATTAAACATTTCCTCACCAAATTAAAAGGTAATGACTAGCAGAAAAATAGGATAGCAGCAAGCAGGTGATTGACTGAGCCTCACGCGGCGCAGCTTTAAATGCCAGTTCTAATGTGACTGTGCTTGCAAACCAAACATCTGCCAGTCACCATTAGGCGATGGTAATTGACAGTCAGTCATCTTAAAGTAAGATACTCTAATCTAGACAGTAATCATGATCATGCAATAGCATAAAATAGTGTTTAAACTCTCCTCAGGAGAGAAATAAGCTTTTATAGGGAATTTAAGATCCACACGGTCTTTATAATACATTATTGTACTGCACAATAATCTCTATTAATTGTAATACATTATTAATTACCAATTCTCCTTGGGTTCCTTCGAGAATTTCAAATGGGTTTTAGAATTTATGAGCTAGTGCGCAGTTACTGAGTAAAAAAAAAATCATAATGTATGAGCAAAATAAGATCAGTAGTGAACATTATGTGAAGAGAATATTTACCTATATTAAAAAAGTTACACTTTAAGTTCATAACATCAAATGTTAGTACATAGTAGTTAAAGACACTTCATATAGAGTGGGTCATCGTATAAAGAATTTTGACAGTTGTACCTGAAAAATGAATTTTGAAATCATTGTTGACTTAAAATCAAGTCCCTAACAAGTTACAATGTTAAAAATGTATTAACCTAAAAATATGCTTCATGTGGTAAGATTTAAATCAATAAACTGATTTTATTAAAATCAGTAAAAATACATCACTGAAGCAACCTACCACTTTCTATAGTGTACGTAAGGACTACAACTGCAGGGATTTGAGTTTACATGCTGGACGAATCAGACAACCGTAGCAACTTGTTAACCACAGAACTTATTGTACTCATAAATAGAAAGCTGCTGTTCTGAAAACCCATTAGAAATTCCTCAGGTGAGCTTATGGCTCAAAAATGCTAATTCTGTTCTGTGTTTGCTCTATATTAATCTGTCATACTGGTACGTATCATACTATATATGTACAGCATTAAGGAAGCTCTGCAGTACACCAAGTGCACCACTTTAAGAAACTGACGAAACCTAAACTTTTGTCTGACTCAGTGACAAAGAGATAAAGGCCATCAGAATGAATATGGTTTGAAAATGGAGAATAGCTGGGGGTAAAAGCTTGAAAGAAAAGGTGGTGGTGGTGGTGGGGAGCGGGGGGGTCCTTAAGAGCGTAATTCCCGTTTCCATTCCAGCTTCCAGTGTCATTCTCTTAAAGGGCTGTGTGTGCTAGAGTTAGTTGCGCATGTGTGTGTTCCCCTGAGGCTGGGTTGGCTGTCAGACAAAAATGTTGCTCCATGAAATCCTGACCCCAGTGTGCGCACACACACATGCCCACAACACACAATGTCCACCATTAATGTATGAAAACACACACTTGATTGTGTAATGTCATTTTGTAATTAATTGTACTCTGCAGGTCACACTGTTAATGTTAACTCACAAATACGCTACTGACTTTTAGCCCTACCGGCCAGTGCAGCATATCTTGTGTGTGTGTGTGAGAGAGAGTGTGTATGTGCATTAGTCACTCACAGTCTTTCCAGCTCTTTCAGGTCCTGAAATGCCCCTCTCTCAATAGAACTTATCTTGTTCTCCATTAGCTGCCTGAGAATGGAAATGAAAAAGAGAGAGAAAGAGAAAGAGACCAAAATAAAGATAAGTCACTCATTGCATAAATTTCAATGATTAAAACAGTTAATATGTCAGGGCATACTTGGCTCTTTCATAGAGAGCACTTTGCATTTCAATGTCCGCAAATAGTTTTCACAAACACCATTTTACAGGATATCTCATGATCTGAGACCCTCCTCTCATTTTAAAACCACCGTAAATAAGTGCTTTCAATCAAGTCTAAATACAACATCTATACTTAGACTATGATTTAAAAAAACAACATAACTGCACCATTTCCTTAAGCTACATTGCCGTACAAAAGCAAAGCGCTTGTCGAAATTGAGTGAATTGGCTGAAGTCGGGTGACACACAGGTTTTTCTCGTCTGTGCCCAGATTTAGATTTTAGAAACAGTGTGGCAATTCATATCAAATCACTAAATCAAACAACACTGCAATTTTTCCCAGCTTTGGCGCAGTTACTGTGGTTTGTCTTTTTATAGCAGCACATTACAACATCACAGATACTCAGGTGAACTTTCATGCGAATACCCTTGCAGTATGGGAATCATATATTTATAGCATCATTCAAAGGTATACTGATGCATTATTTAACTCTTCCGTAGCTGGAAATTGACCCTACATGAGAAATCACAGTTCACAAGTCCCAGTTTTCTGTTTGACTGAGCATGTCCATGAGAGATGCCTGCAAAGGATGTCTATGTATGTCGGTTAACATAAGTTGATGTTAACTTTAAGTATACGTCATAAATCTGAAGTAGAGCACCTTTAAAATGGGTCATAATCACCTGCAAACACACAGAACACATTTTTGTTGTTTATGTTTTTAATATGAGTCAAGAACATGTTGTGGCAGTTTAGATGAACTTTGGAAATACAAGTCATTTCAGTGATGATTATAAGAGCAAGAAAATTAAGAGAGAGAGAGAGAGAGGGAGAGGAAGAGAAATGAATGCGTCTATGAGGGAAAGGAAAGACAGACAGAGAGAAAGTCTTCAGCTGAAATACTACCCTCCAAGTGGGAGGGCAAACCTGTTCTTACATGAGCTCTCTATATGTCTCTCTCTCTAATACATACATTCACACCCACACATTCCATTTCACACACATTTACATTCACAAAATCTCCTGCTCTGTCACAACCTCACACAGAGACAGAGAGGAAGACAGAACCGAAAGATATAGACAGGCACTTCACATTCCGATAACGCAATCATTTTTCTGAATAAATGCTGTCTTTGTTTGTGTTTGACAATCATGGGCGCACTGCCTCGTTAAGTTTCACCGTTCAAACTTGTTTGCTCTAAGTGAGCGAATACTACAAGTGCTCAACCTCCAATGAAATCCAGAACAATGTATTATGTGACAAGTAATGGTATTTTGCCATAACGATGCTTTCACTGGCATTTATTTAATAATGGGACCATTGGGGACCAATATGTTTGCTGGATAATGGGAATCTAGACTAAAAAAAAAATCTGCATATAAATGTATGTGATTTATATTGAAACAATGACATTTAACAAAGGTGTTTTTGAAATTAGCATAATGAACAGGGAATATTCTATATTTGACATATTTTAACTTTTTTTTTGTTGTTTTTGTGATAAAGTCTACACTACACTCTTTGCATGCAAAATACACTTTTTAAACATTTTGGGGGTTATGCATTCTAAACTAAACAAGAAAACTAATAACGAGTTATTAACTAGTTCTAAAAATTAGTTCAGTACTTACAGAACTCTGAGGTGCCGCAGTCCCGCGAAATCTGCCTTGGTGATTTTAGTCAGATTGTTTGCATTCAGGTCACTGTGGAAAGAAGAATGGAGGTGTAATGATGAATAATGACTTAGGTATTTAGCCATAATTAAGAAGTCTAAATTAGTCCATTAAGTGGTAAATGATGCTATGAACCATTTAATTTTTTTTTCTGCCCACTTCATTACACTGGTCTTCACTACAATGAATTTCACATGTTCAAGAGCATGCTAGATTGCTTAAATTGTCTGCATTATCACCATGCACCATCCGTGAGTGTATTTTATCATTAATGAAGTATGTGCTAGACTGTGGATGAGTTCTTAGCAGGTTTCTAATTGAATTCTGGTCAGGGTTCAGGAATCCTGACCAAATAATGTTGGTGTCATGTAGCTTTTGAAACCTGCTTTTTCAGCCTATATGACAGCTACTTACAAGCTACCCAGCCAAAAAATGAATATCATAGTTTTAAACATGCAGAGCATAGGCCAGGAGTGATTGAAATTCTATTAATTAAGTGAAAGACAGAATTTTAACTGCGTCTTTGGCGTTCAACAGCTTCTCTGGCTCTTGCTGTCTCAAAGCAGCGCAGGTTGTGTTTAAACTTCATGCCAGTTTAATTAATGAATCCCACTTCAGAAAGACAGTCAATGTAAGAGACAGATAGAGACATGCGTGAGTGGAATAGAAAAGGACACTCTGGTATTGTTCTGATGACAGCACTTCAAAAGAAAAAAAGCATGTAACAGAATAATATTAATATATCATTCCTGTGGCTTATTAATGCACACTGTTATAAAGAATTAATAACAGACACGAATAAATAATCTTATATAATGCATATTATGAATATATATATTAAGCGTATTTGGTCATGCTGTGTGTATGTTGAATTAATTTAAAGAGATAATAACTATCATTTTAATTATTTTGTGGCTTAAATGTATAATAATTGCACACTGCTATAGGAAAGTACTGGTCAGTGTAATCGTGTTAATGTAGCGTGTTTCGGCGCACTCACAGTCGCTCAGCGTTGCGGGGAATGTTCCGCGGCACGCTCCGCAGACTCTGCCCGTGGCAGTCCACCGCTGTCCCGCTGCAGGAGCACTGAGACGGGCACGACTGAGCCCCAGCCCCGCCGAGCAATGCACACAGCACCACTGCTTTCAACACAAACATCACTGCAGTTTCCTCAAGTTCTAATAAAACACAAGAAATTCCCGGTGCGAAACAGTTGCGCCAAAGCAGGCGCAGGAGTTTTAAATCCAAAAAGGAGAGGAGTCACAACAAATGATCTTTGAGAACAAACAGCACTTGTAATCTCCTCCGGCTGGAATGTTTTCCCCGTCTTCTTTACAAAGGGAAACAAATTACAATTCAATCCAGATCAGCTCCCATCTGGGGTCTACGTAGTCTCTTCTGTACGGGGACGCGAGTTTTGAGTCCAGATCCAGACGACTGCGCCGCAAACCAAAGTTTAAACTAATCCCGCACACGCATTGTAGCTCTGCGTTTTTGTTTTGTGGCTCCTAAAACACCTTATGCGCACAGGAGACACGCGTTTGGAAACGCGCACTTGAACAGCCACCTGGTGATAGAGATGCGGTCATACACATCCAGCAGAGCTGATCTTCACGTGCGCTTAGAGGGTATTGATTAATTAGGGGTATTGATCTTGCGCGCCCTCACGCATCCATCATGTTGTCACACAGGGACAAATCTGCTTTATAAATCCAAGTCGGTGCCGGGTAAAGTCCTGGGTGATCCTCGCTGATCTGCCTTTACTCGAATACTCAATCGGAAGTGTGTGTGTCTCTCTGGCACCTGATGGCGCGGCTGTGTGTGTGTGCGTGTGTATGTGTGTGTGTTCAGAGCAAAGGCGGCGCCTCTAGTGTGGAAATAAACCCCGCACACCGATAATACTCGGTAACGGAATCACACACAATTTCTCCAACCAACACGGGTACCGAGTCCAGCCAGAAGACAGTCAAACCCCGTCCTTCAAGCTTACTGCACTGAGACACCTCGGACTTTAAAGAATCATTTATAACATGTTATCGGACAGGTAGGAATATAGTGTTTTTAAAAGAATCCCGAAGTCATGAAGTTGCAGTCTAAATGGGCTTTTCCTGGAGTGAGTGAATCAGATAATTCCCATGCATGCACCAATGCAGTGAATGAACTCCTGTGCTTTGGTTCTCTCCGTTCTCACGCTCGGATTAAAGTTGTTTTAGGTGAAGTGCGGCTCTCGGACACGGGATTCTCTCTCTGTCAGACTAACATGGAATTGCTCTATATACACCGGGAGCGGCTCCACCCCCTCGATCCGCCCCGCTGGCCGCATGAGCCCGAGCCGTCTGCCTTCTACGGCACTGGCGCTCTAGGGACATGAACAGCTATCACGAGCAGTCTAAAGACGGTAGCCGATGCGCAAGTGACGCACAGAGAGCTAACAAGTGAGGCAGCATCTGTTTCTCTCTCACACACACTGTTTCTTTTTCTTGTGAATGAGGTAAATGGATGGTTAGCTGTTTGGTAATTGCAGGGAAGTTTCGAAACTGTCCAAATCAATCTAAGCTGCCTGAGGAGATTACAGATGAGTATCTACAGATCTGGACCCAGATTCCAGTTAACAACAACAGGAACCAAAACCAGAGAGAGGTGGAGAGTTTTGCCTGGAAGACAGAAGCAAACGAAGGTAGCAGGAATGACCTCACTCACCTTCTCAGTATGCACCTGCAGGGTAGGGAGAGGTCAAGGGTCAACTGCAGCTCCTGTGGAGCTGAAACACACAGTTACACGCACCCACATTAATCTAAAAAATATGTTTTTGACCATTTCATTCATTCATTCATTCATTCTCAAGTACACAGTTGTTTTAAATTTATTAATGTTCCTTATTAAATTCCTTACTACTATTTATTTTAAAACCAACCTACAATACTTCCTTTACCTGTTTGTCAAGATATGCTGTGAAGTATCAATGTGAGGTACTGAGTTTGAGGTAAAACCGGGTTTTCAGAAGAAAGCAGATCGTTTTAATTATCTGAATAACCATTTTCCACTATAAAGAACCTTTTGTGCAAGAAAAAGATTTTGTGTATGTTGCAGATTCTTCACTGAACCATATTTGCTAATAAAGAACCTTTATGTAAAGTGTATAATATAATGTTAGGTACTGTGGTAGATCAATGGGTTGATTAAGGTTGTGTTAGAGTGGTAGGTTGAGTAAGACATATACTTTGTAATATGAGGTATTAGAGTAGATTGATGGTTAGAGTAAGGTTATTGAGATGGGTTGGTAAGTTGAGTAAAGTGCTGAGATATAATAAGAAATGTGAGATATTGAAGTAGATTGGTAGGTTGAGTCAGGGTCAAGGGTCATTGGTCATCCCTTAAACGCACAGGACAAAATGATTATGAATCCCCTCCCCCAGACCCAATGAGCTGGCTATAGCATGGGCCTCACAGAGTCTGGGTTCTCTGTCTGCACTGATGTAGATTTAGTAATGTGAGGTACTGGGGTGATTGGAAGCCTTACCCTGTGAAGCATACTGTATAATATTTGATATACATATTTAAAGGCCTATGTATTATCTGATCCAAACTTTGCTGAAAACCCTGTCTCATACACAATTGATATATTATACTTTTTTTTTAGCAAGTAAAAGGCCTTTTAGGATAATTCTAAAAATGTCCCCCTTCAGGTTGTGGTACAGCTTTCTTTTTGCTGTGGGAACTCCACTGATTTTTATAAAGTAATCATAAGAATAACTTTGATATTGTTATTTATTTCAAGATGAAAACTTAGTGGACTGAAGCAACTTAAGTTTACTTCATTACAACATTGTTTAGAAAATCATGTTAAAATATATGCATTGGATATGATACAACAGGCTTTTGAGGAATGTTTATATGTACATTTCCTCATTCATCATATTGCTTTGCATTATATGTTTTGCCTCAAACAAGCTTTGATCATAAAACTAAGCATTAAAATATCATCTTACTAAAACACATTACTTGTAGAGTTAGAGTGCCAACCGATATTTATTTTATGCAATTAGTCTATACTTTTACTTGACTGACACAACAAACTGTCAGAATTTCTTCTTACTTTTTGCCCATACAAATAACAACTGCACCAAATTCCATATTTTTGCTCAATTTTTTGAGTTTTCAGAGAGTCAAGCTTTACATCTTTAAAGGAACAGTTCACTCAAAAACGAAAATTTGCTAAGAATTTACTCAACCCATCCAAGATGTAGGTGCCTTTGCTTCTTCATCAGAACAAATTTGAAGAAATTTAGCATTACATCACTTGCTCACCAATGGATAACCTGCAGTGAATGGGTGCCATCAGAATGAGAATCCAAACAGCTGATAAAAGCATCACAATTATCCACAAGTTTTAGAGAAAGGTCTACACAATAAGGAATTCCCTTACCTAGCTAGGAGTTTCACCATCTTAAATTTTTTCCACTTTGTGTATGCCATACCATTGTATGCACTCACTTTTTGTTGGCCTTTCTGTCTTCTGGATTCAGACCTTTACTGTTTCTTCAGCCGTATATGAATAACTGTCAGATTGTCACTCTTCGCATCACCAAATAACTCGATGCAGTTATTTGAACTGCGATACTATGTAAAATCTCTTCAACCTTCAGTGAAATCATGTTCTTCATCTTTTTTAAGTGTAAACCATTCAGATGACTCTTTCAAAAAAATACAATTTGTTTCTTAATGTGTATAACTTTTTAAAATTACTACTAAGTGCACCTATAAAGCATTATAAGACAGTACGTTTTAGTCTTTGAACATGACTAGTTTCTGTTTAGGCTACATCTACATTAATCCGGATACATGTGAAAAAATTTTAATTTGAAAATACTCTGTCCACACTAGTGTTTATCCAGAAGTTTCTCATCTGTTAAATTTACTGTGCATGTGCAAAACCTCATTAAAAGCTCACTTACATGATACAGACAGGACAGACATAAGTTTTCACGCAATTCTTCTGTCAGGATCATTTTATTTATGAAAATATCCCACCATTCACTGGCATCCAGGTCGCACTCACTCACTATTATATGGTTGATCTAAAACGCAGCTGCCCCCATGTTTTGCCGCAGGACAGCCATTGTGAGTAAATTCTCTGTCATCTTTGCAGGACTGTTATATGAAGAGTGTAGAAAGTAACTTAACAGTGTGAAAGTAGCACATAACAGGCTCAATACTGGTATAAACATAGATAACTATTGGTACAATATGCGTCATGTGACTAAACATGCATCATCACTTATAAAAGCCTATATTTTCCCAGTTCACACTACAATATGAAAACTGCATTCATTATCCACTTTGGAGAATGTTTTCAAAAAGCTCTATTTTCCTTGATGGAAGGCACTTGACGGAAGTGTAACAGTCCACTAGTCTTTTTTTTCTCTTGGCTTTCTTTTTTTGTGGAAGTATCATGTTGAAACTGTAAGTTATTAAATAATTACTAAATCATCACACTCTGAGTCATATAGTATGTTTAAATCTGTGCCTAAAATTAACTGCACTAACTGGTCGGTACACTATAGCAAAATGGTTACAACTACAGTTGAAACAGTAAAAACATGGCACAAATCTGTGCTATATTTTGTAGGTCAGGTCAAGTTTCACAAAGCAATACAAGGGATATTATATAATGTAGGGTAATGAAGTAAATTGACAGGTAAAGTAAGCGTACAGAAGTATATTTAGTAAAATGAGACACTGTAATGTTAGCTCTTTTAAATACAATGACAGGTATGATGACAGGCGACAACTGATAGCTCTGATCTGATCTGCTCTAATTACAGCTGAACACCAGAAATGTGGTATTGAGTGTTTCTGTGAGTGCTAAAGAGATGGAAAAGGAAGTGTAAGCAACTAAGAAACTGAGAGTAAGTTTACAACCTGTGTTTGTTGTAATTTACAGTTGTTTAGACTGCCGTAAACACATTTCCAGATGGACATACACTGCACACTGTCCTTCTCTGTGAGTATGTGTCTGTGTGTGTGTCTATAAACCAGACCACATGGTAAAGTACTAAATGTTCCTTACAAACATCTGCCAGTACCCCATGTCTTAGCTGAATGACAAGCCTGTTGTAGAAAATAAAATTAATTTGGTCTTAAATGGCACTTGTCATAGTTTTAGGCTGATTAATATAAATACATCTGTAGTTTTTACTGTGCCCAACAGGACATCTGTTAGTATAATTAGAAAGTGAGAAAACATCAATAAAATGAATTCAAATAATAACTGAAGCAAATCCTTTTTAAATTGTATTCCAGCTAATGTGTTAAAAAAAGCATCAGTTTTATGGTCAAAGTCAAGCAGAACAATAAGACAAATTAAAAAAAGAAATATAGAAATTTTTTAAAGTCTAGTTTAAAATGCATCCAACATTTTTAGAAACATAACCTTTGTATGTATGTTGATTATATGGTTTTGAAAAACTTTTATACCATTTAAAATGTCATGTGGTGTAACCATCAAGTACAAAGTAATAACATTTTCCTCACATCTTAAACGTGAAATATATGTTCAAACTAAAAAGTATGTTTTATAAATATCCTGCATTATTAATTAATAAATATGCTTCATCATTATGCTTTTGTGAAGTTGTACTAAATGACATTTTAAAATCTGAATTACCTTATCATAAAATAGTTAAGATATGGATCAATTTAAGCATGGACTTAAGTGTGAAAACTAAAAAATTTATTGTATTGTAATGTTTTTGGGGTATGTGTGTACAAGTAATATTGAAAAGCCAATATATTGACAAGATAGGCTGCCTATTTTGGCAAGGACACTCCTGTAAAAGAGAAATTTTAATCTCATTGAGGCTGTTTCCTGGTCGAATAAAATCAAATTAAATTAAATTCTGCGGCTCAAGCTTGCAAAAGGTTGAAAAAAGTGAATATTAAAAATACAGCCAAAAGCAACAGCCAAAAACAACTAAATATGTTGTCACAGAGATTGTGAATAAAAACAAGGACAATTTCCTTTAAGGCAGGGTTTTAAAATATCCAACTCCCTATTATAGTGACATCTGGTTTGAAAACCACACACACACACACACACACACACACACACACGTTTAATTGACAGTCAGTCAAAAATGCACCCAGAAACAAATGAATACAAATGAAACTTATGGCATGCTGAAAGCTCACCCCTACTGAATGTCTGATATTTCAATCTCTATTAACAGTTGTCTGGAAAAATGTCAGCTGTACAACGAGAAGATGGAAAAGAAAATAAAGGTAGACAGAACAAAGTATTCCACATTCCAAATTCAGGTGTTTTCCTGTTAATTGTTTAGTTGGCTATTGTGTAGTCAAGAAGGCATGTTTGCTCTGTGGTTATAAATATGTTTGTTTGAATGGCATGTCGATGTTTTCCACTTAAACAAAACATTTCATTTCCTCAAAAGTGTGAATGACAATACAAGAATTAGACTTAAAGCCTTCTCAGACAAAAGCTGTCAGGTACGTGCGTTTGTTCAGGCACTAAAAAAGGCTACAACCAAACAGTTAAACATCTCAACTATTTCAACAGGCGATACAAGCATGTTGATACAATCTCTATTCCGGTGGAATAACAGCAGCAACTTCCACCTGATCTTATAGTGGCCAAAACAAATGAGCAACAGGCGCTTCAATAACTGATGCTCCTTTATTTACAGGCAGTTGACTAGTTTTACTGTTAGTTTTGTCCAAGGAAAGTTGGAGATGGGGGGTCTTGCAAATGGAAGGCAGAGATGAAGAGATAAAAGATGGAGCGACTACAGATGTCTTTAATCAAAAAGCGACCAACCTCAGCAGCATGGCAGCATTATAATGATATCATGAACTGCTCTGTAAACATGCAGAATGCAATTATTTGTCTAAACACACATTGCCTATTCAGCTCACACACAGCCATTATGCTTAACTAGTAATATAATCTCTCATCTCTTGATTTTCTTTTTCTTAATTATGTCATTACTTGCTTCCATTACTGTCAAATGGCAAATTTGCTGAAATTAGTCAGATGTCAACAGTTACTTGCTGATACTATGATAATGTAGTGTCAACTGCCTTTGGTTATTTAGCAGAAAAAAATGTTGTTTATGTCAGCATGAACACTTAACAGCTTCAAATCAAGTAATTTTTTTTTGTATAGCATTTTATACAATAAAGATTATTTCAAAGCAGCTTCACTTTGATAAACAGGAAAATAATTGTCAATGTTGAAAGGTTTGTCAGTTATTAAAAAAAAAAACATTTAATTTAGCACCAAGCAGCTTTACAGAAGGCAATAGGGTCATTTTTCAGCCCCAATCAATTCAATGCTGATTCAATTCTGTTCAATAATGAATGTTGACGTTGCAAAAATAGTGTCATTGTCCAGCTCAATCAAAAGCATTTGGGTCTAATGTTGATGACAACAAAAATATATTTCCATCCTTTTCTTAAAAAAAAAAAAACTTTAAAAACTTTAATAGAACTATAAAGTATAATGGAATTGCATAAACTGTTTCAAAAATATATCCACAAGACATAAACAATATTTGATTTAATTGTGAAAAATAGCTTAAAAATGTTTTCTATGTAAAGTAGGGCTGTCAAATGATTAATCGCGATTAATCACGATTAATCGCATACAACAGAAGTTTGAGTTTGCCTAATTTATGTGTGTGTACTGTGTAATTATTATGTATATATAAATACACACAAATTTATGTATATATTTAGGAGAAATGTTATTTATGTACACAATATTTATATTTATATATAATATAAATTATATAAAAACTATAATAAATACATATACTTGTAAATATTTCTTAAATATATACATGAATGTGTTTGTATTTATATATACATAATAATTACACACAGTACACACACATATATTAATCGTTTGACAGCCCTAAAGTCAAATATAATTTTACAACTTTGTTGCCATAACAATTCAACACCATAAGCCACTTCCATTAAAACCACTATGTTCATCAAAAAATAAATAAACAAAAGAAACTGTTTTAGCGATTAAAAAATACCTATAGTTTAACTGTTTTGTGTTTTTCTAAATTTATAAGCTTGACATTTCAGGATATAAATTCCCCACAATCTTCCGCTATTCACTTCCATCCGGGTCAATAAAGTTAGGGTAGGTAAAACTCCCATCTCAGTTTCTCCTCCAACTTCAAAATCATCCTATTTTGCTGTTTTATCCTTTTTTTGTAAATTTGACCTTTGCACATTTACTTTGTAAACACTGGGTCTGTACTTCTGCAGCGATGTAGGATGATTTTGAAGTTAGAGGAGAAAATGAGATAGAAGTTTTTCGACCTACCCTAACTGTATAGACCTGGATTACAGAGACTACGCATGCACGTCGCAGAGCTAGACAAGATGAGCATTTGTAATTTTTAAAAAAATATAACCAATCTTTTTGCTAGATAAGACTTCTTTCTCAGCTGTGATCATTTAAAGCGCTTTGAAGCTGCATTTAAACTGCATTTTGGAAGTTTAAACTCACAGGCACAATAGAAGTCCACTATGGAGAATATTCCTGAAATGTTTTCCTCAAGAAACATAATTTCTTTATGACTGAAGAAAGGAAGACATGAACATCTTGGATGACAGGGGGTGAGTACATTATCTGTAAGTTTTTGTTCTGGAAGTGAACTTCTCCTTTAAAGGTCCAAATTGCAGTTTCAGTGGAGCTTCAAAGGGCTCTACACAATCCCATCTGAAGAATAAGGGTCTTATCTAGCGAACAATCTGTCATTAAAAAAAAAAAAGCTCAATACTTTTTAACCACAGATGCTTATCTTGTACTAGCACAGCTTCACGCATTATGTAGTCACGTTGGAAAAGTCACGTGTGACATAGGCGGAAGAACTGACCCAATGTTTACAAGGAGAATGTGCAAAACAAAAAAAAAGTCAAACACCCTTTACAAAATAGGTAAAACAACAATGTCAGATGTTTTTAAAGTTGGAGGAGTTTTTTGCCTAACTCTACCTTTTTGAACCAGAGTACATAGAGTACATAGACGAAGAACTAAAGGTCACTGTGTGACCTTTCCAATGTGATTACGTAATGTGTGAAGTCACCGATGTGTATCACACAGCTAGTGCAAGATGAGCATTTGTGGTTAAAAAGTATAAAAATGTTTTTTTTTTTTAGAAAATGACAATTGTTTCACTACGACCGTTATTCCTCAGCTGGGATCGTGTAGAGCCCTTTGAAGCTGCACTTAAACTGCAATTTGGAACTTTCAATTCGTTGGCTCCCATTGAAGTCCACTATGTGGAAAAAATCCTGGAATGTTTTCCTCAAAAACCTTAATTTCTTTTCGACTGAAGAAAGAAAGACATGAACATCCTGGATGGCATGGGGGTGAGTAAATAATCAGGAAATGTTTGTTCTGGAAGTAAACTAATCCTTTAACTTGATTTGAACATGGAATATTCTTTGAAGAACGTGAAATTATACTAAACCCTGCTCTTAGAATATTTCTACCTCCCAGCTGCTTTAAAAGCAACTGCATTTAGAGTTTCTGTGACAACATGAGTATTTTTAAGTAGAGGGTTGCATTTAGATCCTGACAAACTTAATGAAACATTCTTTTAAACCTGTAGCAGACAGAGGGAGATCTTTTAACTTTAACTTATTGCAGTGTTTTATTAGCATAATGGCATGGCACACTGTCAGGTGCTCTCATTAATTAAGGTAAAATGAAGGAAGGACAGAAAACAAGAGGAAAAAGTTAGAGGATAGTGTGAGTGTGCGGAGAGAAAAGCGGAGTGAGAAAAAAGAAGGAAAAAGAGAAAGAGAAGAGTGTGGGAAAAATCAATAAGACTCCCACTCCAAATCCGTCTGCAAAAGAAACAATCAACCACCTCTCTCTCCTTCTTATATTCTCTCTCTCTCTTTCTCTGTGGGGTGGATAAACAGAAAGACCTACTTGGTACCTCTCTACCATCAGAGCACATCCACACACACAGACTGTCCCAGACATACACACACACAAAGTGCAGAAGTGAAGTGGGCACCCCAGACTGTTATATTCAGCCCATTGAAAACTGCCTGGAGTATTACGCAACCAAAAGCAGGGATCACGGCGAAAGACCGAAAAAGGAAACAAAATAAAGATTGTGTTAGAGTGGACAAAAAGAAAAAAAGAAAGAAAGAAAGACAGAAAGGTAGAATTTTTTTAGTAAAGGCCACTTGTATTTGCTTACATGTGTTTATGAGTGTGGGAATGAGGAATTGTGTGTGGGTGGGTGTGTGTGTGTGTATGTGTGCATATACGTGTGGATCCGTCTGTGAGCGTTAAGAATGAATGGTATTACTGATTGTTCAGGGAGGCCCGGAGCAATAGCCAATAATAATCCTGCATTTGAATGGACAGCTTTTTCCCTCCCTGGAATTTCTTGGTCTCCTCCGCCCTCCCCATTCACACGCCTTTACTGTACATAAAAGAAACAACAGAATAACATCGAGAGAAGAAGAAAGGGGAGGAAGAAAGGCGCTCTGAAGTGGCTTAGGTCTATCTGCGCTATTTGTCAAGTGAAACTGAGGCAAGCTGAATGCCTATGTAAGTGTGTGTGTGTGTGTGTGTGCGCATGCTTGTACAAGACTGCGTGAAGCATGTCTACGTAGCCGCATGGCAGATGGGGGCATGAATGTGAGTGTGTTTGTTTCTCCCTGCGTGTGTTTTTCTGCATGTGTAACAGATGGTTAGTTGTGGTATGCGTGTTGCACTTGATGTACTCAACAGCTAGCTGGACAGTGTCCAGCGAATTTTGAAAACAGTACACAATACTGTATGACTCCCATGAAAGACACACCTGCTTTGGTGCGTACTTAACGTTTAAATACTGAAAGTATTGTGCAAATGTGAGCATAAACACATATCTGAACTTTAGCACATTGTTTATGGTGATTATTCACTAATATTGTGAATTTAGCATATTATGTGACAACAACAGCAATGTCTCATGTTCGGCCCTCGAGATTCAACCCCTCATGTGTCGATCCATTACTTTCTTTCTTTTGTGGAACATAAAAGAAGTATTTTGAAAAATGTCTTAGTGTGTTTTTTTTATTTCGATACAATGGAAGTCAATGGTAACCAAAACTGTTTAGATACAAACATTGCTCATAACATCTTCCTTTGTGTTCTGCAGAGAAAAGAAAGTCATACTGGTTTGGAACAACTTGAGGGTGGGTAAATGATGACACAGTGTTCATTTTTTGATGAAAGGGATAGATATCATCAGAGATGGCAAAAGTACACACATCCTTCACTCAAGTAGAAGTACAGATACTCATGTTTTAAAATACTCTGGTAAAAGTAGAAGTACTGACTACACTTTTTTACTCAAGTTAAAGTGAAGAAGTATGAGCTCTGACTCATGTAAAAAGTACCCATTAGTACTGCCTGTTTTAGTGTCACGCTGGTAACTGGACCTCAAGTCATATTGACACATTACTACAAAATAATTTACATTTAAAATGTTGTTAGCTAATGAATGTATCAAGGCTGAGCAACCACCATGTAGAACAGGGCAGGACTGGGTCAAAATTTTCAGATTCAGAAATCTCACACTCACCCGGGCCATCCCATACACCCACAACGAATTCTGAAACCACCTATTTTTGGTATGGCCATCACATTTAAAATAAGATTTAAAACCTAATAAAACATAATAATTAAAAAAAAAAAATAATAATTAAAGGTTCTCTCTTGAACTGCACCTTCATTTCCATATTTCCTTTTCAGTCTCTTTATTTTCCATGGTATCTCTCTGCATCTCACTTAGTGTGTGTTTACTTTTTTTCCACTAATTTTCTGTTATGAACATTTCTCCACCTTCTTGCAAAACAAGATAGCAGATTGATTACAATCTGTGTTAATTCACAACCATAGTTTTACTACAAATTTCATGGTTAGACTATGGTTAGTGTAGCAAAACCATGGTTCATTTGTGGTTACCATGGTTTAACTATAGTAACCATGGTTTTTGGTTGTCAAGGGCTGTGTTATTATCTGCTCTAGCTCCCTCTAAACGTATTATGAAACGATCTCTTAAAACATTTGTTTTCTAAATCACTACTGTAACTTTATAGTAAATAATAATGATTTCCTTTTGCATACAGTATTTTGAGTGATTGTAATTTAGTTTAGTTTACAGTACAATCCTCTGCTGCGGAGTTGCTAGCACCTATCTAAGTAAACAAAGACAAAACTACAGTAGCCTATTTACAGATGAAACTGACCTGCACTTGAAGTCCTGGTCAATAGTTTTTACTTTCAGATCTATTCCATTCTAGAGTCTCTCGCATTGATTACTCTGATAGAAACCGTTTGACGGAGATGCGAGCGCGCGCGCAAGCCAAATCGCGTTGCCAGTACAGACTGACCGATTCATGATTTAGAGATTCGTAACCGATTGGTGATCCACCAAATGCAGATTAAAACCAAAGTAACGAGCCTGGTTTGAAAATGTAAAAAGTAGAAAGTACAGATATTTGTGTAAAAATGTAAGGAAAGTAAAAAGTAGTCAGAAAAATAAATAGTGAAGTAAAGCCTACTTGCCTACTGATACCAGAAAAATACAGTACAATAACGAAGTATTTGTTACTTCCCATCTCTGGGTATCATGAACTAACAATAAAGATCAATGTTTAATGTTTAGTTATTTATAAAAATACTATTGCTTATTGCTAGTTCATGTTAATTGATGACAGATTAATACATTAAAAAGAGTTTCCCAAATAGGGGTTTGTGAGGGAACTGTAGGGGGTTTGTTAGGTTATGAAAAGCTAATAATTAAATCAAAAGTAACATTAAAATAAACAAATGGGCTACATAATTAACCTAAATAAAATGAAATAGTAATATATCTTATCAAATCAAAGGCAAACAAACCGCTGTGTGTTTTAAAGGGGTCATCAGATGCAAAACTCACTTTTGCATGCTGTTTGAACATAAATTGTTGGCAGTACGTGTACACAACCAACCTAATGATAAAAATCCACCCAGTGGTATTTTTTAAATCTTTATAAGTAATATCCCCTTTTTCAAACCAGGCCATTCTCAGCTTCTTGTTGGTGTGACGTCACACAGACCAAGGCCGCTCCCACGACAGTTGATTGACACGACCATTTTACCTTAGACCCACCCTAAATGAGCTGAGAACAGTCCAACTGCCATTGTGTCAACTCCGGTGCAGAGGAAGACAAGAATTTCTCAGATTGAGCGATTGAGGTGTTCTGTTGTTGGATGTAGTAATGATCATAGCAGTCGTCATATACTCCTGACATCGGAGACGCTGAGGATGCAGAGGATTAACGTTACTTTCGTTTTTGAAGGAAATGCACTCAGCGATCTACATAAATGTGTCTATGTTCGCGCAAATCATTCGTGATCCAGCTTCACCTACAGCAGAAGTGAGTATAGGGTTTTTTTTATCTTTGCAAATCGCCTTTCCTAATAATGTGCTAGTTAGCAAGTTTCACTGCTAAATGCAGCTAAAGTAAACATTATGGCTGGTCACCTCACAGAAGAGAGGGGCATGGTGAGCAGAGCTCATTAGCATTTAAAGGAACATGCAACAGAGCAGTTCGCTCTAAAAAAAAAAAAAGGACTGACAAAATAGGATAAAATGGGGGATTTTTACACTACCACTGAGAAATTTTGACCAAAGTATGTTATAGACTTCTCATTAAGACTCTAAAGAATCATACCAGCTTGTGGAAAACGGGCATTTGCTGACTCCTTTAAAGTGAAAAGTGGCACAGTGTTCATTTACACCTGCACCTTATCTTAAACTGTTTTCATCACTGCAAGTGCTGTGACTTTAACATACAATTGAGAAAGCTGTGAACTTTATGCACATTCACATAATGTCCAACATTTTTGTGGACAAAAGTTAATAGAATTTCACTAATATTCTGCCATAATTAAAACTTGCTTGAGGATTTGAAATGGTAAAAGCAAGATTTGAAATTTTGAAAGACATAAATGTTTGTATTAACCTGTAACCTGTTTTAGTTGGTTCTTCTAAAGAGTTGAACCTAAGTGAGATCATCCTTAAAAGTATATCCATTAGTAGTAAAGTCTTTTTTTCTTCATGTCTATATATAGCAATGTGAGATATTTTCATATGAAATGAAATGTGAATATATTATTAAACTGTTGCACTCACTTAAAGTCACAGTGTTCTGAAAGTAAACATTTGCACTTAAAGGGTTTGGGTGACAAAAAGTTTGGGAACTGCTGCATTGAAAGGTTTATTTCTGAAATGTTAAAATGTTTTTGTATTAAGAAATTAATCTTATATCACACATATATATATATATCTACATATCTATCTATCTATCTATCTCTCTCTCTCTATATATATATATGTATATATAAAATTAATCAAGCTCTAATAAATGCTTTAGAATAGACTTCAGATGTTTTAAAACACTTTAGAATAGGCAACACATATTCACGATTAACTAAGAGTTTTCCCTGAACAAACTCCCTATTGGCTCCTTATTAATATTTAGTAGTTGTTAAGTTTAGGTTTGGGGTACGGTTATGAGATCTAAATTATGGTCATGCAGAATAAGGCATTAAAGGGATAGTTCACCCAAAATTGAAAATTACCCCATGATTTACTCACCCTCAAGTCATCCTAGGTGTATATAACTTTCTTCTTTCAGACAAACACAGAGTAAATAAAAAAGAAAAATGTCCTGGCTCTTCCAAGCTTTATAATGGCAGTGAATGGCTGTTGAGATGGCTGTCCAGTAAAGTGCATCCATCCATCAAAAATTTACACCATACGGCTCTTTTCATATGTGCTTTATAAGTACTAATAAACAGCCAGTATTCTAGTAATTGGATGTTAATAAGCAACTAGTTAATAGTGAGAATTGGTCCTTAAAATAAAGTGTTAATAAATGCTGTATAAATGTTCTTCACCATTAGTGTACAATATATACTGCATTAGTTAATGCAAAACCTTTTTAAAATTTTGTAGATTATTCTGACCGGTGTCACGTTTGTGTTTTTTACATATTGCAACCCCTATAGGAACTTTATTTTGGTTGTGCATTTTAAATAAAATTATATAATGATATTGAAATAATGAATTGAAATAATGAATTATTTGTTATATTGGTCTTTTTATGTTTTTATGATTTTTGTTACATCAAAGTGAACTTGTTATGTTTCTGGTCTCTTAATGAGACTCTTCCTGTCTGATCTGCAAGGACAACATTGCTTTCTAGGAATAGCGTTTCAGGCATAATTAGTCTGAATCAGTATGCTAGGTGTAAGTCCATGCATCAGTAACTATATAACTATATAACTGGTTATAAAAACCCTTGTGTTTGTTGTAAATGCTCAACTGCCTCTGACGGAGAACACCACCTGGCCGTGTAAACGTGTAAACACTGCAGCTAATTTTACTTACTTCCTGCACAATTGTAACAGAAAGACCTTGTATAGGACAACTCATGAACTTTAAGCAAACTCTGCATCACTGGTGGCATCATGCTATGATATCTGATATGACTAACGCATTGCTGATTCGCAATCCAAGCGTCCAAACAATCCAGAATTGGCCACACAATCCTTAATATGTAATCTAGATGACATGCCAATCGATTAGGCTCAAATTTATTAGTACGCCAGGCATAGCCCATAAAACTGTGTGTGTGGGTTGGGGGTTGGATTGGGTGTATGTTGGAGACCACCTGTCTTCTCTGTAGAAGGTACCAGACAGAGTTAATGAGACCAGCGATTCAGTGAATGACTCAATTCATCTTCATTAGCGAGCTCAGACACTCTCTCCTTCCTCTCATTCACATATGCACGTTTTCCAGACATCTTCATGCAGATATACAGTACACAGAGATTCATTGTGTCATGAGAGTTTATTCGCTCAATAATAATAATACCACATGTCCATATTCATAACAGGACGTATAGTATAAATGTCGCAATATGCAGCCATTAAAATGAGATATGTTTAACAAGTTAAACATGATTGTTACAGTTGTTATACCTTTTCATTTTTCCAGAGCATTAAATGTTAAAATGTCTAAAACAGACGTCTCAATGGTTGAGAAAATGATTTTTTTGATCTATCGTAAAACCTCAGTTTTGGTCCCTGAGAGCGGTTTAACCAGGCTACAGACTGCAGTGTGTGTATACGTATGTGTGTGTGTGTATGCAAGCACGTAAATATTGATTAAACCTGACGTTTTTCAGCAGGAGGAAGTAGACACTTCAAAGCTGACTTTTACCACACAAGCACACACACTAACACACACAAGCGCACACACACTGCTGATTTTCTACTTCAAACACTCCTGGTGTTTGCTCTGAAAATAAGACCGCTGTGTAGCCAAAAGATTCATTTCCTATGCGGAAGGGAGAAGGAGGGAAAGGGAGAGAGCAACAATGATGCCAGATACTTGTGAACTGACTTACAATTCATAGCCATAACAATAACGATAATGGCATTGACCTCTGATATATTACAATGCATTTTGGTCAGAATGACCTAAACTTAAGTTCTCTCATCGTTTTACAAACCCTCACGTTGTTACAAAACTCTATTCTTTCTTTCTGCAGAACAAAAGGTCAGTGGATTCCAGTGTTGTTTTGGACATCACTGACTTTTATTGTATGGAAAAAACTGTCAAAAATTCTTCAGAATATCTTATTTTATGTTCCACATAAGAAAGTAAGTCATACGGGTTTGGAACAATATGAGGCTGAGTAAATAATGGCAGAATTTTCATTTATTGGTAAACTATTATTAGCTTTAAGGCAAGTCAGGTCACTCAGTATTCATCTTTATAACATACTGTTAATCAGCAATACATATATTAATAAATATCATTCATAAAATAACTAAGATCATATATGTGACCACGGACCACAAAACCAATCATAAGGGTCAATTTTTTGAAACTGAGATTTATACATCATCTGAAAGCTGAATAAATAAGCTTTTCATTGATTCATTGTTTGTTAGGATAGGACAATATTTGGTCGAGATACAACTATTTGAAAATCTGGCGCAAAAAAAAAAATCACAATATTGAGAAAATTGCCTTTAAAGTTGTCCAAATGAAGGAAATTTACAAAATATCTTCACTGAACATGATCTTTACTTAATATCCAAATGATTGTTGGCATAAAAGAAAATTCGATCATTTTGACCCATACAATGTATTTTTGGCTATTGCTACAAATATACCTGTGCTACTTAAGACTTAAGGTTTTGTGGTCCAGGGTCACATATAGATGAGCATAGACTTTAATCAACTAGAATAAAGCCCACTGAAATGCATAACTTAAATTCTGTTTCTCCCATTCATTTTTCTATAAGTGGTCCCTCTCCTCCCCATTATATAGTCTCTGGTCAAAACAGCAGGAAGATGCTATAAAATATTAGTGTGAACTCAAACCTTGTGGTACAACAAATCAAAACATACACACCCAGAGTAGACCAACTATTAATATACATATAAACACACACACGGTCAACCTGTAGAGGGAGAGAGAGAAATTAAGGTTGGCGTATGGCCTGTGAGAGCGTTATCTGCCAGTGTGGCATTTCTCTATCACTTCCACACACTCTCACTGAGGCCTCTTGCCAGACTCAAACTGTGCTGGCCCACTGAACCACTCACCGAGCTCAGGCTGTGCCAAATACACACACACACACATACGCAGTGACTGCTGGCAGCAGTGGGTTGTCAGGCAACAGATGGTTTCACTGAATGAGCCTCTCATGAGAGATAACTGATCTGGAAACGCTCAAACCATTACACAACCAAACACTAACCATTCACAAACCAAAGAGCAACCACAAATGAACAGCCAAACTAAATAAAAACCATTGAAAAAACACATTCAAACCATTATATCAACCAAAATATCGCCCACTCAGGGTGCTCTCCTTTAAAAAGATAGAAGAGAGCAAAACCTTCAATCTCTTAGGAAACCTATCAGCACTTTGGTTAAATTCAGTGCTAAAATCAATACCACATAATGTGTATTCAGTAAATTTGCACACAAAGTCCAAAATTAACCTTCTGCCAGTGGAGACCTGACAAAAAATAAATAAATACCAGCCATTTTATTCCATAGGCAGTTTTGGTCTTACTGCTGGAATTTGCAATCTGGAGGAGTCAAAGCTTTTTGCATGAAGACATAATCAGTCGCCAGATTTTAGGAAGTCGGAGCTGACGAATTTCACAGAAAAATGCATACTGTATTAGACTTTGATTTTTTAGTTTCACACAGAGATTCCATCTAGTCGGAGGTTAGCAGACTTGTTTGATATTTTGAGCCAGTTTTAGAACAAATTTTGTTTCTGGGTGGGTTTGTCTTGCTCAGAAAGGACTTGAAAGTCTGGTATTGTGTAATCTTCATTCGCTTTGTGTATGATGCCCAGTTTTTTTTTTCTATAGCTATTTACAAAGTCTGCAAGTGTTTGGGATGCTTAGAGTTTAAAACATTTTTAGATATTAAAAGTCATGTAATGTATTACAGCCTTTACATTTAAACTCCACACAACAGATCAGCATTGTTACAGTTCAACAAACAAAAAAAAACAAAGCCCATTCTCGCCCTCATATCATTGCAAACTCGTATGGCTTAATTGATTCTGTGTGACACTAAATAAGATATTTTAAAGAATGATTTAATATAGTTGTTCACATAATGAAAGCCAATGGGGTCCAAATTTACAAGCTCCAAAAAGGACATAAAGATACAATGTGAAATTAAAGCTGCACGCAGCACTGAAAGGGCTCTTGCATCTGGGCTCACTGCCACCCAATGGCTTTATGAAAACAGCAAACGTTGAGCAATATGCATTTAAAGTGGTAAATATAGGAGGAATATGTCAACATCATTTGTATGTGCCAGACATCCTGCTGCCACCTGGTGGTGCTATGACTATAACTGAATATTGGAATGTAGATTTCTTCAAGCCAGGACTTTGATCAAACATATAAAGTTTGGTGCAGATTGACATTGGCATGTTGGAGTTAGTGTAAAGCATGATGTATACTGTTGCCAACAGGTGGCGCTATGACTATAACTGAATATGGTCTTGGGTTTGTGTTCAGGACAGGACTCTTATCAAACATGCCAATTTTGGTGCAGATCAGACATTGTATGCTTGAATTACAACAACTTCCTTTTTCATGGCAAAACATCAAAGTTTGTTAGGCCGCCATTGACACGCCCTTCAACGGAAACTCAAGATCTTCGCAATTAACTACCAAGGGCTTTGGATTACAAATTACAAATTTCTTGTTGATCTGTTTAAATCTCTAGGAGGAGTTTGTTTAAATACACCTGAAAATGGCAAAAAATGCACAAAAGTTGCTACGACCATTCAAGATAACAGACTTCCTGGCTGTTACATGTGTCTACCGAATTGTGTACATGTATGTGAAACATAGCTTGAGGGGCACTTTGTTGAATTTTGCCACACCCACTTTTGAAACCCATATCAGATGTAAATTCTCAGCACTTTTGGCATGTGTTCGAAGTTTCATGAGTTTTCTAACATGTTTAGGCCTTTAAAACCACAATTCATTTTGGAAAAGAAGAAGAATCTGAGCAATTCCAATTGGGTCCTCGAACCATCGGTGCTCAGGCCCTAATTAATCCATACTCAACTCGTAACTGCACAGCATCATTTTATATGATGAAGAGAAATTTAATGTAAGCCTTTTACTTTGAAATCAAAACATTGATCAAAATTCACACAGACAACATCAAATCAACCTCTATATCAAACCTCAAACATGTTTGGAGTCTCCATATTTGATGTAGTCTGCTTATGTGTGTGATGCTTGTGTTTCAGTTTTAGTGCTGGGTTTTGACACAAATTTCACGAGTCAATTCTGACTATTTTAGATGTATATCAGGTACAATACATGCCAAATTTTCTCTAATTTTCAACTAATGCTGAAAAATATGCATAAGAGTCAGTTGGTACTACATTATAATAAAATTGACGGTTAAAATTAACTGATTTGTATACAAATACTTAAATTACACTCATTAAACTTTTTATAATAATAAAGTTACAATTACATAATAATATTTCTACTCCAATTAGTATAAACATTTGACTGTCATAAAAACTTGACAGATTTATTCAAACTTAACGGAACATTGAAGAGCAGTAAAAATTCTAATGAATGTTATTGGTACATATGTTTAAGTAAACGCTTCTCTCTATAGTTTATTTTTCTAGCTGACTAACAAGTTGATGGTCAACAAATATGTTTTTTTTTCGGAGGTAAATGTGACATGACTTTGTTTACAAGTCATTATATTGACGTCTTTGCTTTTGAAACACTGATTAACCGATTACATGCTGTAACTGGTTAAAGTGGAGGAAACTGTCAGTACGCATGCGCTTCGCACTGCTGCTTGTCTTGGTGCTACAGCGATCTGTCACTCCACATTAAACAGCACCAAAATGGCAGTTATTGTTTGAATACTGTAATAAAATTGACAGAATTTGAAATCTGATACTTTGTTTCATATCAAAAGTAACAAAGCACAAAGCTTATTGCTATTTATTGAATGGGAGGTGTGCTACAATGTTCCATTCATTAACTGAAAACCGGCTATATTGATATTGTTTTTGTATTGATATATATATATGTATATATTTTTTACCAAGCCCTTTTAAATTTGATATGAAAATGAACAAATGCTTATTAGACAAGTTCAAAGATAAAGTGACTGTGTTGCTTCATAAGACTGTACAGAAATACTGCAGTAGTCAAGTCATAAGGAATAGTTTTATGCTACAATTATGTCATTTTAGGAGGTTTGGTAATAATAATTGGCCTGAATAATATGGACAAAAACATCTGAAACATTCTTCAAAATTTCAGATTTAGTGTTTAGTGTAATATTACAGTTTCTTATCGTTTTAACTGCCACAATAATCTCCATTTAATTTACTCTCCAAAGCCAATTTTTACTTACTTTTGAGGCTTGGGTTATGTTAACTTTGGACCCTATACAGTATGTTCCTATTATATTATAAAGACTAACAAACACACAGGCAGAGACTGAATTAGCTGCATAGAAACGAGAGCCAGATAAAGGTTATGGCAAATATATCTTTTCATTTGGAGCAAGAAAGCCAAGCACAACACATAGTGGTACACCCCAAACACATACACACTCATTTATTGAGTCCAACAAAACGCCATCATAAGGCCTGTAGTCTGGCCCTGAAGCAACAAAAGTGTGGCCTGCCAAGATTGGACTGCAACTTCGACAATATCTATGCTTTCCTTCATAAAAACACTTAAATTATGCATCTAACTATGCAATTTACTGAGAAATTTGTATGCAATCCAATTAATTTTCCTTTCCATCCATTTCATACAGGAAATAAGTGCATGGTATTCACATTCTCTGATAAGTATTGCAATATATCATTGGAGATGGTACAATAAAGTAAAGGAAGCTGAGGAAATGGAGGGAAAGTGTTAAAGCCAGTTCAGTAATAAGAATCCTGATGAGGTTAGTCTGGTTGTGTTAATATATGACAATATAAAACAGCTACGGTACCACCATTACCTTAATAAAATGAGGCACTGTAATTCTCTCCAACTATTACCATTAAAATATTGCCAGGCTCACAGAAATCCCAAGTAATCCCAAAGTTATTTGCATTGCTGCTTTTCTTGGTGAAACATTCCAAAATATGACATCAGAAATGACAAAGCCTGAATGAGTCGTGATGGCATGTTAAATATTTTAGACAAATTCTGGACAGATGAGACCGCAAACAACTTGCAGAACAGGCTACATTTGTCACATTTCACTCTAAATTGTTTAAATCCAGCAGGGGTTTTTAAAAAATAACAGTTTTCATATGGTAAATCCGTCTGCTGGAATTCATGCAGGCAGATAAATGAAAATGTAATTTAATATGAAGTGGCACTATGCACACTTTTAAACAAGATGATACCATGTAATTTCCTGCAGTGCATGTTAATGACATACATCTCTACTTCTCTACCAGCAATAGCTTGGTTTGAAAGTGATTTATGTGTGAGCTGTCATATATCACTACACTATTGAGCTTTTTATTTTGCTTATGTGACTGCATCTTAAGACTGGTAAAATATTATAGTTTATGGGATATGCATGAAAACATTCTTTGGTGGACCTACAAAAGCCTCTGTTTGATTTGATTAAAGCAGTGTAAAGTGGTAAACGCTGCAGGTTTGCTCAAATGTTTGCAGGCAGGATTTTAAACTTACAGTACCGTCTTATCAAAAGCTAAACACACTATAAGATAATTGCTATCCAAGGTGGAACTAACAGCTTTAAGCAAGGGCAAACTGAGAACACAAGGAAAGATTTTCTTTTCAAGCACAGAAAGCTTAAGTTGCCTGCCAGCATGGAACTTCTGGCTGAAAATGTTTCAGCAAACACGCAAATGAAGTCACAACAACAGCATGTCCTAAAACAGATCTGGAGTGCATCACTCACTGCTCTTTATAGCACCTAGTATTGGGGCATGATATTACTAAGAAAAAAAAACAGGTTCTGTTTGCAGACAGGAAGTAAGCATGATGATGCACTGGAACTTTTGCTCATACATACCCTGACAGTGTATAGGAAATGTAGTAGCCTATGAAATTGGTTCCGAATTTGTTGGTCACAAAGTAAAAATGAGTCACAGGTTTGTTCTGATAGGGCAGGGGTGCTCAACCCTGGTCCTGGAGATCGACTTTCTGCAGAGTTCAGCTCCAACCCTGGCCAAACACACCTGAACCAGCTGATTAGGATCTCAAGGAGCACTTGATAATTACAGACAGGTTTGATTAGGGTTGGAACTAAACTCTGCAGGAAAGTCGATCTCCAGGAACCGGGTTGGGCACCCCTGTGATAGAGTCTTGGACAGCAGGGACAACACAATGCTAAATGCTTTAAATGTATAATGAACCATATATTTTGTTTCTTCGGATTACAAAATAAACTTTTAAAATGCATGAGAAAATCCCTTCTCATACCTTTTATTGTTGGTGACAAAAACAAGAATACTACATGAACACTATTTTGTTACAGTTTTATCTGTCACTTTGTGAAGCCATGCAAATTAGGTCCATATTCTCCAAACAATGCATGGTAAAAGAAGCTGACCCAAAAAACACCGGCTCCTGCATCAGCAGCACCACATGTATGTGTCGTAGTACTTTCCTGAATACACGGTGGAGACTAACACCGAAGAAATTGTTGAATAAAGTCTTTATTTTTGTTTTCTTTGTGCCCAAAAATGTATTCGCACAGCTTCATAACATTACGGTTGAACCACTGCTGTCACTATTTTAAAGATGTCCTTACTACCTTCCTAGGCCTTGAACGTGGTAGTACAGGTGCATCTCAATAAATTAGAATGTCGTGGAAAAGGTTCTTTTAATTTTGATGATTTTGGCTCACATTTAACAAAAACCCCCCAATTCACTATCTCAACAAATTAGAATATGGTGACATGCCAATCAGCTAATCAACTCAAAACACCTGCAATGGTTTCCCAAGCCTTCAAAATGGTCTCTCAGTTTGGTTCACTAGGCTACACAATCATGGGGAAGACTGCTGATCTGACAGTTGTCCAGAAGACAATCATTGACACCCTTCACAAGGAGGTTAAGCCACAAACATTCATTGCCAAAGAAGCTGGCTGTTCACAGAGTGCTGTATCCAAGCATGTTAACAGAAAGTTGAGTGGAAGGAAAAAGTGTGGAAGAAAAAGATGCACAACCAACCGAGAGAACCGCATCCTTGAGAGGCTTGTCAAGCAAAATCGATTCAAGAATTTGGGTGAACTTCACAAGGAATGGACTGAGGCTGGGGTCAAGGCATCAAGAGCCACCACACACAGACGTGTCAAGGAATTTGGCTACAGGCTTATTCCTCTTGTTAAGCCACTCCTGAACCACAGACAACGTCAGAGGCGTCTTACCTGGGCTAAGGAGAAGAGGAAATGGACTGTTGCCCAGTGGTCCAAAGTCCTCTTTTCAGATGAGAGCAAGTTTTGTATTTCATTTAGAAACCAAGGTCCTAGAGTGTGGAGAAAGGGTGGAGAGGCTCATAGCCCAAATTGCTTGAAATCCAGTGTTAAGTTTCCACAGTCTGTGATGATTTGGGGTGCAATGTCATCTGCTGGTGTTGGTCCACTGTGTTTTTTAAAAACCAAAGTCACTGCACCCGTTTACCAAGAAATTTTAGAGCACTTCATGCTTCCTTTTGCTGACCAGCTTTTTTAAAGATGCTGATTTCATTTTCCAGCAGGATTTGGCACCTGCCAACACTGCCAAAAGCACCAAAAGTTGGTTAAATGACCATGGTGTCTAAAAATAAAGGTTCTTTATTGGCATCGATGGTTCTATGAAGAACCTTGAACGTCCATTGAACCTTTTAAATGCAAAAAAGATTCTTTATATACATTTTACATAATTTTAAATATACTTTAAAATGGTTATTTTAGGAACTGTTCTCTGAAAGGTTGTTTGAGGAACCAAAAATGGTTCTTCTATGGCAGGGGTGGCGAACTCCAGTCCTGGAGAGCCGCAGCCCTGCAGAGTTCAGCTCCAACCCTAATTAAAACTTACCTGCCTGTAACTTTCTAGTAACCATTCAGACCTTGATTAGCTTGTTCAGGTGCATTTGATTAGAGCTGAAGGAAAACTCTGAAGGGCTGCGGCTCTCCAGGACCGATGTTCACCACCCCTGTTCTATGGCATCACTGCAAAAACACCCTTTTAGAACCTTTATTTTTAAGAGTGTACCTTTGCGGACTACACACACTCTAAAAAATGCTGGATTATTTGGCAACCCAGCACTGGGTAAATATTGGACAGAACACATGCTGGGTTATTTTGGTTAAATGTTTTTACCAAACATGCTGGGTTATTTTATTTATGTCAATTATTGTTTAAAAATTATTATATTGCTGGTTTAAAATGGACTGGAACTTAAAAAAACCACACACAATTACTAGAGGCAACAGCAATAATAAAAAGATGAACATTTATTGGAGGAAGGAGGAACACATGGACAAAATACAAGATGAATTTACCTGGGTGAATACAGCATGTGATATTAATAATATAATAATACATTTAAACTCGCTTAACAAGCATTTTAGACATAAAAAAATGTAACATTTAAAAGTAGAATTTTAATTTTAGTGTATTCAACCGTTCTCTGTAAACATTTTTTACTGAAATAGTGCAAATTTTCATGACGGTGTGTCGCCGAAATCTGAGCCAGTGAAGGGCTGCTGTTCGCCGGGTTAACTGCAAACAGACCGTGGCGTCGTGTTTCATTCATAGCTGAAAGATGCCATGACTGACTCCAAAACCTGCCCGTAAACAAACAGTACTGACATTAGAGAACATATTTAAGGATTAAACTCCGTACAATAACGAATAAAATTTATTTTATGCAAGGCAAAAGGCGTTTCCATCCTGTGAACGCAGCTGACTGACATCTTGTCCTTATGTTGTGTTGCGTAAAATAATACAATTTACAGCACAGTAAAGACGTTATAAATAAAATGAAATGTATGCAAACCTTTATTTCGCTGAAGAAGTGCAACTCATTAGCACTGAGAACCACTCTCTCCTGTAGAGGACTCAGAAACCCTGTGCTCTGACTGACTTTAACTCAGCAGCTGGGGTGTTTCGTCAGAGACAGGCTTAACTCAGCGGTTGGGTAGAAAATTACAACCCAGCGTTAAAATTACCCAACAACTTAGTTACAGAAAAACTACCCAGCGCCTGGGTAAAAAAATATTAAAAATAACCCAATAAAATGGCCCAAAAAGTTGAACCCAGCACTTGGGTTAAAAAAATTAACCAGGGTCAGAAAGCTGTCAGATTTCATCAAAAATATCTTAATTTATGTTTCAAAGATGAACAAAGGTCTTGCAGGTTTGGAACAACATGGGTGAGATATTATTGACAGAATAATATATCCCTTTAAATATGCTACGGTAAACATTTGTAGTACTGAGTTAGGCTGCCACTTAATGTCCAGTGTCAAAATTTAGGATTAGGATACTAATTGAGAACTGTCCTATTAGACATATGACTTTCAATAGAGTAAAAAAAGAATCTCAAAACCAGGATTCCCAGTGCATTTTCATTTTACTTAAACAAAAACAACTAACACAACATTAACAACAGTTAATAGAGCCAAAACCTTTATTGATTCTCAATAAAGGTCATTCACATTTCCCTCAATTCCCAAGTCCAATCAGTAATTTGTATGTCTGTTTATAATACAGCTTGCTAGTATTACTATGCAGTTTATTTTAAACAGCATTAGCACCACCTTTTACGCTATTGGCACATATCTACAGATAATATGTAATTCATCCAGTCATTATCACAAAATAATCCCACTTTAACAGAGGGATTTTGCATCACTATGAATGGGTTCAGTTTCTCTGTACATTATCTGACTCACAGCTACTCATCAAATACATACAAAATATATGTATGTATATGTATATAAACAGTATTGCTTTGAATTGAAATTATTATGTGAAAAGACAGAAAAGACCTTAAATTGTAGCACAGACATATACGTAAAATGACTGCCTAGGACAACGGTCAAATATACATATTTTAATGGTCATTATACAAAAACATTTGACTGCAATTGATCAAGCAGATTCCAGAATTCCACAAAGTCATGCATTTAGCACTTTTAAAACTACTCTTGAGTATAAACTGAAGCTGTTTGTGAATGTCTGGGTGACAGATGCTTGTTTTATTAAATTCTTTCATGCTTGTTTATGGGAGTGGTGCATGTGTGTCAGTGTGAGCAGTGCTCTTTTGCAAATGAAAACTGGATGAGTCTCCATCCCACTCCCTCCTGTCAGATTAGGAGCAGATGAGAGTATGATGGTGTAAAAAGTTGGAAGGAATAATCCTGATTAGACTATTAGACCTCCTGAGTTGCCGAAGACTACCGAGGCATTCAAAAAGCTAGGGCTGCACGCTACCACAGAACCAAACATTTCAAAATGGTATTCTGTTTTTCTGACAAAATTTGGCAGTGCGACATAAAATATAAAAACAGAGTTTAGCTGCGTATTAATGTATGATTTGAAATAGAAATTTTAATGTGTTGATTAGTAAAAATAAATAATTATTTAATTAATAATATTAATCCTAATTAATAATAATAGTTATTATTCTATAATATTTATATTGACAATAATGAATATTTTAAGATGTTAAAATATGAAACATATGTCTAAAATACATTTTCGTTTGAAAACTCATCTTTTTCTATCTGTTTTGGTCTTCTACCCACACTGAGATGGTGTTTTTGTCAAGGAGAACTGAGCTTTTTGAAAATGCTCTCCAAAGTGGATACATTTGAAAATGCCATTTTTGTTTTTTAGCGTGGACTGTGAAAACGGAGGCTTTTCAAACCAAAATTTATTGAGACACCTTTAACATTTATCACATTATTACAGTTTTATATAGTTTATTTCACTATAATTTACCAAGCAGTGCTTAATTTTGTTCAGTCTGTTGTGTAAAAAGGTCACATTAGAAATTAAAGAAAAAACACTTAAGTAAAACATGGTCAGGTCACAGTGTCTAAGTAATTTTTGGTCCCAAATTTTTATCAGTTTTACTAGTAGTCCACTGTATGAAGAATTTTTGGGTATAATATGTCACAGTTTACTTTGCTATCCTCACTTACATAAATTAACTATAGTGTCCTGCACGCACTAGTAAAAAATACCAAAAGTTATGTCTGGTGCCTATTATGTGCTATTCACTATAACACTGTGATGTTACTTTGTCTACTCTTCATATCACAGCATTGCAAAGATGACAACAAAAATTTACTCACGATTGCTGTTTGCAGCAAAATATGGGGACAGTTGCGTTTTAGATCAGAAATATAATGGTGAGTGAGTGTGACCTGGACGCGTCAGTGAATGGTGAGATATTTTCCTAAATAAAATGATCCTGCCAGAAGAATTGGATCATGTCTGTTCTCCCTGTACCATCTCATTGATTTCCAGTGTTTCAGCGTGGATGAGAGACTTTTGGAAAACACTTGAAAATGCTAGTGTGGATGGAGAGTGTTTTAAAATATATCCCGATCAATACAGACGTAGCCTAATAATATTGTGGAATCAGTTTAGTGTATTAAGGCACAGTGCACAGCATAAATGAGTACACCCCATCTAAAACTTAACAAATTCAGCAATTACTCTTTATTTAGAAGACATGTTAGGGTTCTTTGGAGATAGAATGTTTCAACAAGCCTGCTTGATCAATTACCAAAGAAGAATGTCAAAATTATTCAGCAAAATAAGATTTTCTTATCAAAGTGATAAAATGTTGTGTTGCAAAAACACCATACTGAAAGTTACTAAATAAAACTAAAAAAAAAAAAAGAAAAGTGTAGGTGTAAGGCTATTTTTGATATGAAGTATATTTTGAAGTTTACTGAACCAAAACCTTTAAACACAAGTAATTTCCTGACAGTTTAAAGTGTTTTATAGCCTACTGAATCATACTTAGACTTAATGCTGTCAACAATGAAACCACTTGGGAGAAAACTGTGACTTAAAAGGTGACTTATTTCTTAGCATAAAAGAGGACGACGGTACAAGAGGAATACCAAATTATAGTTTTAAGTGTGAAAATATAGCAGAAGTAGCACCAAAATTCAAAAACAATGAACTTTAAGTTTTCATTTAGTGATGAGTGAATTTTTGCTAGAAAAAAGAGCAGGAGAAATACCATGCAAGTATCTCAGAGCAGGCAAAAGCTATGAAAAGAGTGACACTTTATCTCACAGAGTACGACACAGCCTGCAGAAGTGACTGGCATGGTTGTTGTCACTACTAGAATTATTTACTGTAGCCAAAACACAATAAACTCATTTAACCTTTTCCAAGGCCCATATTTACAAAATATAGACGTCTGGGAATCCAGACCCTTGTCTCAAGTGACCAAGTCAATAATTTCAGATCCAAAAGCATCCAAAATGTTCTGGTGTTGCTAGAGGAGGAGTACAGTTAGAAGTGCCTTGTACCCACAGTGACATTCAGTGGTAGTAAAGCTCTTATAATGGGATGTATGAGTACTGAAGGTGTGAGGGAGTTGTGCTTTATCAATGCTGTCATGAATTCACACACCGTGTGATGTAATACAAAAACCCTCCCTTCATTTCCTGCATTACTGGGCATGACAATAAAGATATTCATTCTTCCAAGGTAAAAATCCTTCAGTCAACATGTATTTCACTCAATCTTAATGCTCTTGAGCAGCTGGGGGATTCTGTATAGACAAGCTGAGCAAAACTCCCAATTAAAGACCAGGGCATTTAAGGAGGTCGTCCTCCAGGAGTTAAACAGGACAGATGTGAAAATTTGTCATGAACTTGTATACTCAGTGCCAAGAAAGGTCAGAGCAGTATGCTTAAAGTTCTGGAGGACATACTAAATACTAGAATAGTATACATTTGGTGAATTAAATCTAGGGTGTACTCATTTCTGCAATATTTCATTTAAAAAAGACTAGCTAATTTACTTATTTTACAGAAAATATTGGCATATATTTTGTTGTTTTTATTAAGTATATGTTTAATACATTTCAATTTTGCCATCTTTCCATGAATTACATTAATGACCATGAAGAAAATACATCTTTTATATTTAAGGTGTACACATTTATGCTGTGCACTGTACCAGGGACTTGTATCATACTAAAGCCAAGATTATGGCATCATGCCTACTCCTCTAGAAACACACACACACACACATACATGTATACATATTTCAATAGACTCTCAGTAGGTATTACTGATGTGATAACTTTTGAAAGACTGGAGGACTGCAGGGGATAGGAAACACATGTCTACAAACTAATATGTATCTTAATATCTCTCTTATAAACTATTAAATTATTTAAATAATTTAGATAAGCCATAAAACATTTGAGAAGCTTTTACCGAAAGTGATTTATTTTGTTTCCTCTCTCTCTCTCCTTGCTTCACTCTGCCCATTTCTCTGTCTCTCTCTCTCTCTCTCTCTCTTTCTCTGTCTCACTGCATCTTTCTATTTCTAGGCCTTATTTCCACTTGGAATGAGGTATGACTTCATGATTCCACTGACATAACTTGGGCGATATGAGTACTAAATAATTTCCACATTTCTTAGAAATGGCATAATAGAAGTAATACACTCCATCAATCCATCTCCCAGAAGCGTGTGTGTGAGAAAGAGAAAGAAATATAGTGTGAATATAGGGAGAGTGTATGTCATATTTTATACAGTTAATAAAATACAATAATGAAATATAATCCCTTCTTTGAATCAGATAATAAAAAATATATCATAATCATTTGATTCCAAGAACACACACACACTTCAGAGCGAGTTCATCTTAGATAAAGCAAAATGCTGCACAAGATAGTCTACATAGATGTGTCAAGCATTTTTAAACGTGCACACGCACACAGAGTTTTGGCACATTATTTGGGATCAGGGTGGCCTGTGTGTGTATTTGAGAGCTCTGAGCTTGAGACGCCACTAAACTCAAACCACATGTTTGGTAGAGAGTGTGAGAGTGTGTGAGAGGCAGACAGAGGGAGGAAAAAACACCTTACTCTGCTGTTGGTGTTGCCAAATCTAATGCTCTCTCTGTACAATCTCCTGCACTTTTGAAGCTGTCCACAGCTCATAAAGTCAGAAAAACTGCAATTCCCATAAGGCTCAGCTGCAGCCAGGGCGAGCTGCTTACAATCACCAGAAGTACAGGAAGCATATATCAACCTGAGCATCAAAAACATGTATCCACCCAGTTACTGAGCTCATATTATTATTAATATTACTTAATGACAAGCACATAACAGATGTGCTGAATGAGAAAAGGTTTTACAACATTTTCTGTCATACATTGCATAAACTATTAATCTGATGTATAATTTTGATAATACATACCTAATTCTAAGCATCACAGATTCACAGGAGTAAATTAAATTATTCAGTAATTACATTTATATATATATAGGCCTACTACATTTTCCTGTGTTCCATGATGCTGTGCAAGAATTATGGAATAACTTCCATTAAATTGTTAACAATCAGCAAAAGGTTTACTCTATAAATGCAATAAGCATTTTCAAAAACATGATATTATTCGTCATATCTCTCATTCATCCAACATGATATTTATTTATTTTTTGTATTGTATTTACCTGCTTTGAAAATATTCCAGTAAACACTTTTAATAGAGATTAGAAGTGAAAATGGGAGGCAATTACAATTTAAAGCATCTGTGTGACAACAAACCTGGAAAGAGACGTGAGGATTTGGGGAGAAAAATGAGAGATTCTTTGTGCATTGCAGTGAATTATTCATGGGATATATTTCAAATTAAATCAGGAGAGTAGACCACAAATCCATAGTGTTTTTTTTTTTTTTGTTGTTAAAGCAGAATACAAAAGAAAATAGAAAATAATCAGCAGTAAAAGAATGCAGTGGGCTGAAAAAAGCTCTTGCCATAGATATTCTTCTTGTACCATGTCACATTAAAATACCAAGTATTAAGTTATTCTCTTGATGTCTGAAAATAGAACATGAAGGAAAAATTACAGCTCATTTAGTCAAACTGACAAATAAGGATTTTTTGTAGCTCAACCTTATGATTTGAGTCTTTTTTGTTATTAAAATAATCAACTTATAATCAAAATTAAAACGCTAAAAACACATACAATTAAAATGTAAGCAGTCATCATAATTACTCCCATGGTTAATTAAATATATCAATCCTTACAAGTTTGAAAGCAAACAGCTTACTCATAAATACAGCAGAAATTCTAGAAATATCATAGCACAATAGCGTTCAAATTTGGCTGTCCAAATGTGGACAAAGGGGCCTTCAGGTCAAAATGGTTAATCTGTAATACTTATTCTGTAGGTTGACTTTCTTTCGCTTTCAAGACATTACAAAAACTTGGAGCAGTCTGACATGTCAGTTTTTTAGATGGAGTTTGAGTAGGACTTCCCATTTTGACAAACAATAGGATGGGGTATATATTTTTTAGAAACAGTCACAATTTGACTGTGCAAAAGGTATGCACATAATTTTAATATTAAATTAAAGGGATATTTCACTCAAAAAAAGAAAATTCTGTCATTAATTACTTATGTTGTTTGAAACTTTTGTTCATCTTTGGAACACAAATTAAAATATTTTTGATGAAATTCAAGAGCTTTCTGACCTTCCATAGACAGCAACACAACTACCACGTTCAAGGCCAGAAAGGTAGTAAGGACATCGATAAAATAGTCCATGTGACATCAGTGGTGCAACTGTAATTTTATCAAGCTGTTTTTGTACACAAATAAAACTAAAATAATGATTTTATTCAACAATTTGTTCTCTTCCATGTCAGTCTTTTACATCAGTGACTTCTGCATCAGCAGCACCACACACATGCGCCGTGGTACTTGTGAATGTGTGGTGGAAACTGACACAAAGGAGAAGAAACTGTTGAATAAAGTTGTTATTTTTGTTTTCTTTGCACAAAAGTATTCTCATACCTTCATAACATTATGGTTGAACCACTGATGGTACTTGGACTATTTTAAAGATGTCCTTACTACTTTTCTGGGCCTTGACTGTGTTGCATTGCTGTCTGTGGAGGGTTGGAAAGCTCTAAAATTTAATCAAAAATACCTTAATTTGTCTTTCGAAAATGAATGAAGGTCTTATGGGTTTGGAACAACATGAGGGTGAGTAATTAATGTCCAATTTTTCATTTTTGGGTTAACATAACATGATGCTGTTATGAAAATTCACCTGACACACTGAAGCACCACATAGACTGTATAAATAGAGATATGAGCTGCAAAACTGAAAATTCTGCCTGCTTAAAGGATTATTATGGGAGCTGCAAACAAAAGCATTAGACAAGATGGCACAGTGTGGCATAAGGGCTGTCCCGAAAATGCAAAATTGCATAACTTATTCAAAAACAAGACCTAAAACCATACACACTTGGAGTATAATAAGCACACGTAGACATACTAAAGAGCAAGCTGCATTGGTCTGGGAATACTGATGTAATTTAGATGACATCACGGGTGTGGTTAAGATTTTAAGCCCAAAGTTCATTTTGGTTTATCCCTTAATTACAATCAATTACACATTCCCTTTCTCTTTCACACAAATGCACAGAGTGCAACACATGCGCCTGGAATATGCACACACTCAAAAAGTGAAAATAATGAATAGTGAGAATTACAATGATGCTTTCATCATGGGCTTTGCTGACTAGAACAACAGCTGGATTGAGTCACTCACCACAATTTTTATGGACAAACATATATGACAAAGTGTGTCACCTGAAGCTTGCCCGTAGCTTAATTCTCATTTAATAACAGGGATATAAGAAAGTATTACACAAACAGACAAGGAATAGGTGAGGAGTGGAGAGAAAATTGCATGTTTTATAAAAGATAATCTAAACAAAATTTGAACTAGTTATACAAATGTTTATCTTTTTAAAAAAAAATAAATTAATTTTTGTGTTTAGGAAGAACCATTAAATTGATAAAAAAAACTACTCTTTTCAACATTCTATTCATCAAAGAATCCTGTAAAAAAAAAAACGTGTCACAGTTTCCACAAATAAAATAATCAGCACAACTATTTTCAACATTGATAATAATTAGAAATGTTTCTTAAGCACCAGATCAACTTCAGGTCCTTATGTGTAATGCATTATAAAGGGTTATTAAAGGTTCTAACGCATTATAATTATTCATAATGGGAAATGTAATACATATAAATAATTATAGCTGAATTTAAAATGCATAGTGCAACAATGAATTGTGAACTGTGTGGTTACAGTTATTCATGAGATTGCACAATGCATTATAAGATGCATTACAAAGCATAATTAATGCATTAAAACTACTTTTATAATGCATTATACATAAAGGCTTTAGGTAAAGTGTCACAGAGACATCAGACATTTTTTTTACATGTTGCTATGATTGGTTAATCACACTCTTATTTTGCTAAACGAAAATGTTTGCAGTGTGTCCGCAACTGGTGGAAACAAACAGAATAATTAAATAAGTAAAGACTCCACTCATAATCACATGACCTCGGTGGCTCAGCCCTCATGACACCACGATTTATTGACTAATGGTCTAAAAAATATACATAATGCATAAACCTGAGATGTGAGCTAGCTGTAATGAATTTATGTTGTAATATAAATTTATATATACAGTACCCTACATAAGTTTGGAATTGCCCTAGGTGGTGTTTTGGACAATTTCAGCATAAATCAATACAGTGTATACAAGTCGCAGTCAGATATGGGGTTTGTGCAGATTCAGGTTTAGTCCTGATATTTTGCCTGCGGTGCTTCCAAACTTTTGGAGGGCACTTTGTAAATTATATATAGTTTAGTTTTGATTGCTTGTTGATGGTGTAAGGTAAATAGTGTTCCACATAACTTTAGCCCAGAAACATCAAACAGCAAATGGAAATGGCACATTAAAAAATAAAAAAAATAAAACCCAGAAGGGACTTTGCCTCCATATTTCTAAAGTCCAGCACACACCACTGATACACAGATACAAAATATGAACATTTACTTTTAAAAGTAAACTGAGGACACAAAACCACACACACTGAACAATAAAATACACCTCAAAACATTCTCTTGATTTGATATTTTCCCACAGTCCACAGAAAGTGTTCTGACTTTTACAAAGACACACACACACACACACACACACACAGACATTTGGCTGTCCAAATGCATGTATGGAGACGGAATCTTCTCAATAAGACACTTGCAAATATTTGAGAACAAGAGTAATGATGGAGACCATTGTGTTTTTGGCAGGCAGCAAACTATATGAGTCCCATTTAAAGGCCCTGGTGCTCACACACATACACACACACACACACACACACACACACTGTTTGAGTTTGTGAGTTTAAGTGTGTGTGTTAGAGAGAAAGAGAGAGTGCAAGACGTCATGAGACTAACCAACATCACAAATGACAAAGAATAACAAACTTATAGCATTCAATACTTGTGTGTTCTTGCTAGACACAACACCAACTCTTCTGATTTATGCTGCAGGAAGGTGTTTTTAATTAACTGCTGAAAACTAGTTTCATATCAATGTTGCTTTGAATTGCTATTATTGATATAAATACCCACTTAAAGTAACACAATGATGAAATACTGCACCAGGAATAGGCCTACTTATTTACTCCAAGTTACGTGAATGAATCAATAAAAATTCCACACATCTACCTCTCCAGTTGAGGTCAGTGAGTGACGGTAAGGCAGTGCGTGTGTGTGTTTGTATATCTGTCTAAACGGTCTGCTTGGAATAAACTGCAGGTCATAAGTACACACGCTCTCTCTCTCCATCAAAATATTAGGAAGAGCTCATGCCGCCTCCAAAGCTGTTTTTATAACTTCAGAATGCTAATAATGTGGTTGCTAATGATTAAATAGGCCCACTCCTGGGAGCGGTTTGTGGAATGTGAGCCTGAGAGATGTTTGGGCCTGTCAGCAGTGGCCATAAGTGATTAGCTATAACCTAAACACCATCTAAATTAAGCACCAATCAAATCTGTCCATAGCATGTAATCATCAGGGCTATTATTGCACTCCAGAGAGCTCAAATCAAAACAATGAATATATTCATTTACTAAAAGAGTCACATAGAAATTATTTGCAAATTCATTGCAAAGCCAAGGAGGTGGGAAATGTAAGGTCACGACACCATGTGAGGGCTAATATTTGCATTCCTTAAAAGAATAGTTCACACAAAAAATTTAAAGGAGACCTATTATGCCCCTTTTTACAATATGTAATATAAGTCTCTGGTATACCCAGAATGTGTCCATGCAGTTTCAGCTCAAAATACCCCGTTTATTATACAATTTTGAAAATGCAAATAAGCTGCTGCACCCCACCCCATTTTTAGAATAGAGCTGTGCCTTCACAGCTCATAGCTCAAATATTCGGATAAAAACATCTGTTTGGTTTTGATTATTGTGTCTATTATATTAGTTTAAACTTATGATACATGGTTTTCTGAGCGCATACATGCGAAGCACACACACAGAAATCGTCTGTCACATGGTATGTGAGTACTTAATTAAGTTCTCTTTCACGTCTTATTGCTTTACTGTCAAATACACACAAGTTTATGTTAAAAACACATGAGTTACAAAAACAGGTGGTTATGTCAGTGAAGGCAAACAGCTGGGAAGGAAATTGCATATTTATATTAGATATGTGTGGCAGCAGCGTAATATACAGTAAATAAATCAAAAAATCCACTGCTCTCTTGTCTCCTCTGAGGCTGGGATTCTAAAACATGTTATGTGCTCGTCTGTGCAGCTAACAACAGAACAGTTAACATGCTTTGCTTAAACTTTTGCCATGGCATTAGAACTGGTATACTGTTGTTGCCTGCGAAGACAAAATGACATGCAGATTAAGGGGCAGTAATACTATAATAAGATCCCTTTACCACATCACGGGGGAAGAGAATTCTTAAACGCTCATTTTTTTAATAAAGCTTGCAGAGAAAGGCTTACCAAAACTGTTACTGCGTTTTCCTTTTTCACATTTTCTGGGTTGGCAGATGCACTGAGGGCCCAATTATAGCACAATAAAGTCAGATTTTCATGATATGTCACCTTTAAAAATTTAAAATCTGTCACCTTAATGTCATACCAGTATGGTAAAACAATCCAAACACCAACAAAAGCACAATAAAAGTTGTCCAAATTTGTGCTCTATATTAGGGCTGTCAGTTTAGCGTGTTAGCGTAATTAATTAGTTATGAAAAAATAACATGATTAAAATATTTTAACTCAGTTAACATGCTGGCCCTGCCCCAAGACCTGTACTTCATCTTGTATGTCATATAGTTGAATGTTGACAAATATGATGCAGGGCAACAACTCCATTAATGCAGTTATGCCCTAAAATTCAAGATATTGGTGCAAAACAAATGCCCCTGTATGTGCTTTTGTCTCATATTTATATCCACCAGCAGCAATATCACAGGAATACTGATTTTATCCCGAAATCACGAGTTTAAATGTGATTTTATACAACAGTTCAGTAAAAAAGTTGATATTGTGTTATATTTTAAACACAATATTACGTGTTTTTGCTCTGTTTTGCAGAGAACATATTATCTTTAAAGACATAGCAGAATTGTTGTGCATCTCGAAGCAACACAGCGGTGTTTCGTTTCTGAATGAATCTGCGTTTTGAACGAATCGTGTGAATCAATGATTCAAAGGCCCATTCATAAAGAGACCCATTTACTTCTTTCCTGAATGAAGCAGCCATTTGAACGAATCATAAAGGCATTTATTCACACCTGCTGGCATATTTAGTTTCTTATTTAGAGTATGATTTCATTAAAAAATAATAAAATAAAAAATAATAATAAAAATGAAAACATTAAAGGAATAGTTCAGCCAAAAATGTCAATTCTGTCATCATTTACTCACCTTCATGTCGTTTCAAAACTTTCTTTTGTGAAACATAAAAGAATTTTGAAGACTGTTGGTAACAAAGCTGTTTTGGTTACCAATTACTTTCATTGTTTGAACAAAAGGAACTGAGATGTTTCTCAAAGTATCTTCTTTTATGATCCATAGTCTACGTTAGGCCGTTATAGCCTAAATGTTCTCTACTTTCTGATTCTCACACAAAAATAGTTTTAAATAATCTTTTGTGGGTATTTTCACAGTCAAATTTATTTTGCGATTAGGTTAGATTAGATTAATTAATCAAAACATCATGTAATTAATTAGATTAAACATTTTAATCGACTGACCGCTCTACTCTATATTTATCCCAAGTCTCACAGTAATCACATGTTAATTTTCTGTGAAAAACAAACAGTATTTTCAGCATCTGACCAGATTCAGCTGAAAAAAAAGACTTTTGGAGGGCCAAAATCATTGACTGAAACTAATGTTTAATCAGTGCTTCTCTGATGACAGATTTTGACTGCGTCAGTGTCCACAGCCAGCAATGTGGAAATAATTCACTGTGACCAAAAAAAATGCGAGAGTAGCAATATGTCAAATTTGTTAGGCTGAAATATAAAAAAAAAACTGTTTTTCCTGAAGAACTACAACTGGTTTAATTTATCACCTGAGAACATGACACCATGATAGACAGCATAAAGATTTCAATTACTTTAATTCCTTCAGAGTTATTATTTTCAGTTTTCAGCTAAATGAAAACTTTAATACATTTAATACTTTAATTTTTCATTCTGATTCACAGAATTTAGCCTCCCCTGACGCTATTGTGACTAGAATTTGGAATCTGGACACAATCTTTGGCCAAGGGAAGATTATAAATGAATAATGACTGAAATATTAATCTGTTCGAAATACAAAATCCTTATTTGGATTCAGAAGACTAGGAATATAGAGTTTTATAGATGACTTTTATGGTGGTTTTACAGTGTTCTTTTTGGAACTTGACAGCACCTTGGTCACAATGCACTGTTGTTGTATGGCAAGAGTTTCTTAATGATTTCTTAATGTATGGCAAGAGTTGCCTAATGGTTGGAACAACATGAAGGTGGGTAAATAATGACAGAAGTTTAGTTTTGGAGAGAATTATTATGTTATTTAAAGCTGTTGAAGTTGATTGCTTTAGGATAAAATACACAGACACACAGAGCCTGACATGAAAGTGAGAGACAAAAATGGAAGCAACAATGTACCGTATTATGCCAATGTTTTGTACATCATCAAGGCGTAGCTCACTAGACATATCATGCAAAACAGTTATAGATCATCTGTGGCCTGGAGAGACAGAGAGAGAAAGAGTGAAAAAGAAAGAGTGAAACAGAGCCGTAGCATTTGAACTTTAGGGGGGGTGGACAGTTAAAATGCTCCAAAATCAAAAGTCTCTTTGAAACAAAAGCCACACAACAACAATCATTTCCAGACCTTCTTCTGATCAAATGCACTAACCCAAAGTACATGTGGGAGAGTCTCTAATTGACTCTTATGGCAAAGTCAATCTGAACCACACCATGCTGATGTCATGCTGGGGTTTTCCAAAAGAACAATACAAAAGCAATCCAAAAGCCTTACAGTGAAACACTTGTACCAATACAACCCCACCAAATCAAAACTCATGACAACTTTCAAAGCTTGAGGGTGTTTTACAAATGGAGGTGTTAGAGGAGGGACTCACTGCATGCAACAAAACAACGGACCAGTCCAATGGGTTCAAACCAAACAGACAGTGTGTTTAAGGGCACATATGAAGGCATTTAACTGCACTGATGGCAACCGATTGAAAAGATTTTTTAAAAAATTCAGCATTTAAAACAATAGGCTGAATTTTCGAAATAATTATTACATGCATTTCGGTACAAAATGTGCATGCTATTCAGTAACCACTTGAAATTGTTCCTTATTTAACATCATCCACATGTGACTGGAACTTCCAAAACCTTGTTTGTGCCCAAAACGGAATACTCTCTGAGTAGGTTCAGTACTTCTTTTGAATAAGCATTTAAAAAAATATGTTCTATAACATGAATGTGTAGTAGTGCATCTGGACATATTCTTCAGGCGTTTCTTAAAGGAGAAGTCCACTTCCAGAACAACAATTTACAAGTAATTTACCCACCCCCTTGTCATCAAAGATGTTCACGTCTTTCTTTCTTCAATCAAATGAGGAAAACATTTCAGCATTTTTCTTTATATAATGGACTTCTATGGTGCCCCGATTTTGAACTTCCAAAATGCAGTTTAAATGCAGCTTCAAACGATCCAAAATGCAGTTGCAAACAAACCCAGCTGAGAAAGAAGGGTTTTATCTAGCAAAACAATCGGTTATATTCATTAAAACACAATTTATATACTTTTTAATGCCAAACGCTCGTCTTGTCTTACTCTGCTTGGACTGTTTTTGTTCTGGTTCATGACAGTTAGAGTATGTCGAAAAACTCCCCTCTCATGTTCTCCCTCAACTTCGAAATCGACCTACATTGTTTTACCTTTTTTGTTAAGGGTGTTTGATCTTCTTTGCATGTTCATTTTGCAAAGACTGGGTCGGTACTTCTGCAGCGATGTAGGATGATTTTTAAATGATTTTTGAAGTTGAGGGAGAAAATACGATTGGAGTTTTTCGACAAACCCTAACTGTCTTGAGTCAGAACACACAGAGTTCATGGAGAGAAAGGCAAGAGATTAAAAAATATTTAAATTGTATTTTTTTAATGAAAATAACCAATTGTTTCGCTAGATAAGACCCTTCTTCCTTGGCTGAGATCATTTACAACCACATTTGGGATCATTTGAAGCCGCATTTAAACTGCATTTTGGACATTCAAAATCGGGGCACCATAGAAGTCCGTTATATGGAAAAAAATGTTTTCCTCAAAAAACATAATTTCTTTACGACTGAAGAAAAAAAGACATGAACATCTTGGATGACAAGAGGGTGAGTACATTATGTGTGAATCTTTGTTTTGGAAGTGGACTTCTCCTTTAATATGCATTTATGTGTGATCTTGCATCCTTATGTTCTTGTACTACATCATCAACCATCATCAAAGTTCATTTCCAATATTCAGGAAACAAATGCAGAGGACTTATGAAAGTCCCCGGAGTATTGTTCTTGATATCAAGGATGCATCGAATGCAGAACCGTTATAAACGGGATGGTCAGTTGAGCAACAAGATCACAGCACATCTCAGTTCTCACAAAGATGTGCTCAAAGTCTTCATGTCCTTGTGAGTTTGTTCTTTCAACATACAGTAGTCAGCATTTGAAGTGGATCAAAACCTTTCATCAAAGTTGTCCTAAAACCAAAACAAATACCCGTTCTTGTCTTAGGACAACTTTGATGAACTTTTTTGATCCAAATGTTGACTTTTTTGATCTAAATGGTGACTACTAAAGTCTGGCAAGACCAGTCTCCACAAGAAAGCAAGTTGAATTCTTACCAGCTTCAGTGACATTCAGAATGCGCACTTCAGCATCTACAAACGTGTCTGTTTATGATAATGCTACTAACTGAAAATTATATTATGTCTGTGACAAAGCAGTAATACAACTAAGATACTGTGGAAGCAGCTGACACCAGAAGTCTTGCTTGTTCAGTTTAAAAATGGCTGCGCATGCTCTTACATTAAAAATAAGGTGGTTATTCTCGAAAGCAGGGTTTACTTACAGTGACATTAAGTTCATTAAACAAACCATTACTTACTTTGGTTTATTGTTTCTAAAAAAGTTGCCCTTAAGAGTTTGTGAACCTCTATTTCCAGCAAAGTGCCGAATTTAGGAGTCACCATGGAAACAGACGGAAAGAAAAAGTGCGCTATATGACATCTTATTACTTTGTTTAAATGCCAATTTACTTAATACAGAATGCCACCTACTGGGCTGTCTTTAATATCCTTTTTGTTCTTTCCCCCAACTAAAAACTTGATGTTTTAATGAGTGTTAGTTTTTGAGGTTTAGCCAATTTGCACAGATGCATTTTTATAATAGAATTTATATTATTTAAAAAATGCACTTTACTGAACCTGGACCTTATGGAGAACAATAAATATGGCAAGCCAAATATGAAAATCAACATTTATTCACCAGCAGGATAATTATGTATTGTAGCCCGAATCCATTGGCAACTCTCTGATTAAATTCTGAAGTAAAAGTCACCATCGACCATGTGATATTTCAATACATCACAGGAAATAAAAATGATGAGGCTGATAATTCTTCACAGAATCAAGACAGCAAACCTCTCAGACGTGCTTCTCTTGACAGATGTTTTAATGGTTTATTTGCTGACATTTGAGAGCGTTTATGTTGTTGTGATCTGCAGTTTATAACTGCAGGGGAAGATAAATTAATAACTCAATTGGAGACTGACTCATCGAGCCAAACCTTGATTGGAGTGACATTTCAAAAGCATTTTCAGTCACAAGCTATCAAAAGAGTTTAGAAGAGAGGGCGAACGACATAGACAAAATGAGACGTAAGATAACAAAGAATTTTTATCTATTGTAATTTTTTAATCGAGTTACTGGATGGATAATAAGATTCTTGCAATGTGAGAAAATGCTTAGAATTAATTTAGAGGCACTAACTAAAGTAACAAGGCATGAAAATCCACGACAAATCTGGCTAAAAAAAAAAAAAAAAAAAAGAAAATATCATATCATTTTAGGAAGGGACTTTTTTTTAAAACGGCAACATGTTTGTTATCCAACATGTTTGTGTCTTTCTTTCTTCAGTTGTAAAGAAATTATATTTCTTGAGGAAAACATTTCAGGAATTATCTCCATACAGTGGACTTCAATGGTGCCCACTAGTTTGAATTTCCAAAATGCAGTTTAAATGTAGCTTCAAAGGGCTCTAAATGATCAAAAGAGTCTTATCTAGCGAAACAATCGGTCATTTTGTAAACAAACTGACAATATACCTCAAACGCTTGTCTTATCTATTATCTGCGATGCGCATTCAAACTCTGTGTATTCCAGTTCAAGGCAGTTAGGGTATGTTGAAAAACTCCCATCTCGTTTTCTTCTCCAATTTCAAAATCATCCTACATCACTGTTTTTCCTTTTTTTGTAAAAGGCGTTTAATCTTCTTTGTATGTTCACTTTGTAAACACTGGGTCGGCAGTTCTGCAGCGATGTAGGATGATTTTTTTAATTTGGAGAAGAAAAAGAGATGGGAGTTTTTTGATATATACCCTAACTGTATTGACCTGGATTACACAGAGTTTGCATGCACATCACAGAGCTTAGACAAGACGAACATTTGAGGTTAAAAAGTATATAAATTGTCAATTTGTTTAGAAAATGACAGATTGTTTCAATACATAAGACTCTTTTTCTTCGGCTGGGATCATTTAGAGCCCTTTGAACTGCAGTTAAACTGCATTTTGGTAGTTTAAACTCGGGGCACCATTGAAGTCCACTATCACGTCGAAAGGTCACACGGAACGTAGGCGGAACTACAGACCCAGTGTTTATAAAACGAACGTGCAAAGACTAAGAGAGTGCAAGTAAGTTTGTAAATGCTGTTTACAAACAAAAAGGTACAACGATGTCCTCCTGTCAAGTTGTAGGAGAAAATAAGATGGAGTTTTTCGCCATACTCAGTACACAGATGATGAACTTACACATAATTTATAGTAGTGATGGGAAGTTTGGATAATTTTACCGACTTGGACCTTTGAGTCTCGTTCAGCAAAATGAACAAATATAATTTTTCGAGTCATTTCGTTCATTTTAGCAAAATATAATTAAAATATTACCTGTTACTTCTCTAACACATCTACTGCTTACACAAACGTTGATCACACTACAAACAAGACAAAGCTATAATGCTATAAGAAACAGAAAAGATTAATTCATTGTTTACCTGGGTCTTTAGTCTATGATTAGCTCACCTCACCTCTTATCTGACAAGTTTTTGTGTTTGAGTCGTTCGTTCATCACGTGACAGCCCCATAAGATGAACGAACAACTCGAAAAACCTGAAGACTCGAAACAGGTGAACTAATTCCAGTACAGAACCTAATAGGATGTTGCGCATGTGCGAACGAATGACTCCCCGAGATGACTCTTTCTTCCCGAGCCACATTAAAGATTTGTTCAAAATGAAAGAATCGTTCAAGAACGACCCATTACTAATTCGTAGCATCGTGGACGTGCATCCCAGAGCCTGTGCTACACAAGCTTTTGTGCTTAAAAAGTCAACACATTTTTATTTTTTATTTTTTTTAAAAATGACATATCGTTTCGCTAGATAAGATCGTTTTTCCTCGGCTGGATGACAAGGGGGTGAGTAAATTATTTGTAAATTGTTGTTCTGGAAGTGGAGTTCTCCTTTAACAGAGTTTTATAAATCTAAGGACACACACACACACACATTGCTATATGCAACATCGTGTTGTATGTCACGATGGGGGTTGTCTGACAGAAATCCAACTGCTCATTCACAAACACACAGCCCTTCTCATTAGAGCTCTGATTAGTGAAGCTGGTTTGTTTGTATGGAGAACAGTCATGTTTCTCAATGAACTGCTACAAAGACAATACATTCATTTAGCATGCCTGAGTGGACGAGAAAGAGGAAAGGAAACAAGAAGAGGAAAGAGGGGATGGAGGGTGGACACCATTTATGAATGAATATTAGGACAGACATATCGATGAGTTACCCATGTAACCTATATTGGAACTGACAAGAACAAGAAGAACTAGACCTGAAAACTGTTACAGTATGTGGCTCAGGTCTGTGTATGAATCATAAGTCATAGTCTGCTATAAGAATATGTTGTTACTCTTATGTGCTAATGATTGTAACTGTGAACAGTTTAAAAGCAGAGAGCTACATTAAGCTCCAACTTATATTCTATGGTGTGTGTGTGTGTGTGAGTGAGTGAGTGAGTGTGTGTGTGCATACATATTGCAGGGCAGCTGGATTTCGTTTCTGAGTTTTAATGAGCTTCACAGTGTGATACTAAGACTGCAGGCTTTATTAAGTATTTCTAATGAGGTCCACCCATTCCACAAACCCACACAGCAAAAACCGCTACATATTTACATTGACAGTAACACTAAAGCAAAAACCGGTGAATTATGACAAAATATGTAATTTTATGGTAAAATGGCAATTAAAGTAACGGACTTTTGAAGGTTTTTACTTTTTTTTTTAATATTAGAAAACAAGAGGGTATGAACAGAAATGTATATGTGATCTTGCTAATTTTGCTATTATGTACATCAGGATGCTATTTAGGTAAAATTAGATAACTGTATTATCTTAGTGTTGTGTGTTGACTTAAAGGTGAGTGTTACAGTGCGAATGACTGTTTATTATAAAGCTGAAATGCAAAAGAGTAGTACAGATATGGTAATAATGAGGTATAATAACACGTTTAATTAAATAAAGGGCAAAATTACCATGGCAATGCAAAAGGTACATTGAATTATATCAGTAAATAGAAAAACATGTGAAATTCTAATAATACACATCTAGCACCAGTACATCTAGCAACTTTTGGACCTGTTTTTGCCCTTAGTTCTTCCTGTTTCCTTATTTGGTCACGTTCCTTGTTTAGTTTATTGATGATTCTGTGCGCCTGTGTTTTGTAATAACCCTGTATATTTAGTTCGTGTCTGTACACTCATATTACAGCCCTAAAAAGATGACAGAAAATGCACTCATTTACTGTCCTGACTCCTGCAGCTAAACATGAGGGCAGCTGTTTTAGATCAAACATGAGAGCGCACGACATGGACGCATCAGTGAATGATGAGACATTTCCATAAATAAAATGATCCTGCCAAGAAATGCGTTAAAACTTATTATGTCTGTTCCATCTGTATCATCTAAGTGAGTTTTTACGCAAGCGCAGTATGGCGAATTTAACATTTTCCCAAACATTTGGAAAATGCTTGAAAACGCTAGTGTGGACAGAGAGCGTTTTAAAACGAAAACTCAAAAATTCAGCTTTATCCAGATTAATATGGACGTAGCCTAAGTTATGGATTATCCCCTGTGTTTCTTTATTAAAAGACATTTGATGTTTATTTGTGCTCCTGCGTGTTGTTCTTGACAGCTTAGCAAGACATCTGGGTAGTTTTATTTAACTTAAATATTACTTTATTTTTTGCCTAAAATAAATCAAAAATAGGTTGGAAATTAACATTTATTAAAATGTTCAATGAATGAACATTTATTAATAAGTTGAATACATATTAAATAATTTTTTTTTAATGGCTTATTAATAAATGTTCACCTTTTGATTATTGCTAACGCCTCTAGTAATTATGTTTCTGATTTTTAATTTACAACATATTTTGGGTCCATTTTAAGACAGTCATATAGTAATTTTTAAACAATAGTTGAGTTAAATAAAACAGCCTAGAAGGTTGGGTTTTAACCCAACCACTAGGTCGAAACAAACCAGTCGCTCAGTTTGTCCTTATTTTACCCAGCGCTTGGTTGCATTTAACCCTGCATTTTTTTTTAGAGTGCAGGGTAAGAAAGTTTGTTTATATGGGGACATTCCTCCGAAATGGCACAGAAAGACCAAGAGACACTTAGTTTGGTCAAACACTGACACTTATTGATTTGGAAATAGTTAAAGTCACTTTATTGGAGAGGAAAAAAACTATAAACAGCTCAATTTTGCTCTTTTATGTAACAAGTCACTTGCTTGGATTCTGCATCAGAGATGGTATAGTACAAGTTGTGGGCCAATTTAAAAGGCCCCCAAAAACGAAAATTCTGTTATTTTTAATCATCACATTTATTTATTTATTTATTTATTACAACTAAAAATTACAATGAATAGTGCTGGAACATTCTAGCTTAAAATGGATGCAGAATCACCATAGAAGTATCATACAAAGTCATACAATAGATTTGTTTGAGGAACTGTCGAAACTTATGTCATTATCTACTGCTAATTTTTCTCTCCAGTGAGATCTTAAATGCTTTAACTGCTGTTGGCTCAAAGAGTCAGTGAGTTTATACTGAATTGGATCAATTCAGTTCGTGAATGAACGGTTCTGTGAACCAGATCAAACGTTTCTTGAGAAGAATCAACTGGAAACAACTTGTTCATGAATTAGGCACGATAAACATGCCAAGAACAGCTAGACAGCTGTCAAGATTTTTAGAAAAAAAAAAAATCAGTTTGTTCCTCACACAAAACTATCGTGTGGCTTCAGATTACTTGGAATACAACACACAGACCTATATAGTGGGTTTGAAGCTTGAAAGCTCCAGTTCCCATTGTAATTGTATGGAAAAACTGACCAGTACATTCTTTGAAATTTCTAATTTTTTCCACTGAAGAAGGAAAGCTATGCATATAACAGGAGGGCGAGTAAATAATGACATCTTAATTTTTGGGTGAACTGTTTCCTTAACACTCACACAAACACATATGCTGCATTACCAATAGGCAAGATAACAAAGGAAGACTTACTAAAAACCACCTAGATTGTGGTACATTTAAATGTGTTATGTGCGATAATAAAAACCAAGAAAACCACATCACTGAGAAATCTACCTCAGTTTGTTCAGTTTTCTTAAACCCAGACTAGCCCCACAAAAGTCTACACACCGTAACATACTCCAGGGAAGAAGAAAAAAGACATCGAGGTATTTGACATTAAACAAGAGGTATTTTTGTACGGTCACACTCTCACTCAAGGTATTTGTAGCTACTGGCAAATGAGACTACAGTGTCAAAGCAGTGTTTGCATCTTTCACAGACAGAAAAAGAGAAAGGAAATCAGTGTTTTCATTTGAATCTGCTGTCCATCTCATCAGATATTTGAGGCTGAAACCTCCGGAATCTTTGTCCTGCACTTTCCCTTCCCACAGGAATGTTAAATAGATACACAGCTCACCATCCGACCTCTCCAAAGGACAAAGATTGTTATCAAAATGTGAGTGGTGATGAAATATAGAATGACCCAAAATGATCTGCTACAGCCATCTAATCACAAACTATGTGATCGCAAATACACATCAGCTTTAAAGGGATAGTTCACCCAAAAATGAAAATTCTGTTATTAATTACCCTCATGTCGTTCCAAACCTGTAAGACCTTCATTCATCTTCAGAACACAAATTAAGATATTTTTGATGAAATCCTAAGGCAACACAACTCAAACAACACAAGAAAACAACACAACTGGCACGTGCAAGGGCAGAAAGGTAGTAAGGACATTCATAATATAGTCTATGTGACGGTGTCCAGTGGTTCAACCATAATTTTATGAAGTTACCACAATAATTTTTGTGTGCAAAGAAAACAAAAATAATGACTTTATTAAACAATTTGTACTTTGTCAAGCTTTGACGCTCATTCAAGAGAGTACCACAACAAATATGTTAGAAAATGGCAATTAATATTGCGTGTGTATGAACAGGTTTTACTCTATTTTTTTCTTTTTTTGCAAAATGTCCTCACAAATAAAGTAAAACATGTTGAAACCCTACTTCTGAAGTCGACCTCACATTTTCAAGGCTCATAAATTGGCAGATCATGTCAAACTTAATAATTCCAACAGCTTTCTTTGAGAGTTAGGTTTAGAGGCATTGTAAATATAATTTTTTTAGTATGAAAACCATGACGTCTATAAGAGGTAATATAAAAAGTCTGTGTGTGTGTCTGTGTTTACTACGTTCATCACTCTGTCCTTGATTGCAGTTGACAGTGCCGATTGTGGCAGACATCAGTAGCCTGAAGTCAGCACCAGCTGTGAGTACCAGTACCTCCAGAGCTCGAAGAGGGGACAGGGAGAGCGCTGACCTAGCCAGGAGCCTTTGATCTGGGCTAGCGTTCCATCGCTACCCCCTACAGCCCTGGAGCAAGGTGACACCCAGAAAACCAGAGAAAGCACTGTGAAAAGAGAGAAAGACCTGTCAGAATTGGCACACAGAGAAAGACAATCAAAGCTAAGACAAAACAGTGCCGATGGAAGAGTAACCAATGTCAAACATACACAAACACGCACCCTGGCTGCTTTCCTTCGGACCAGATGTGTGAGCATTTTTCTCTGTCTGTGAGCTTTGGAGAAATAAACACAGCAATATATCTCCAATAGCAATGTCTTGTTGTACAGTATGGGAGGAAGTATTTGCTTAAATAAGACTGTAGATTTGAGTTCTACTTCCTTGTTCGTGCCAAAAACACATCAGTTACAGTGTGCTTCAAATAAACAAATTAAATGAAAAATAAACAGCTGTTGCATGGGAGGAAAGTAGATCTGTCAAAAGAGTGTGTGACAATTGACAAGTTTGTTAGGTTGCCTTGAAAAGGTGCTATTCTCACCTCTAACCAGTGGCTGTAGTGTAACATGCACCAGATGATGATCTTTGACCTTTGAACTGTAGGCCGATCAGAATTCACACACACATTGGGCCATAAATCCATGTCACACTACCACATGTTCATGCTTACTTCAAGACATTAACATATATTATTTACGCCCTGATTCATTCCATATTTTATATGGCAATGGTAGCTCTGAGCACTTTAAGACCTGGTCAGACCTGTAGCAGTAGATCAGAGAAGCCTGTTCACACAGTTGACGTAATGGATGATGTCAGCTTTTATTGAAAATGACAGTGTTGAGTTTTATGACAGTTGATGTCAAACGAACAAATAACCCTGTAAGTTTTACTTTTGTGTTTCCAATTTTTCTCTGGGTCCAATCGGAACTTATAGAGGAACTTATCTATCTATCATCTTGATGTGTCATTCTTTTCCATAAAATCTTTTTGTACTCTGTTTCTGCACCCTGGAGTCCGCCTGAAGCAAATGTTTCAGACATGCTCTTTGCTGTTTTTATTACTCTTCGCATCTAGGTGTTAAATTGGGCTAGAACAAACTGAAATGGCATCCAGGCAACTTCAATTGTAAACACTAAATAAAACAAAAACCATTACTGGCAGTTTATAGGTCAATCCATTCCATTTCATTATTAAATCCAGAACATAAATTAGGTTGATCTCTTCAGTGTTTGTAGGTATTTGTAATGTAACTTTTGTTAAAACACAAATTTGTAAAAAAGCTTATTAAATGTAAATTCTTGTTCATATAAACAACTTCAAAGCTAAGTCTTCTGAGGACATAGAACCTTACAAAAAAACCCACTGCAGGTGAGTTCATTTATCAGACACAACAACACAGCAGGATGCTTGTATAAAATGAAGTAATACATAGTTAAAGGACTACTTCACTTCCAGAAGAAAAATTCTCTGAAAATGTACTCACCGCCATGTCATCAAAGATGTTCATGTCTTTCTTTCTTCAGTCGTAAAGATTTTAAGGTTTTAGAAGAAAACATTTTCTTTATATAATGGACATTATTGGGAGCCAACTGGTTGTATCAAAAGGCTCTACAAGATCCCAGCTGAGGAATAAGGGTCTTATCTAGCAAAATAATTGGTAATTTAAAAAAAAAATTCAAACTGATATACTTTTTAACCACAAATGCTCATCTTGCACTAGCTCTGCGATGCGTGTCTATGATTTTACACATTGCGTAATCATGTTGGAAAGGTCATGTGTGGTTAGTTATTTGTCTGTGTACTTTGGTTTTAAAATTTAGGGTAGGGCAAAATTTGCCATCTCATTTATTCCTCCAACTTAAAAATCATCCAACATCGTTGTTTTACCTTTTTTTTTGCCATCGTTGTTTTACCTTTTGCCTATGTCACCCTCTCACTTGTCCCCTCAGTGGGACACCTAAGTTTACTTCACTATATTACAAATAAATCCTAATCTAATCATGACAAACTATATATCGTTGGAAAGGTCTAAGACTCCAAAACATATTTTTTAACACTTTTATTTGCTACAAATTATGTAGGAACAGTAATAGATTAATTTATGACAAGAGTGCACCTCAAAAATCTACATTATAACAGCAGTTTTGACTTTTGTCACAAAAAGTCTTTTTTTGTTGCCTTTTTCCTTATCACGTTTTAGAGCTCATTTGTCAGTGTGAATGAAATGTATGTATTTATTTATATTTCAAAGTGAAACTAAGTGAGAGGAGTTAACCGGCTCCTCCCTCTAGTAGAGTGGAATTGCTCCTCTAGAGGGGGCATTTTTTCTCAGCCAATGTAAGTCTATGGGAAATTTTTCAGATTTAATAATTAATAATAATAAAAAACTGTAAGTCTGATCAGTCTTAAAAGATATAGCACATTTCTCGACATCAGGGCCCAGGTCTCTGCCGAGTTTGGGGCTTGTGGCATTAAAGCCAGGAGGAGTTAGAGTTGGAAAATTTGGTCTCAGAAAAATAACAATAACAATATGTTGGCTTTGCCAAGCAGTATAATTGCTGTTTAACTAGGATTGAAATGGACAACCATTGACATTTCTCTCATTGCAGTCTTTAGTTCCACAGAAACTATGTCTGGTTAAAAAATTTTGTACACTTAAGGCCTGTTTATGGAGAGAAAATAGAAATATAATGATAAAGATATAGCTCTAAAATCTTTCTTAGTATTAAATAATAGAAGAGTCCACACCACAGCTACAACAATAAAGGCACAGAGAAATATTTTTTTCCAGCTGATCAACGATAAAAACATTGACAACCAGACAGAATCAATCCTGCTATCACAACCTCAAGAATTTAAAGCAGCAGACGAGCGTGTGCTTAGAATAAACAGACAATATCATCTGCTGATGTGGACGCCAATATAGTTATCTTTATAGTTATCGTTCTTGGTGTGAACTGGCCTTTACTGTGATGAAAAAAAAAAGACAGTGAATCTTGAATTGACCTGACTTGACTTCTGTACCATACAAACACATAAACCTCCACACATACTGACATACAGCTCCAATTCCTCATCCCAGTCTCCTGCTGGTCACACTGTCCTTTGCTATAAATGACGGAGCCTAAAGGTGATTCACACATTTCTGTTCACCTCAAGACACATCCCGTCTATGTGCATCACTTCTGCTCTGCTACATTACACACACAAGCCTCTTCAAACCTCCTCTGTAGCTGGTATTTACTAAGAAAAGGGGGAAAACAACATGTAATAAGGGAAAAATGCTAGAGGAATAAAATAAATATCACTGTGCAAGAAATGCGTTTGTGCTACATGGTAACCGTTGGCAACTGTTTCCACCCCTAGGTTGTTTGTTTTGAGTATAAGGATTCCAACCAGCTGTTAATGACAGCAATAATCAGCACTCACTCAGTGTGTGTGTTTGTTTTGTAAATGTGGATGTCTCACTGGTTTTCACACATTAACAGACTGACGTGTGGCCTGGTGACTCTACTTGACAGAAATATCACAAACCATCAGTGTCTTCACAATGCACACACACATTAGCACACAGTCTCACACACACATGCCCACAACAAACTGGAAATGTCACCACAGCTTGTAAAGACATCAGAAAATAAACAATTATTACATCTCACAGGTGTCAGACAATCACGTCATAACACAAAAACATTCTTAATATAGTGTATCTACTCCATATTAAGCTGAGATAGAAGTAAATATTGACAGAAACAAGACAGAACTTTCTTTAAATACAGAGTTTTCAAACTGGGGCACAATATTGATGGTAAATTTGCTGAAATTAATTATTATAAAAAAAATGCATATGCAAAATATGACAGTATTGTACAATTCAGTCAATTAATTCATATCACATTCATAAAATCAATCGAAAATTTAATAAAGAAAAAAATAAACACCTGATGTGCATCTCTTATTCAGCACTTTTAAGTAGAAAAAGGAAGAAAAGGTACTTTGGTCTGTATTTTTTCAGACCAAAGTGACTTAAATGCACTTCAAGCCATAATTACAACATCCAAACTCATAAATACAAACTTCCCAAGAGTACTTGAATGCTGTGTGGACTATAAAGTGGTTTTAAAGCATTCAGGTGAAAATGTAGGAATGTTGATTTTGATATTAAGAGGATGACTCGCATGGGCCAAAGCTGTACTTTACTGTGCAATGAATATACAGACACAGAGTCTACATATAACATACCACATTGCCCTTCAGATTAACACAAGACCTCCCACATGAACAGGCATTTCCTGAGTGCTGCAAAGGTTAAAGGGCACAAATAAATCATGCTTCACAGATTTCATGGTAGAAAGAATAGAATGAGAGAAAGAAACGTTGTGGTATTCCTCTTTAATATAATATCATTTTACTGATACATAAAAAGCATGGTAAAGTTTATTATGGAAGCTAAATAATATAATGTAAATTACATGTAATTTGAATGACAAAAATATACTATACATTTATAGCATTTTAAATTAAAATTTGGGTTCTGTAAGATTTAAAGAGTGGCCTTAAGAATGATTTTAAAAGCAGTGAGCGTAAAAGTAAAGGACTTCATACATCCACGTTGGTCCCCCTTTTGCTGCCAAAACAGCCCTGACCCATCGAGCCATGGATGCCACTAGACCCCTGAAGGTGTGCTGTTGTATCTGGCACCTGGATGTTAGCAGCAGAACCCTTGAAGTCCCCATGAAATCACAATTGAATTTTTTGGCTTTTAGTATGAACATGTTAGCCTTAAGATTATCTATAAACTAGCGTGCTTCAAAACAATGACAAAATTCACATTTACTAGATATAAGCATGCAAAACTTACCATCTTTAACTTCCGCCAATATGGATTAATGATTTTGATGACATCACCCTACACTTCAGCTTCTCATCACACTTTGTCCAATTAAATGCTCTCTAGAATCTGAAGCTTCCCGCCCACACTCTACACTCTAAAAAAATGCTGGGTTAAAAACAACCCAACTTGGGTTATTTGGCAACTGAGCGCTGGGTAAATATTGGACAGAACACATGCTGGTTTATTTTGACCCAGCTGGTTGGGTTAAATGTTTTTAGCAAACATGCTGGGTTAAGACAGCTATTGTTTAAAATTAATATTTTGCTGGCTTAAAATGGACTGGAACTTATAAAAACACATACACACAGAGGCAACAGCAATAATCAAAAGATGAACATTAAGCAAGAACACATGGACAAAACACAAGACAAACGGAATTTATTTGGGTGAGTACAGCATAGTTTACAATATTACATACATTTAAACTCATTTAACAAGCATTTTAGACATAAAAAATGTAACATTTAAAAGTAGCATTTTAATTTTAGTGTATTAAACCGATTTCAAAATCGCTTTTTACTGAAATAGCGCTAATTCTCGTGCCGGTGTGTCACCGAAATCTGAGCAAGTGAAGGGCTGCTGTTCACCGGGGTATTTTCAAACTTCAGACCATGGCTTTGCGTTTCACTCGTAGCTGAAAGATGCCCTGACTGACTCCAAAACCTGCCCATAAACAAACAGTACTGACATTACAGAACATATTTTAACATCAAATTAAATTAAACTCAGTACTATCATGAACTAAATCCATTTATTTTATGCAAGCAAAACGCACTTCCATCATGCGACATGACCGCTGTTGACGCGGATGACTGACATCTCGTCCTTATGTTGAATTGTGTAAAATAATACATTTTACAACACAGTAAAGATGTTATAGATTAAATAAAATGTATACAAACCTTTATTTCACTGAAGAAGTGCACCAAACAGACGCACTAAGAACCTGTCTCTCCTGTAAAGGACTCAAAAAGCCCGCGCTCTGACTGCAGCTCAGCAGCTGGGTTGTTTCTTCAGAGACAGGCTTAAGAAAAAAATAACCCAGCGTTAAAGAAGGACCCAACAACTTAGTTACAGAAAAACTACACAGCACCTGAGTAACAAATATTAAAAATAACCCAATAAAATGACCCAACAGCAGAGCATTTGGGTAAAAAAAATAACCCAGCATTTTTTAGAGTTGAAGCTGTGGCTGAAATCGGTCACTTGTTGGCACGCAAGGCAATATATGGGGATAGGGAACGATTTAGGCGTTGGGACAAATGAAGTCTGGATTCGTGCTGTGTCACCTTAACTGGTGTAGCACGCACACACTCTGCGATCCAGAGACACAATAAAACGAAGCGGATCATATGTGCGAGGCGGCCCAGACAACCTGACGTATTGGATGTATCGGAGACTATATTTTATAGTGATATGGATTAGACTGTAGTTGTCTTACGCTGTTAAATGTTTTACGGGGCTCTGGTCCAAGTTGTGATGTGAACAAAATGTTATTGGTTATTTTAAAAAAGGTGTCCTTCTGTTTCAGTTGAAATTACATGAACACATAGAATAACACTGCATGTTTCAAAGCACTTCAGTTGACCTTTAAGTCCTTTAAGTTGCAAGGTGGGCCAGCATGGATCGGACTTGTTTACTCAGCACATCTCACAGATGCTCGATTGGATTGAGATCTGGGGAATTTGAAGGCCAAGTCAACACTTCAAACACGTTGTGCTCCTCAAACCATTCCTGAACCATTTTTGCTTTGTGGCAGGGCGCATTATCCTGCTGAAAGAGGCCACAGCCACCAGGGAATACCCTTTCTATGAAAGAGTGTACACGGTCTGCAGCAATGCTTAGCCAGGTGGTACGTGTCAAAGCAACGTCCACATGGATGGCAGAATCCAAGGTTTCTGCCATCCATGTGATGTAAAAGAAAACATGATTCATTACACGTTCTTCCATTGCTCTGTGGTCCAGTTCTAATGCTCACATGCCCTCAGTTGGCACTTTCGCCGGTGGACAGGGGTCAGACCTGACTGGTCTTCTCCTATGCAGCCCCATACACCACAAACTGCGATGCACTGTGTATTCTGACACCTTTCCATCAGAACCAGTATTAATTTTTTGAGTAATTTGAGATACAGTAGCTTGTCTGTTGGATCAGACCACATGGGCCGGGCCTTCACTTCCCATGTGCATCAATGAGCCTTGGCCGCTCATGACCCTGTCACCGGTTCACCACTGTTCCTTCCTTGCAGACTGCAGACCACTGCAGACTGGGAATACCCCACAAAAGCTGTAACCAAGTTTAAGGCCCAGAGGATGGCTCCTAGCAGGATGTCCTTACTACCTTTCTGGGCCTGGAAACATGTCAGTTGCTTTGCTGTCTATGCAGGGTCAGAAAGCCTTTGGATTTCATTAAAAATATTTTAATTTGTGTTCTGAAGATGAACAAAGGTTTTGCATGTTTGCAACGACATGTAAATGAGTAGGCCTACTGTAATTAATGTCAGAACTTTCATTTTTGAGTGAACCCTTTAGGTGTGCAATAACTGTACAAATACTTTTTGGGAAACTATATTTTCATAATTTCTTAGTGTTTGCATGGTACAGCAAATCAGTTTGTCTTCCCTCAACTACTTTTTAATTTATTCTCTCCTTCGTGTTTCTATGTCATATTATTTAGGTTTTTATCATTGTTTAAAATGTAATACCACTATATTGTAGAAGAGAATAACATGAAAAATGTGCATACATTCTCACATGTAAACTAAACATAGAAACATACACAGACATGTGCAAAGAAACCTTTAATCTGCTTTGAATATCAATTCAGACTGTCACAGACAGCAACGCGCAAAGAATAAAAACGATAATCAAAGAGGAGAAGAGAAAAGGGGAATTAAAAATCAAAGGAGAAGTAGAGGGGCTCTCTCTCTTTCTCTCTCAACCCTTCATCACAAAGCTGAATCAATTACTGCCACTCCAGAAAGTGAGTGAGAGAGAAAGAGAGGTAGCAAAGGAGGAGAAGAGAGGGATTTGCCAGGGACTCAACCAAAAGGCAGGAATGTGTGGAGAATAGGAATCAGGTGCTTTTTCCTGAAATCCGATAACATCGTTCGCCTTTTGTTTTCATCTTTTTTTCATATACACACACACACTCTCTCAACAACAAAACTTCCTTAGTCATCAGAAGCACTTAGTCAATCTGCACATGCAAGCACACATACCATTACATATTCTGTCAGGGAACACCCATTGTGATCACAAGCCATGTGCTCTATGATGTATGAATATATGGATGATTGTGAAACCACGACAGCATACACAGACACACACACTCACACACACACATCATACTTTGTATTCCAGCTTTGAGGAGCCAGAAGTGAACTGTTATTAAATGCATTCAACTTCAAATACTTACAGACAGAGCGAGGCACACACACACATATTCATATACATGTACACTAGCTAACAAAGGCCAAAAGCCAGACGTGCTGTTTTCGGCATCTTGGAGTGATATGAGGCATAAAGGCGGCACAGATTCTGTTTATCATTGGTTTTGATGCAGTTTGCTTTAAAGAGTATGTTCTATAACCACATCATACACACATACAGTCGCACACACCACATCACAGCTTCTAAACCTCAAACACAAATGACTCCAGACAATGTGGCAGACCACAAAGTTAGCATGCCAGTGACAGAAAGAGAGAGAGAGAGAGAGAGAGAGTGTATGTGTGTGTGTTACAGTGAATTTACCACTTGCACCAACTCTTAAATTAAACAGCATGTTAAGTGAAGTGAAGTGTTATAAAATTATTTTATCGTTGGGTTTTGATAGGTCTCTTTTTCCAGATGACTAAAGTTTCTTCTGGGAACAACCCTGGTCTTGCATCGGTCACGAGAGCAAGAATGTTTAATTTATTTAACAATTTATTTTTATTTAGTGAGGGCACTGAAGCCATCTAATGTCCTGTAATATCAATCACTTACCAAAGCTGCTGGGAAAAGACACTGTAATTGCAAGCCAAAGAAAACTGAGCTCTTCAAAATGTGTATTTTGCATTTGGAAGCAGCCATCCTCTGACTGTGAAGAAGGAAAGAGATTTGTATTTGCTTTTAACTACAATCATATTCTTTTTTTAGTGTCTCTCTTTCTCTCTGAGATTCCTTGAAACCATGAATTAAATCCGGATATGATTGTACAATGGCATGTAAACGTTGTGAGCTAAATTAATCCCAGACTGCAAAATTGAAATACATTGCTTTTTTGGAGAATATCTGGTAATATGCTTCTAATTAAGACTTTATTTATTTTTCATTCTCACTGTATGATCAAGGACACTGCGCTTCCAATAAAATGACAAATTCTTAACAAAAGCCCAGAGCAGTACAATGATAGTATATGACAGATGTGCCAGAGTTACACAAACAAGCTCACATTTAGTAAAAGACAAGTCAAAAACAATAATGTTGCATCTAAGAGTGAGTTTTCCAAAGACATGTCGGCCTGGGGCTTGTGAATCACAAATATATTGGCTACAAAACACACACACATACAAAAGGGGCACAGAGCGTACAAAACTGCATGCTTTAATATGGTCTATTTACAGTTTATATCAAATAATATAAAAATGTCAGGTTTTTATACATTTTTAATTAAGCATATATTTAAAAAATGAGTGTGACATTTAAATAAAAATAACATCTAGAACAAAAAGCACAGAACGTTTATAGCTAAATATTATTATTATTATTATTATTATTATTATGCAATGCTATATACTGTACAAAGGTACTACATTCTATAATTAAAAAAACAAATTCACAACATTCAGAACTGTTTTATGAACTTATGTGTATCTAATATATATATATATATATATATATATATATTTTTTTTTAAGAAAGATGGGTTGCTATCTGACCAATTGCCTTGTTGTTAAACTGCAGTACATTCTACTAAACACACTCTACTTATATCCATCACAGCCTGTCATTCCTGTGAAATATTAAATACGGTGCTACCAGACTAAAGTCTATATCACAAGCAAGACTGCATTATGGCCACATAATTGCAAGTAATCACAGCATAATGGTAAAAATTTATCTAACAAAGAAGCATCAGGATTGTGTGATATTGCTTTTATACAGCAGTTCAATAAAAAAAAGTTAATAAGTAACTTACATTTTAGAAACAGTATCACCTCCTGCTTTGTCCATTTTGCTAGTTAACAAAAAATAAGTCAGTGTTTTGTTTAATAACCCTCATAAAACTGCATGGTTCTTGAAAACAATGATGATACCATGGTACCTTTTGGTACTTTGCTGTATGTGACGTGTATAATATGAAAATGTACAGAGTGTAGGTGAATCTATCTTTAGAAACATAGTACTAAAAGTTAAGGTTATGGGCACCATGATGCCCCTGCTTCCATCCCAACCACCTTGAAGGTGACCTCTATATCCAGCTTCATGAGGTTCCTTGGGAGTCCCTAACTAAGCCCCATAGCTCAGATCTAGGGGCATTTCCTCTGAGGAGGCAAGGGAGGCAGTGCCTCCTCAAAATATTGGATGAGAAAAAATTTGTAGTACTAAAAATTCAATTTAAATTGCAAATTGAAAATATGCCTAATGGAAAAGTGTAAATTTCGCCAAAACTCCCATATATCACAAAAAAGTTTTTACGCTCGCATGAGGTGGTTTTTCAGGCAATTCGAAAAAGGAATATTTTGCAAAACTGCAATGGAAAAGGCTTTTTCACATTTACAGGTCACATGGCGAATGTAAAAAGTCATATGATCATTCTTCAATCATCTGCGGCGCGTAAAGGCTCCGACACGAACACTGGAGCTGATGTTATGTTTATACCAGCAGCTTCGCACACGTTTCTGAAGCGGCTCTCTGCGCTGCTTCTGTAAAGATACACACAAACGCCTCTTTCGATTAAATAAAGCCAAAATCTGTCCAAATCCCACCACAATGACTTATAGAGGAACAAATTACGTTTTTGTTGCATAACATCGGTTAATGGAAACATTGTCATTTTGCAATATCTTTCAGCAATATTTCGCAATTTTGCATTTTTTATCGACATGTACACAAATCTGTAATGGAAACGCGCCTAGTGACACCAGCAGGTAAAGTTACAATGTGAGTCCATGTCTCTCTTGCCTCCCCTGAGCCCACTGAGTTTTAACAGACCCCCTAAAGTGTACGAGAGTTTGGTGGGGGTATAATTGAAAATGAATGGGGAAAAGTCACATGAGAGTCACGATATGATTGGATATAACTGGATATGACTAGATATGATCAGCTATGATTGGTTCATGCGACAAATCCCACCTGCTTGTGTTCATGTGCGTTCACCATTTGCAAATCAGTCTGAATGAACAATATAATGGCGTTATTGGGAAGACTAACTTAAAAAAGAAAGTAAACAACTCACTCTTTGATATAACCACTTTGTTACATCAAAAAAAGACCTGAAATGGCCTGAAAACATGATCTGTGGGATTTTCTAATGAGTAATCAGCTTGGTGAAATTTAAAGTAAATGTCCTTGTCTGTGGCCAATATTTACAGAGCTTTGATGACTGATGATCTGAAAAATTCAAAAATAGCTAAACGTTAACTATTAAAAAGAATAGCTGAACATAAGTTAATAAATTGGGTCACTTTATTTTAAGGTCCAGTTCTCGGTATTAACAAACCATTAACTACCTATTACAGATTTTGCCTTAATAAACTCCTAATTTGCTGTTCATTAATAGTTAGTAAGGTAGTTGAGTTCAGGTGTTGGGTAGGATTATGAATGTAAAATATGGCCATGCAGAATAGGTGCTTTATAAGTACTAATAAACAGCCAATATGTTAATAATAGGCATGCTAATAAGTAACTAGTTAATAGTGAGAATTGTTCCCCATACTAAAGTGTCATCATAAATTGTTACTGTCTTGAGTTATTGTTTTGGAATAAATGTAAAATGCTTTAAAATACTATCTTGATGAGATTTATACTTGGCTTTAATAAATGGAATATTGATTATATTGCTAATGTAAATATATATATATATATATATTTTGTAAGTAATAGTTATTTAACCAAGAAACTGAGACTGGGACATTAATTTACATTTGATAAAAAAAAAAAAAAACTTTGAAGACTTGCCTTTTCATTTCAGAACATCTCAAGCCTAGTTTACACTAGAGCATTTTGGTTTTCAAAACGGCGTTTTAAAATGAAAATGATCCTACACTGCCATTTTCACTGCACTTCAGAAACATCAACGCATTAAGCATTATGCATTACACAGACACTACTGGCCAGCCATGCCATCGTTTCCAAAAGTCTCCATTTGAAACGTAACCCTGGAGTTTTCAAACTTTTGTGTAATTGTAGCAAGAATTATGCGTTTTAAAACAAAAATGCACTAGTGTAAACATAGCCTCATTGACATCATTGACAAGTGTCTTACTGAATCATTCTTAATATTTGTGAGGTCAGTCGCAACACTGATGGTTGAGTAAAGATTCATTTTGATGCTTTGCTCAGTGAGTCTGTTTTAGTTTCTTATGGAATTTCAGACGTATTTCTCAAGGAGAACTTGATGTGTCTGCACTCTGTTGTGCCACTGCCCTGCTTCTAGCGTTTTTGCATTTAAAACACGTGTAAATGGTCCTTATGAGTAGATCTGTGAAAACGATCAAACATAGACACATACCATAAACCAGTTACAAAGTATTACAAAGTGCCATGTATCCTTCTAAATATTAAAAGGGTTGTTTTAATATGTTATTGTTATTGAATGTTATTACATCAAAAAACATAATAATTTAGAAGTATTAGGCTATTTTCTGTCCTGCTTTTAACCACCCTCTGCAGAACGCTCTGTTTGAATAGGCGTGACGGATTGTAGATTCGGAAGTAAATGCCCACTGCTATGATTGGCTAACAGCATACATTCATTCCTCATAGATGAATGTCGCTGTGATTTAGGTTTAAAACACATAAATAAGTGTATAAGAGTATATCAAACTATCTGTAAGAAAAGACAAAGCAATAGTGACCACGTAATGATATCAGTTACTCACACTTTTGTTGCAACATCACTGTCAAATCCAATATAGGTGGCACAGCATCGTCTTTTAGTTTCAATATTTTTAAAAATCCTGCATTGAATTGTGTCACTCCAGTTGCTGGCGTAACCTCGGTTCCCTGAGATAAGGGAACAAGCGTTGTGTTGCTGACGCTATGGGTAATTGTAAACAAATCAGCTGTAAAATTAAGTAAACAAAGGACAGAGTTCTTACTGACGAGGTCTAGAACTTGATTAAAAATAAAGTTCATCCACTCTTTCCTAACACTGGGATCAGAAGAAAGGCAATGCAAAGACTGTTTTTTCCACAAACTGGCACTGCAGAGTGTCCTGTTGTTTTCAGAGCCATCTTTATCATTTGGTTACTGCGCAGGCCTGCACATTCACCTCTCCGGTAAACACTATGTGTGAATCAGTGGGCGGGGCTAAACAGGCAGCGATATCAATCTTCTTCTGCAGAGGCGGTACTTAATCTACCTATTACATCATAAAGTAGAACTTTCCAAAAGCTGACGTTTTGGCAGACTGCAATATAAGTTGTTTTTAGACTAATGACTAAATTTTGAGTTCTGAAACTTACAGGATGTTTTTATAGTACAATGACCTCTTATATGTCAAAAGATCAAGGGAATTTTGGTTTCTCAGTTCATGACCCCTTCAAGATAGCCTTTATCACAATGTTTTTATTTGGTACACACGAAAAAAAAAGAAAAATCTGATGCTGGAGGGGTTAGGGCAATTTCTTAAAGGCTATTATCCTTATATCCTATATATATTTTTAATGTTTACAAAATTAGAACATTGTGTTTACAATAAAGAAGCCATTTAGTCATTAAATGCCACCCTCCAATGTTTGATTTACTGCAGGCACTAATTTTTACATTTTTCAGGATACATATCAAATTCAGTTTCCCCTGATCAATCTGTTCAGGAGTTCATGAAAGCAATTTTTAGTTATGGTTAAGTAAATGATTCAATGACTCATTCAAGTCACTTGTCACCACGTATTGGTGTAACCTGCAGAATAATTGCTGAAAAATTGTCACCACTAATGCTCAGACTGACCGTCTGTTCTGGAATACATTCAAAGAGAACAATTCTGTCGTGATTTACTTGTTCATCATGTTCCAAACCCATGATTTTCGTTATTAATTTGGCAGTGTAATATCTGTCTCATCAGCATAGGTGGCATGTACAGTCAATATCATTTCCTATTTTCTAGGTCAATTAAACAATAGTATCATAAGTCTGGGTGGCAATATATGCATATATACAGTTGAGTTCAAAAGTTTACATACACCTTGCAGAATATGCAATAAAAATGTTCTTTGGTTTTTTAGCATTTTTGTACATTTGAATCCTTTCCAACAATGAATGTATGATTTTGAGATCCATCTTTTCACACTGAGGACAACTGAGGGACTCATAATATGCAATTATTACAGAAGATTCAAATGCTCACTGATGCTCCAGAAGGCACAACGATGCATTCAGAGCCATTTGATCAGAATGAAAATGTACATTTTGAAAATGATAAATATCATATTTCTTTCATTTAGTACTGCCCTTCAGAAGCTACAGAAGATGCTTACATGTTTCCCAGAAGACAAAATAAGTTCAATTTACCCTGATCTTAAAATTCAAAAAGTTTTCACCCCCTGGCTCTCAATGCATAGTTTTTCCTTCTGGAGCATCAGTGAGCATTTGATCCTTCAATAATAGTTGCATATGAGTCCTTCAGTTGTTCTCAGTGTATAAAGATGGATCTCAAAATCATACACTCGGTGTTGGATAGGGTGAAAATTACTTACAAAAATGCTAAAAAAAACCAAAGAATTTGTGGGACCTGAAGGATTTTTCTGAAGAATACCAGGCAGTTTAACTGTTCAGGACAAACAAGGCACTCATGAACAACTATCACAAAACAAAACAGTTGTGGCACATTCAGGTAAAAACACAGTATTAGGAATCAAGCATATGTAAACTTTTGAACAGGGTCATTTTTATAAATTCAACTATTATTTTCTTGTGGGCTATATGTAAATGTCTTCTAAGTGAAATATCTTATTCAGGTCAGTGCTAAATAAAAAAATTAAATTTAAATCTTTTACTAATCGATCTTCTGGTTTACATAAATAAAATGTATGCGTGTACGCAGAGTCAGCTGTTTATATTTTTAGTAAAGAATCAATGCAAAGACTTATTCTTGAGGCACTTGGTATTTAATAGTGTATCAGCTTTTGCATTATAACTTAACAGTACCTTGCCATGACTGTAAGGGCCAGGTTTTTGATCATTTTCTTAAAAATTATGTTTGCATTTTTAACAATAGTTTCAGTTATATATGAATTCTGGGCTGGTACTGGCAGCAAGTAGTGTGTTCAGTGTGTTCTGTGTCACATATACGCAGCTGACACCTCCACAGATCTGCTGCTACTATGAACACACTCACACCCAGACGCGCACACACACTGCAGCTGATATATGGAGCCCGCAGTGACTGAGTCAACATTTCACACATCAGGAGGGAAAAGACAGGCGTGTGCGTAGCTTATTCACAGACAGCTCTGCTAATTCAAGCTGTCATTATGGGCAATGATCTCATTACAGCCATTTAGCAGTGCACACTATTACCAAACTATTAATGTTCCTGTTTTGCTTCCACTGCAGAACCTGTTTGAATACAAGCCACTGAATATCAGCCTAATTTACATTTTCCACCATTCCAGAACACCATTCCAACTGTACCAAACTGTTCCGCAGAGTCAGCAAAGTCTCTTGTGACATCACAATAATGCTAAACGCAGATGAAGCTATACGGTAATGTATTCTGACAACACCAGCTCTTCTGCTACATGTCTGCTAAGGGGTTCAACCTTTTAAGCCTGTTAGCAGCTAACGCATCCACATTCATCGCCATCGCACAAACTTTATAGCCTTGTGACCTTCAGCACTGAGTCTCTGTTAAAGAACACCGAGTTTAATTTACTTGTAAAATCCCCATGTGGCTGCTGCGTCACCAGTCAATTAGCCGTAAAATCCTATGTGAAAATCTTAGCAAGACGGAGTAGATGGCGCAGTCTGGATGAATAAAAAACATCATTGGGCAAATGAAAAGCTCGCGATGCATGGGCACACCATCCATCATGTTTAAGACCTGACCTGTTAAAACCGTCTCAGCACTTTTATTGTCTCAAGATAGAACAGAGTGACTCCTTATTTTCATCGTCCCTGTCCAATGCTAACCATGTCTCAAATGAGGACAAAGAGCCCTTGATGAGCTGCATCTGATTGAGCAGATTGAAGAGGTTGTCATCCTGCCTGAGCTTCAGGTTGTGGGTTACTTTGACAATTTCAGACCTTCAGGGTGTGTAAGATAAGTTAAAGGAGAAGTTCACTTCTAGAACAAAAATGTACAGATAATTTACTCACCCCGTTGTCATCCGAGATGTTCATGTCTTTCTTTCTTCAGTCGATAAGAAAGTATGTTTCTTGAGGCAAACATTTCAGGAATTATCTCCATATAGTGGACTTCAATGGTGCCCCCAAGTTTGAACTTCAAATAGCGCTAAACGATCCCAGCTGAGGAAGAAGGGTCTTATCTAGCGAAACAATTGGCGATGTTCGAAACAAAAAGACAATTTATGAAATTGAGGTTAAAAAGGTTAAAATTGAGGTTAAAAAGTATATAAATACGAAAATGACCGATCGCTTCACTAGATAAGATTCTTCTTCCTCGGCTGGGATCATTTAGAGCCCTTTGAAGCTGCATTTAAATTGGATTTTGGAAGTTCAAACTTGGGGGCACCACTGAAGTCCACTATATTGATATAATTCCTGAAATGTTTTCCTCAAGAAATGTAATTTCTTATCAGCTGAAGAAAGAAAAACATGAACATCTTGGATGACAATGAAGTGAGTAAAGTATCTGTAAATTTTTGATCTGAAAGTGAACTTCTCCTTTAACTTCCTTTGAAGGCTACACAACCAGTTTGAAACTTATCTTATTTCAGTCATTCACAGCGAACATCTGCTGAACAATAAGATGAGATTCACAGTCCATCCTTGGAGTTCACAGCTTTGTTTCCCCACAGAAACAATCTCTACATTTCTCTAGGGAAACACATCACAAAAGATTTTCCACATGGACCTGTGAAAGAGTTTTACTGTAATAAAACTAGAAGGATTCATCCTCCCTTAAAAGTCCTTTTCCTTCCATATGACTGTGTACCCTTTCGAAAATGAACCATTGTTTTACCATAGTAAGTGTAGAAACCATGATTTTTTGGTGTATTGATTACCATTTGTATAGCCACAGTTTTACTACAAATACCATGGTTAAACTATGGTTTCTGTAGCAAAACCATGGTTAATTTGTGGATTTTTTTACGAGTAAATTTGTGTGGCTCTTTGTATTCAGCAGTATGTTACCTGTGAGCAAACCTCCTTTGAATTAAAAGAAAAAAAACACAAGAGCGACAGAGAGAGAAAACCATTTCGGCTTTATAACAAATTGACCTGGCACATATGCGTGAGTATTTTTTCTTCTGTTTTCATCAATCACTCCAAAACCAAAATTGCTCTTTCTTCACCGCTAGAAAAGTCCCATTCACTCAAACATTAGCCCCCTGGATCTATGTGGTGAGTTCTACTGTTGAAGGTGAAATCTGAGTCGCTTCAAATATTCATCTGAGTGTCTTAACCTTCGCTCCTATTATTAAAGCTGTTATTGTTGGAGAGACACTGGGTTTGGGACAAAGGAGAGAAATGGAGGGAACCTTAGCTAGGATAAAATAGTTCCCCAACCTGTTCTAACAGCATAACTTCAGTGCACTGCTTAACACATTAAGAGTGAGTGAGTGAGTGAGTGAGTGAGTGAGTGAATGATGAATTAATGGATGAATTGACATTAGCAAACACATTTTCACAAAGCTCATTTACTACATGGTTAAATTTAAATTCTTATGGACTCATTGTCATCCTGATCCTATCCATATTTATGGGTTAATTCTGCAGTCACTGGATTCTAATTACTATCAATTCATTAACTGAACTCTACCACTTCAGAATAGAATGGCATAGAATAGTCAGTGAACGAAAGAGTATGTAAAGTGTGTGTGAGTAAAGTAAATAGGTCAAAGAAAAAGTAAGTGAATGAATGAGGGAATATGTGGTTAAGTGAGAGATTATATGTAACATAAGCACAATGGAAAAACAAACCTACATTCTTTCCAGAATCCAAAAATGTACCTATACATACAAATCACAGCAGTCTACAGTTGAGAGGACCAATAGACTTATTCTTGCTCTGTTCACAATACTATATTATGACCTATAACACTTTTACCATAGCGCATCATTCGTATACATTTTGACATGCATCACATTACCAGGCTTTTATAAGGTAGAAGCTCAGAATCTCACTTGGTGTGCCTTTGCACCCTCAACACGAAGTGCTCGGGTATGCGTCCTGTGAACACAAGTCATGATAAAAGAGCTCAAAGACACACTTAAAGGGATAGTTCACCCAAAAATTCAAATTTGGTCATTAATTACTCATTAATATTAATTACTCACCCTCATGTAATTCCAAAACCATAAGATCTTCGTTCATCTACGGAAAACAAATGAAGATATTTTTGATGAAATCCGAGAGCTTTCTGACCCTGCATAGACAGCATAGGTCCTAACACGGTCAAGGCAAAGAAACATAGTAAGTACCTCATTAAAATAGTCCATGTGACATCAGTGGTTCAACCATAATTTTATAAAGCTAAGAAAATGTTTGTGCGCAAAGAAAACAAAAATAATGACTTCAATTTCTGCGAATGACTAACGATTTCTTCTCTCAAGTGACAGTCTATGGCCATTATCAAGAGTACCAAGATGCATGCGCATGCTTTCCTATCCTTAAACAAGAGGCAGTGCATGCATGTTCAACATCAGCAGCAGCACATGCATGCATCATGTTACTCTCCATAATGGTGGCAGACTGTTAACGGAAGAGAAGAGAGAATTTTAAATAAAATTCATTATTTTTTGTTCTTGTAGCTTCATAAAATTACGATTGAACCACTGATGTCACAATAGACTATTTTAACCTTAGGTAGGTGTCCTTACTACCTCTCTGGGCCTTCAACGAAGTAGCATTGCTGTCTATGCAGGGTTAAAAAGCTCTCGGATTTCATCAAAAATACCTTAATTTGTGATCCGAAGATGAATACAGAATTTTCATCTTTGGTTGATTTATTCCTTTAAATAGCACAGTTAATTCAGCAAATTAGCTTTTATCTTACGTTTACTTTTGTTAACACAGGCTTACAGAAGTGTTTAGTGTAGGTGGTATGTTATTTTGAAACATAACTCACCAGACATTTCATTTACAAACTGCCAAATTAAAACCAAAGAGAAGAGAAGAGAAGAGAAGAGAAGTGAAGAGAAGAGAAGAGAAGAGAAGAGAAGAGAAGAGTAATTATTATGGCAATTATCATAAACCACAGTATGACTGAGGGCCGTCAATGGCATCTGGTGTGTTAATGTTTATGTGTAATAGATTTGTAAGACTCTGTTTTCACGGGATGAAATCTGATATGACATGCTGATTAGATCTGAAAGACCTGAAATATAAACTCCAACACTGTTTATACTTATATGCTTCACTGGGCCACAGTTATGCACTTCTCAAAACCCACTCTGTGTGTGTGTGTGTCTGTGTGTGTGTGTGAGAGAGAGAGAGAGAGAGAGAGAGAGAGAGAGAGAGACACCTGCTGATAAAGAGATTAAATTTCCTCGTCTGTATTAACCATCATAATTCGGTCAGTGACATTTACCCATTCAACATCTAACCACAAAATAAATACTGGTACAGAAACATACTGCACTTAGACATTATTTGGACCATATACCGCCATTTTAAGAAAATGGTTTTGATTTTTTAATTTGTAACTGTCATTTATATAGAGAGAGTGTTGGTTAGGTATGTGCATGTGGTTCAGGTATGTTATAGGGACAAAATGATCCCACAAAGATGGCAATATCCAAAACCAAAATCCTCGCCTTGTCGGACATTTTTGGGTCTCCAAAAAACAAGTTTATAAATCATACAGAATGATCTTTGAAAATCTAAAATAGCAGAAAGTTTTGTGTGAGGGGTAGATGTCCTCATTTGTAAACCCATATAAAAATTAAGTAAATAAAATTGTTTTTTGAAATGGTAAAAATCCAGCAAGTTTTCCAAGAGGGGTAGGTTTATGTTAGAAAAAGTATATCTATCTGTATATAAAACCAATAGAAGTCTATGTAATGTCCCCATTTAGATAGCTTAATAAATGTGTGTGTGTGTGTGTGTGTGTGTGTGTGTGTGTATGTGTGCACCTGGTATTCATCACGTTATGGGGACCAAATGTCCCCACAAGGATAGTAATACCAGTAAATTTTGACCTTGTGGGGACATCTGTGAGGTCCCCATGAGGAAACAGGCTTATAAATCATGCAGAATGAGTTTTTTTAAGAAAGTAAAAGTGTGCACAGTCTCCTGTGAGGGCTAGGTTTAGGTGTAGGGTAGGTGTAGGGTGATAGGAAATACGGTTTGTACAGTATAAAAACCATTACGCCTATGGAATGTCCCCATAAAACATGTAAACCCAACATGCATGTGTGTGTGTGTGTGTGTGTGTGTGTGTTTGCTGCTAGGTTAAAGGTTGTGCTCACAGGGCTCCTAAAGATCAAAGCCACTGTTGCTGTGGCAATGGCTGCTGTCTGGGATGTTGCCTTGGTGATGAGAGTGTCTGGCCACCTGCCGAACATTCTCCCTCTATGAACAAACACACACACACCTTCAGCATTACGCTGCCATAGAAACCCAGTACATACACTAATGGTTCAACTGCAGTAAGCATATTGAAAATCTGGGCTGAGAAATCAGGAAATTCTTTGGTCAATTTAGCTTGGATGACTATTTTTCTTTCTGACAAACATTCATATTTTTTCGACTTAGAAACAGCCAGTGTACAAAAGACTGAGACTGAGACTGAATCAAAGGTTTTAGAGATCAAATTTCAGTTTTTCCCTCATTAAATCTGAAGAAAAACACACGCACACACATACACACTCAAATCTGTGTGTAATTTTCTGAGATCCCAGTGTGTGCATGTGCATGTGATTAATGAATAATATGCAATTACTTTCTCCCCTCTCTGCACGACAGCAATTGTTTTAATAACAGCACTGGCCCATCTCTCAAAGCAATGAATGAAAGGACCCGTCAGACACTCGGGCAGCTAAAAGACTTTAACACCTGTGGACTGAGGGGGCGTGGGAAACGCAGAGGAAGTGATTGATCTGAATGCACACACTTTCACACAAGCCAACAGGGCAGGACAGAGTGTCACATAGGAAGAATCAAATAATCACAGAGTGATTAAGCAAACTTAGAAAGAAACTAGGGCTGCAACTAAAAAGTAATGGATTAAATCATATGAGATCATAATTATATAATTTTCATAAGTCTTTGAAATCATAAGTTCTTGAAATCTATAGTTTAAACACATAGGATTCCCAAAATCATATCTGTAGTATAACTATATGTGCCATGACTAGGGTTGGGTATCGTTTGAATTTTATCGATTCCGATTCTGATTCCAATTCTCCTTATTGATTCAGATTCTTAATGATTCCTAGTTTCAATTACAATAACATAAAAAAGCCAAAAAAAATTTAAGTCAAACATTTTTATTCTGTATTTTTACAAAGTATTCTGTTGCAGCTGAATAACAAGCAAAAATCAGCAGTCTACAGAACACTTTTTGCTATGGAACGTTTGCCTATGGTTTTAACAAAAAATACCAAAAACCACTAGACTATTATAAATTTCAAACGCTGAATTGTTAAAGACAAGTAAACAGTCAGTAATAAAATAGGAACAAGCAAATTAGCAATAGCACAAATAAATACAACTGAACAAATTGCAGGTACAGAAATTCAAATCAAAAGTTTAAAAACACTGCATAGTTTGCATTAAATTAATCCTCATTAAAGTCTTTGAAGATATTCAGTCAAGATCAATGAATGATTTTTTTTTGTTCTTGGATTAACATTAATGACAGGCAGCACATTTATTAGGCTGCTGTCTCTTGCATGCAGATCTAAAAATACTGTTTCACGTGTTTTCTTTCTCATCTGTTTACTTTCACTTTCGACAAAAAACGGCTGTTTATAATGATATACTGACGTATTTTTGTGCATATTGGGTGGTAAGTCAGATCCGGCCCAGAACGACCTTTTCTGCAGTGGAAATGCACAGAAAGGTTCGAGAACGGACACGGCCGGGAACCCGCACGGGGACTGTTGTTCACTGTGCTCGTGCTTCAGATGTGTGCGCTGCGCACAAACGGTGTGAAACTTCTTTTCCCTCCTGCACTTAAACACAGGAATCATTAAGTGGAACCAAAATACACGTGTCTTATTGAATACCTGGTTGTTGGAAATACCCAACCCTAGCCATGACTATATGTGCAAAAGAGGTGGGTTAGAGCTAGTCTCAGCATCAGACATCACACCCATGCACCGTTGGCTTATACGTCTGATGCATATGGCACACAAAATTGGAAACATTTCAGGAGTTTAGAAGTCGTCATCTGATTTTTGGGAGATGTGTGTGTTGTGTTCAAATAAACGCAGGATTTTCAAAAGTATGTGAAATATGTAGTTTGCAGCATAGACTCTTTAAAATACATCTAAGAGTTTTAGGGTGTGTTCACACTTGTAGTTCAGTTCGTTTGATTCATTTGGTCCAGACAAAAAAGGAAAAAGATACATTTGGTCCTGGTTCGCTTAGCGTTCACACTGGCATTTAGCCAACCTAAAAATACTGAACCTAAAGGCATAGTGATACGTTCACAACCTGATTGGCTGGGCTGAATGACATGCATTTCGTGACAGAACTCACCAAACACCACAAAGGAAAAGGTGCGTTTGACTTAAAGCAGCTCTGCGGGTGTATGACATCAAAATACCCATTCACTGAGCTCAGCATTATTTAAGCTGAATATACCTGATGCCGTCTGCTGGACTAAGCTTGCTCATTGTTGCGTATATATGATCTTATTTTCACCACCTGTGAACAAAGAGCTCATAAAAGACACACCTCATCATTGCTCCACGTTTGCCCTCTGCTTATTTTGTTTTAGATTCACCGCTTATTCAAATAGTCTCTTAGGCAATTCACAACGGCCATGATTCCTATGGAATTCCCTGTCATCAGTCCAAAGGTCTGGCTACACAAGACTAGGTTGGAGCAGACATGATATAGTTCAAATTTTACACAGTGTTACACCGAATTTTGTGCATGTATTGTAGGTCAGGTTTTGACCTGGAATTGCCTACATTGTGGGGACCAAAGCCCAAAAGGAAAACAGCTTAATAAATGTACCCAATCACATCTTTTCTTTACTAAATAATGGAAAAAGTTTGCATGGGAAATAAGTTTAGGGCTAAAGGGATTGAAAATATCATTAGTCCCCATCATAACAGAAATGTGTGGGTATGATTGAATTTACTGAAGGGACACACGGTAATACTTTAAGCTAATGTTGACCTTTAAATCAGGAAAGTAGTGAGAAGCATTCGCCTGACTGGCTCTGTTTATGACTGCCATTTTAAACCGATCAGGGCCCGTATTTATCAAGCATCTAAGGATTACGCTCAAGAACACTGCTAAGAATTGACTTAACTGTAAAAAAATTCTTGGCTCAAAGCTGCGCTTAAAAGTTAGTTATCAAGCATCTCAGTTGTAATTTTAGCGAAGTGTAGGACTAAATCTTAAGTATCAGCCTTAGAGATGATTCACAACACTTTGCTGTGCCATAAACAGGATTTTGGATGACAAAGTACACATGGACCAATCGCTGAATAGATTTCATTATTTAAGAATATTCTCAGATAAATTCACACTGAATGGTTAAATTTCTAATGGGAGTTTACATTCAACACACATTTGACAATATAGAATTTTCAAGAGAATACATTATGTCAACAAAACAAAGCATCATCACAACCTTCAGTTTAGGGTTGTACTGATAGACGATAGTATTGTGTATCAATGATAGTCAGAGATGGTGGCTGTTGCTGATGCCTTTGACAACAGCAAGATGATTATCATTTATATTATTATTATCCATCAAAAATTGTGCCTATCTTTACTGATGCAGTGCAGAGAGTATAACGGGAGTGTTTTAAATAGAGTATAGTACTCGCGCTAGACTAAAGTCGGTTATGATGTTCTTTGGTAATGTAAATGTCCTTTGCTCATTTTGAATTACTTAGGAAATGTAACCTTTTGATTGAGTAACCATTTGATCAAACATTTAAAAAACATTCCTCCTCTCCTAAAATATTTGTGTATGTCTCTGTCCCCACAGCGCCACCACAAGCCCCAACTGGCAACTCCTAACCACTTGAGAGATCTCTTGAGCTGTCTTAAATAATTGGAAGACTAAGAGTGATTCTTAGCTTTAAGAAATTTGATTACTTGCTTTTATACTTAAGTTTGAAAGTAGGAGTAAATTTAATATATTCTTAGCCCTTAAGACTAAAATGGCACTTTGAGAAGCTTGATAAATACAGGCCCTGATAGTAGTTGTTCACATTTTGAGGGTTCTGATTTTGGTGAGCAGGTCTGTTCCTGAATAAGTGATAATTGGTAACATATACACCTGGAGTAAAAAGGAGCCTGTCCTTGGCCACTTCACATCCACGTGACTGCATTTTTGACAGCACCATTAAGACAAGCTATCAGTCACAGCCTCCTGTGACAGGAAGTGTTAAAAGGTCATGACCCTTCAGCTTACAAGCATGAAAGCACACCTGCCATCAGGCCTGATGAGGTGTTTTCATCTTCACACTGAGCAAGGACAACAGTTAAAGAGTGTTCTGATTATTTGTCATAGTTCTTTAAAATAATACAAATGGAAAAGACAGAAAAAAAGAAACATTAGGATCTCATTTGAAGGTAGTACGTCCTGAAGGTAGTCCACATAACATCAAATGGCAGTATATTTGCCTGTCAGTCAACATTTGTGGTAACAAAAGGTTGTATGCGATAGGTCCAGGAGTTGGACAAAATAATGTGAACACTGGGGTAAGAGGCAATTAGGGTGTGTTTGACTTCATGCGGTGATGCGCAGACAGACTGGTGGTTGACTTGAAGCAGTGCATGCTGGATAGAAATTTTGTCAGACTCGAGACAGCTCGGACCGTAAGAGTTTCTCCAGAGCGGCTGCAGGGGCTCTGTTGACGACACGGCTGTTTCACGATTGGCCGAATTCACCACATAACAATGACGTGTTTTGTATTTATCCTGACAAATCTGTTTTTTATAACATTAAAAGCTCTTTTACTGTAGTCACAAAGGTATGTTATGTCATGTTTATCAAAAAACACTGATAAAAGTACATACTGACCCACTTTATTGGTATTTAAATAGAACTCTATTCTTGCACAGATGATTTAACACAGATGACAGTTGTATTAAATAGTACATAAAAGGGTTTCTGTTGCTTCATGTTGCATTCTCTTAAACATCTGTGTATTTGTCAAGTATTGTATTTAATCCACTTCATCTGTGATAAAGTATGCAAACACGCAAGCATCACAATGGGAAGCAGAAAGTGTCCGACTTCATGTCTCTGCTTTCAAATCCACCCTTGACAACAGCTCTCGCCGATCGGTCTGAAGTCGAACGCACCTAATATTTCTTTATGAAGGTGTTTTACCACCATTTTCCTCCAACACAGCTTCCAACCTTAAAATAGATTTTCAATAGTCTCCAGTTGAATGCTGTCTATCAGAACATCTGCCAGTAGCTTCAGAGATGTTGGAGGAGGGAACTGGCTCTTCACTATTCTCTCTAAAACTGCCCACAGTGGTTTGAAAATATTCAAGTCAGGTGACTGGGCTGCCAGGGCTCATGTTCATCTTAGTGCTCCAACTGTCCAGTTTTTTTCAGTTGACAACATATTTTCGCATTTTAGCATTGGTGTCTGTGACTAAACTTTTAGCAGTTGTAGCTTTTTCATGAATGTTGGCTTTGTGAAGTTCTGTGTGCTCAATTTTCGTGGAAACAGGGTATTCAAGGTGAATATTGAGGTTTGCCGTCGCTTTTGCTGTAGTAGTTCTGTGTTGTTTGGACATGGTCCTTCTTCAAAGGTGTCTATCATTCACTTTCACTCATTTTCACATCATTCACTCAGATTTTGCCCACCATTTTTCTTGGCTGATGAAGTCTTGTCACACTCTAAAAAATGCTGGGTTATTTTTTTAAAGGAGAAGTCCACTTCCAGAACAACAATTAACAGATAATGTACTCACCCCCTTGTCATCCAAGATGTTCATGTCTTTCTTTCTTCAGTTGTAAAGAAATTATGTTTTTTGAGGAAAACATTTCAGGATTTTTCTCCATATACTGGACTGATATGGTGCCCCGAGTTTGGACATCCAAAATGCAGTTTAAATGCGGCTTCAAAAGATCCCAAATGTGGTTGTAAACAATCCCAGCCAAGGAAGAAGGGTCTTACCTAGGGAAACGATCGTTATTTTCATAACAATAACACAATTTAAAAACTTTTTGATGTCAAACGCTCATCTTGTCTTACTCTTCCCTCTGTTACCCCTGTTTTTTTCTGGGTCATGACAGTTAGGGTATGTTGAAAAACTCCCATCTCATGTTCTCTCTCAACTTCAAAATTGTCTTATATCACTGTTTTACCTCTTTTTGTTAAGGGTGTTTGATCTTCTTTGCATGTTCACTTTGCAAAGACTGGGTCGGTACTTCTGCAGCGATATAGGATGATTTTGAAATGATGTTGGAAGTTGAGGCAGAAAATACGATCAGAGTTTTCGACATACCCCAACTGTCTTGAGTCAGAATACACAGAGTTCAGGGAGAGCAAGACAAGATGAGCATCTGAGATTAAAAAGTATTTCAATTGTATTTCTTAAATGAAAATAACCGATTGTTTCACCAGATAAGACCCTTCTTCCTCGGCTGGGATCATTTAAAGCCGCATTTAAACTGCATTTTGGAAGTTCAAACTGGGGGCACCATATCACTCCACTATATGGAGAAAAATCCTGAAATGTTTTCCTCAAAAAACACAATTTCTTTACAGCTGAAGAAAGAAAGACATGGGGGTGAGTACAAGAAAGACAAGGGGGTGAGTACATTATCTGTAAATTGTTGTTCTGGAAGTGGACTTCTCCTTTAACCCAAACGCTGGGTTCAGGCCGTTGGGTCATTTTATTGAGTTGTTTTTAATATTTCTACCCAGGTGCTGGCTTATTTTTTTTAACCCAAATGCTGGGTTCAACTTGTTGGGTCTTTTTATTGGGTTATTTTTAATATTCTTTTACCCAGGTGCTGGGTACTTTTTCTGTAAAAGTTGATGGGTCATTTTTAACACTGGATTATTTTTTTTTTACCCAACCACTGGGTTTAGCCTGTCTTTGATGAAACATCCCAGCTGCTGAGTTACAGTCAGGTTCTCAGTGCCGCTGATTTAGTGGCGCACTTCTTCAGCGAAATAAAGGTTCGTATACATTTTATTTAATTTATAAGTTAATTTATAATTTATAAGACTTAATTTATACGTCTTTACTGTGCTGTAAATTGTATTATTTTACACAATGCAACATAAGGACGAGATGTGAATCAGCTGCGTCAGCAGCGGTCATGTCGCATGATGGAAACACCTTTTGCCTTGCATAAAATAAATGGATTTTATTCGTTACTGTACTGAGTTTAATCTTAAAATATATTCTCTAATGTCAGGATTGTTTGTTTATGAGCAGGTTTTGGAGTCAGTCACGGCATCTTTCAGCTATGAGTGAAACGCGAGGCCGCGGTCTGAAGTTCACAGTTACCCCAGCGTACCCCAGCTCAGATTTTGGTGACACACCGGGACGAGAATTAGCGCAGTTTCGGTAAAAAACAATTACAGAGAATGACTGAATACATCAAAACTGAAATGATACTTTTAAATGGTACATTTTTAATGTCTAATATACTTTTTAAATGAGTGTAAATGTATGTAATATTGTAAACTATGCTTCATATACCTAAATAAATTATATTTGTCTTGTATTTTGTCCATTTGTTCTTGCTTAATAGTAAATGTTCATCTTTTCATTATTACTGTTGCCTCTAGTAATTCTTGGACCTTGGAGTGCTTTCTGTTTGTAGATCGAAGTTAAAAAAAACTCTGGAATAGCCTACCAGTATTGATCCGAATGGTGGCATCACTCTCCTCTTTTAAAACAAAATTTAAAATTTGAATCTTCTTAGTGTGGGTCTTTAATGTATCATTCTAATTTTATGTATGTAGTTTTATAGATTGTTATAGATTTTTTTTTTTTTGTATTTGAGTTTCCTAATCTGTACAGCACTTTGGTCAACCTTGAGATTAAAATTTGGGATTTTATTTTTTTTATTTTTTTTTTACATTTTTGACCCTTATCAATATACAGTGACACACTGACATACTAAGTCATGTACTGTATGTAGTCACACAGTCAGAGAGTCAATCACAAGTGATCACAGGGGATGAAATTTGTAATGCCATGTCAGGTGTAAACAGCAATCTGTTTCGCCTGACCACTTGTGATTGGATCACCCGAGACGGATGTTAATACCAGGTGTAAACAGGGCCTTGGGCTCTCATAGTCCAATCAGATTGGTGACTGGTTTAATGACTATGCATTGTTCAAAGCTATTTGGCCATGTTTTTGTCCAGCTGTGTAATCAGGCATAGATTATTCAATAAACATTCTGGTTTTCATAATGAGAGCTCTGAATTGTTTGAAAGGCTCATTCAGAGAACTAAAATAGGTAGGTGAGAAAAGAGCCTCAGAGGAACTGAAAACCCAAAAACATCAGATCAGGTTGAAGCACCTGCAACATAACATATTTAAATCGAGATGAAAAACAATACACTACCCTGGGATCATTCTTCCATTGTGGAAAAACCTGTTTATAAACGAGTATAAATGTTAGTTTTAAATGACCATTAGCCTTGCAGTGATAGATCTAAATGTGATTATCTGAAGCAAGAGTTGATAGTGTTAAGAAAAAGTCAAAATGAATAATGCTCTGTATGTGCATGTGTGGGCAAGGTGGGGAATTTAGGGCCAATACACTACCCAAAATCCATGTGCTGAAATGAAATCACCAATGTCCCAGCCAATCTGTACAATTCATTCAGAGACAGTCACAATCAATAAATAAACAGCACAAAGCGGTCCGAGAAGGGAAGACACAATAGATTACGCAGGAAAAAAGATGATGGGGACACACTGACATGATGAAAGAGGAAAAGACGGAGGGCTCGAAACAAGGGAGTCATCAGCGCCGTTTCATTTTTTCCAGGAAATGTCTTCTTGGATGCCAGAGAAGGTAAAGATGGAGAGGCATCTGGAGAGAGGGGATGCATGTAGGAGTTTATGTGTATATGTGTGTTGTGTATAGGGACTGGAGATGAATGGAGGAGATTTCAACACTGATTTGGGACTGCAAACAATCCACACACACCGACAAAGAAGGGAAATCACGCAACAGTGCTCAAACTTCCCTCCCTAGATTCTCTCTCAATCTTTCTTTCTCTTTGCGTCATCATCCATCTATCTCTGTCTATTTTTCTGTCTATCTATAACGTGGCGATAAGTTTTTATCTATCTATCTATTAGGGGTGCAACGATGAATCAATTCAATTGTATTTTCAGAATGTATCAGGATTCTCTCTGGGATCGGGGCCGAATTTTAGCTTTGTTGTGTGCCGTTTGTCGTGCTGCGCACAGGGGGAAACAAGAAGTAATCAGGGTAACACTTTATTTTAAGGTGTTATAATACAGAGTAATTACCTAATTAAGTACTTAGTAGTAGCCATTGTACTTACATAAAACAAAATGCACTTACCATGTAACTAAGTTATGGAACAGCCCGTAATTACAGTTTATAATTATGTAGATGTAATAGGCAGCCACTGTTACACATATGTAAAAGACTGAGTCTGTTACACAGCTACTTGTTTACTTAGGTACAGTCTTGATACACTTTATTTTAAAGGAGAAGTCCACTTCCAAAACAAAGATTCACATATAATGTACTCACCCCCTTGTCATCCAAGATGTTCATGTCTTTCTTTCTTCAGTGGTAAGGAAATTATGTTTTTTAATTATTCTGTATTATGGACACCTTAAAATAAAGTGTTAATGTAATTAGCCTCTCCCAACTGGCAATTGGGACGATTGGATGAATTTCTTACCCCTCGTGAGGGTATCACACTGAAGCAGAGCGACAAATCGATTGGCCTAAAAATACCCACAAAAGATTATTGAAAACTATTTTTGTGTTACATGAGAAAGTATCAAGTAGACATTACAAATTGTAGCTTTAGAAAGAAATATTTTATTTGATTCAACATAGAATTTATTACACATAAACATTTAGGCTGCAACGGACTAACATAAACTATGGAACATAAAAGAAGAGAACTTGAGAATCCTTCTTTCATGTTCCGCAAAAAAAAAAAAAAGGTTTGAAATGACATGAGGGTGAGTAAATGATGACTGAATTAAAACAATTTTGGTGAACTATCACTTTAATGTTTTTATTTTTATTTTTCTTCTTCTTTTTTTATTGAAATGATACTCTAAATACGAAACTAAATCTGCCAGCAGGTGGCGGTAAATGCCTTTATGAGTCATTCATTTATTCATTTGATTCATTCAAATGGCTGATTCATTCAGGAATGAAGTAAATGGCTCTCTGAGTCATTGGTTCACACAATTCGTTCAAAAGGCGGATTCATTCAGAAACTAAAAGCTGCTGTGTTGCTCGGAGACGCGCAACAATTCTGCTATGTCTTCAAAGGTAATATGTTCTCTGCAAAATTGAGCAAAAACATAATATTGTGTTTAAAATATAACACAATATCAACTGCTCATTTACTGAACTGGTTTATAAAATCACATTTAAGCTTGTGACAGATCGGGACAAAATCAGCACTTGTGTCATATTGCTCTTGTGATATCCTGTGATATGTAATATATATAAATATGAGACAAAACACATATAGGGGCATTTTTTGCACCAATATCTTGAACTTTAGGGCATAACTGCATTTATGGAGTTGTTGCCCTGCATCATATTTGTCAACAGTCAACTATATGAAATATAAGATAACGTACAGGTCTGGGGGCGGGAGCAGTGTGTTAATTGCGAAAAAAAAAAAAAATGTAATCGTGTTATTTTTTCATAACTAATTAATTAAGTTAACGTGTTAAACTGACAGCCCTAGCTGATACATTGTTCTCTTCGATTCTACTCAACCTCAAATTGAAACATGAGGTTTATTTTTAATAAATTGATCTTTGGGAGCCGCAGTGACTGATTTTTGTTTAGTCATATAAAAATATCTGTACATATGCAAAAGAGTATATAATGATGGCTGAAACTCATTTTCTCTCTGCTATATATTGCATGCATCAAATACAAAACTAAAGGGTTTAAGTATACTCAGAAATACTCAGTCTCTGTTTTTAATGGCTCTCCTTTCATCCCCCTGCATTCTTTATTCCTCTTTAATGCCCTGATGTTAACTTTCTTAGGTCTATCATACATTTTCCTGTGTTCTCATGAGGCTGCAGAAAGTTATTCAACAAACTGTTACAGTATGACAATCAAGACACTCAAACCAAATAAACATTGAACACAGAGTGTAACAGCATGCAAGTGCAAGTGCATGTCTGTGCATCTGTTTGCATGTGCTCCAGTTTCAACTCAATCAGTCAAGGGTAGTGTCATGAAAATATGCATTGTAGAGACACACAATAACCTTTCCATTATCATAAAACATGTATTCTTATCCTTGATGATAGATCCTTCTTTCTCTCTCACATACACAAACACAACAGCAACACACACAGACACGTTCCCACAACTTATGATGTGCTGAAAGGATTTAAATCCCTTCAGATGACTGGCCGGTAGGGAATGGTTGGGTGTGTCAGGAAGTGTAAGAAATTTTTGTGTGTTCCTGTAGTCCAGTCTTCCTTTCCCACTGCCGCACACATACACTCATACACACAAAGTCACATACACACTTTCCAGGCAGAGGTAGGGTGTGATACGGATGATATGAGTCAGTCATTCACATATCCTGTCAATCACTCACATTTACCAAGTGAGGTTTGGGGACAAAAATGTACTCAGTTGTTGTTGTTGCTACTGTAAAAAGTTGTTGCGAAGGTTAGCGTGTTGTATTTGTGATTATCTTTACATGAAAACAGTAGAAGTCTGAGTCTAATGTTCTCATTCAGACAGCCAAGTAAATGTGTGTCAAATGTTCCTCACATAACATACACCTGCTATTTCAAATCACTGTCATCATCTCGATTTCAAGCACACGCAGTCTCAAACAAACACACACAATCTATGACACAATCTATCACCACTCCAAACCAAAGACAAGCAGTACCACCCATTTCGCCAGCATGCAAACAGCTAGAATAAAAGTAAAAAGAGTTACAACTAAATTGTAGTTTTTTTTTGTTTTTTTTTGTTAAAGCAATTTACCCTATTCCATCTAACAGTTTTTAGAACCACTAGGACCAATGTCTCAATACTTAGGTCACTTCTTTAAAATACTTCACGCAGTCAGCACAACTGCAGTCTATGTGGGTTAAACTGTGGATCAGTTATCACTGGGTTGGCTTGGCACAAAAAGCTACATCTTTCATTACATGTATTCTTTCCTCCCAAATTCCTCCTGCCACCCAAACTCTACCGTCTACAGGCCAATTTGCATGTTTATATACTCCTGTTAAACCTAAAATGTTAGTTCACCCAAAAATAAAAATTCTGTCATTAATTATTCACCTTCATGTCGTTCCAAACCTGTAAGACCTTCAGACATCTTCAGAACACAAATTAAGATATTTTTTTATGAAATCCGAGAGCTTTCTGACCCTGCATACACTTTTAAAAATAAAGGTGCTTTAAAAGGTTTTTCACAGCAATGCCATAGAAGAACCATTTTTGAACCATTCAGTCAAAGGTTCAGTCAAAGAACCATCTCTTTTTTACCTTTCTATAATCTGAAGAACCTTCTTTCGCCACAAAGAACCTTTTGTGAAACAGAAAGGTTCTTCAGATGTTAAAGGTTCTTTACGAAACCATTTTGACAAAAAAGGTTCTTCTATGGCATCGTGAAGCACCTTTATTTTTAAAAATGTAGACAACAACATAACTACCACGTTCAAGGCCCAGAAAAGTAGTAAGGACATTGATAAAATAGTCCATGTGATATCAGTGGTTCAACCTTATTTTATAAAGCTACTAGAATACTTTTTGCGTGCAAAGAAAACAAAAATAACAACTTAATTCAACAATTTCTTCTCTTTTGTGTCAGTACCACAATGTATGCATTACCACAAGAATGACTTGATTTGAGACATACTGTATATTAACTATGGGACGATAAATCGATTCGTGGGTCGATTCTGAGACCTTCCGAATGCATCGTGATTCTCTTTGGAATCCATTCTGAGCTTAGCTTTTACAGCAGATGGCGCTCTAATCTAGTTTTTATCTGCACATTCAAACGCTCACAAAGAAGAGTGCTAAAGAGCACTTATATGCATTCGGCTGAGAATGCTTTTATGACGCGAGATTAATGTAAACACATCCCACTGTGAAAACCTTTGTAATTCACTTCAACCTTTTCAAAGTATATGAATGATTATTTTAGGTTCATGTGCGTGTAAGGATTTGGAAACAAGCAGAGCACAGCTGTTTCTAAAGTAAGCAGTACCATCTGCTGTTCAAAACTCAGCTCAGAATCGATTTGAGAAAGAATCGCGATGTGTTTGGAAAATCTCAGAATCGATGCTGAATCATTTATCGATTCGCGTCGCAATGATTTATTATCCCATCCCTAAAGTTACGTATTTTGTTAGTTTTAGTGCATTTTGAGTGTGAAATTAACTGCTGTGCCAAGCTTAAAGTTGGTTGAAGAACAATGTGAAGATTTGTGAAAAAGTTACCAAAGTATTGAGAAATGTGTCTTAGCAACACAAAAAAACTCTAAAAAGCAAAGTATGCTGAATCTTCCTAAAGTGTACACAGTGTTGTGCCATCAAACATTGCTTTAAGAATCAACACCAGCCTGACAAAGCCTCATTCCAAGTGCCAACCAAAATCCTTGTGGACCTCCTCTAACCCATTTTGTTGATGTAAAGCTACATAGGTTGTTGAGTAGCGGTAGCCTTTTGGCATCAGTGTGGATTTAGCAAAATAGCACAATGGCTGCATGCAAAGGGTGCTTGCAAGAACCCTTCTGAAACCTAAAAGGCCAAATTAGACACCCTACGATTTTGTGGACCATGTATATGCACACACAACAGCCAGTGAAAGTCCACAAAACCGTAAAAACACATGAAGTGGGCCATCTGGGGCAGGGCCAGTGCAACATTCTGGGAACCAAAAACAAACATTTCTAGAAAGTGTATACTTTTAAATATTAATTACTGGTTAGCCAGGAAAATTGTCTTTATAGAAGTAGAATGATTATTCTAGTTTTGCAGAAAGCTCCCCTAAAAAACATCCATTAGGGAACATTCTGTTATTTTTATGTTGTCTTGAAAAACTTCTCTGTGACATTTTGAGTATGTTATTTTATTGTCTAAAAAAGAACATTCCTAGAAAATGTTATACTTTCATTCCCAAAAATAAAATAACTAAAAGGGAACAAAATAATAACATTAGGAGAACGTCCCGTGGTGTGGATGTGAGTTCAGACCTGGGCTGTTTGTCCAGTCAGTGATAGTTGGGGGAGTGGTCGGGAAACTTGTTTGAAAACAATCATTATTTTCAAGCAACACATTAATGGTGCATAAATTAAACATGTCAGCATTAATGTTCATTAAAGCTCTATTACTAGTTGAGAGTATGTGAGTGTGAGTATATGTTTTTGCGTGTGTCTGGGAACAAAATTGTATGTTCCTGTGCCCCAATAAATGAAAACCATTACAGTTGCCATAAGGATGCCCGTCCCAATGATTTCAGAATGAGGGCGAAAGACGGAGAATGTGTGAAAGGGAGAAAAAGAGGAAGGAAGAATGAGGTGATCTTGGAGGGAGAAATGGAAACAGTGTTTTATTTTCAAAAGAATGAGCCCGCTGAGACATTTATCAGGAATGAATAGCCTATAAACACACAAACTCACACACATCCTCAGGGTTTGGTTTGGATCCACTATGCTATTGTTAGCTTGTGTTTTCATATGCGACATAACTTAGAAAAACAACCTAAAGTTACGAGTCACACGAGTGTAGCTATGAGAGGTAAATAACTCTTATAATGTCAGCATATGTAAGTGTGCATGCAAGCGTGTATGTGCTTTGAGTGTCTCAGATAGATTAGCACAGCTGTACTGGTCAGTGTAGATCAGCAATATATCACAAAGACCTCCTTCATCCATTTTTATTCCAGGTATACATAAAGTGCACTCAAACTCATACAAATATAGTAATGTCTGAGAGACTTGGACTGATGACAAGGGAATACTTCTGTTTCGCTCTTTTCTATTTAAAGTGTGGAGCTATAATGCAGATACAATCGAGCCATTCCGTGGTTCTAAAACCTTGCACGCAAAAAGAGCCTTTTTTAAAATTTGAGTTCCTTTAGGAATTTAATAGGTTTTTAGAAGATGGACCAGGACCAGCACATGACCAGCTTAAACCATTTTATGACCAACTAACGACCAGCTTAAACCAGCTCAAACCAACAGCCATGCTTCAAAACATATCTAACCAGCATATGCTGTTATTTTCAACAGGGACAAGATCTGTATTTAATATTACTTACGTAGATTTACTATTTTGTACAGCATAGTCTCAAATGAGAATTTTGAAACCACTGCGAGATTTAAAAAGTTGCAAACTAATTGCTATTATGAGAACTACAAATACAAGGATGTGATTTTACAGACTAGGAATCAGACAACCACTGTCGTTCTTACCAACTTCTTAGAACTTTAAATAGGAAAACAAACAATGGTTTTGAAATTTGTATTTGAAGTATGACTGTATGTGATTTATGATATAGAAGGAAAACTTGATAGTGTGTAATTTTCACCGCAGACCTGCATCTTGTCAAGCAACTGTCAGCAAGATGAATGGGAATACATACAGACGTTTTTGGTCCCATACATAAGTGGAAAAGAGCCAAAATAAAAGAACATAATCAATCGAATACACTGAAAATGTCCTTCCAGTGCCATTGTGTCTACAATACCATTAACTGAAGTAAAAAGCAGGCAAATATTTCTCACATACAATAAAACATAAGCTTAATATATTATCCATGAGGCAAATTCAGAAGATGTGTGAATTTCAGTTCAAATGTACTGAATGAATCTGTTCTCAGGGCCATGTACATTTGTTCTGGAGTAAATTTAAAGGTGACCTATGCCCCTTTTAACAAGATGTAAAATAAGCCTCTGATGTACCCCATAGTGTGTAACTGAGGTTTTAGCTCCAAATACCCTACAGATATTTTTATAGCTTGTTAAAATTGCCACTTTTAGGGTATGAGCCAAAACGCATTGTTTTTGTCCCTTTAAATGCAAATAAGCTGGTGCTCCCGGAGAAGAGGGCGGAGCTTCAAGAACTCATGCTCTGGTGCTGGCCTTTGCAAATAAACATTCCACTATTAGTACAAGCCAACAACATGGCTGGTCTCATGGTGCCTTCACATGCTATCACAAACTTTGTAAGTCCCACTTGTGATTATGAGCTCGACAACTACAAGAGGTCACCGTCACATTGCTTTCATATGAAATTTTTAACTGCCACATTCCTATTTACGATCATTCTGGTAGCATGTGAAAGCAGCATCAGTGAAAACAGGCAATGCTAGCGTTAGCAACATTAGCCTTACAGAGTGCTAAGATGTGCTTTCAGAAAGGCAATTTCGAAAACAAACGCATTTTCGTATTTTCGTATTGATCCCTAAACATACAGGCGACTTTACCGATTTTTTCCAAGATATTTTCTTCAATAATTAAATTGAACCACAATGTCCTCAGCAGTTCATTTGTGCAGTGAACATAATGCCTCTTTGGCGCTTACATTGTATATCTCCAGTAATGGCAGACTGCTGCTTCTCACACAGAGCTGTGTTTATGCTAATAGGGCAGAAATTATCACAAATGGGCGGGACTTTTTCCCTACGATGATGGGTACGTAGGGAGAATCTCAAACTGCTTGTTCTGAGAGACTGTTTATATTTTATTAGGATTATAAAAAAAAAAAAAAAGTGGGTTGATTTTTACCATTATAGGCTGGTTGTTTCCACACACTGCGGCCACACAACTGTGTTCAAACACCTTATAAAAATGATTTTTGCATAATAGGTCCCCTTTAAAGCTAAAAAGATTTGAGTTATAATCTACAAAATGGCGTCACACTGTATAAAACTCATAATTATGTTAAATGTGATTGTATCTGATTCAGCAGGAGTTTTACCTGTTCTGCTGGTATTACACATGGTGAATAAATGCACTCACACATACATGCGCAGACTTCTGTTTGTGGTTTAGTTCATTATCTTTCAAGTTCTCAGCATTTCAAAGCTTGTGTGTGTATGAGAACATATAAATAATAGGAAGTCAAGCTGAGTTTTCAGGAAAACTAAGTTGAAAGCAAAGCAGAGCATGTTTACAAGGCTACACATCATTACACGCTCAACTAAATGACTGTATTTAGTCTAATAATCAACATACATTAATCTCACCACCACCAATCTGTCCTTCTATTCTCTTTTCTTATTCTTCTTTACATTCACATTCACACACATGCACGCATACACACTGACCTGTCTAGTGTCTATAGTTTTATTCCTTAAGATTCTGGAATGCTGAGATGTGTTTCTCTCTCATTACCCTAATTACTCTTGAACTCTTTTTATTATTCATCACTCCTCCTTAATTATTCATGATTTAACATTCAAGTCCATGCCCTCTGTATTCAGCCTATTAGCAAGATATTCCCTCAGGGGGTCTGTGTGTGCATTTGTAAAGCAAACATCTATGGAAAATTAAAGTTAAATATATAATATCAGATGGCAAAATAAATGAATTTGATAGACACTGATTTGCGATAACTAGGCTGAAAATAACTGAAATAATTGAAGTTGGCAGCTTTATTGGAAGGATCTGATATCTCACCATTCTCTCTCTCTGTCACACACACACACAAAAGCATGGCTGGGTAATATATTAGGATAGTAGTTTTCAAGTAAAATATGGTCTGTGGTTAACATTGCATTAGTAATAATTTACTTGTTTCTATCTAAGGACTACAACAGTTGCCTGATTCGTCAAGCACATAAACATACATCCTTGTGGCAGATGCAGTCCTTAACTTGTGGAGTAACTTAGTGATTTGCATTTTTAAAAACACAGCGGCTTCAAAATTAGTTGTTTATGTTGTAAAACAAAATATGAAAATCTTTAAGAAATTATAAACACATTGCAATTGAAAATGTGTTTATTCCAGCTCTAACATATACAAAAACATACATGAAAAATATAATTCTGCCTTCTGCTCATTTAGTGAAAAACAATGTGGAAAGCATTGCTTGTTTTTAACTAGATTTTACTGCATCTTACTTTTTGCTTTGAACATTTTCAGTCTGCTTGACAGCAGTGGCTGTGTGGTTGAAATTATGGCTCCTCTGGCTGAAATCACCCAAGCCATTTCAGAGCAAACACACAAATATTTATATACTGAATCACTAAAAGGCAGAAAATTAACAAGATGTCATTTATTTAGCTATTTCGACTAGCCCTACTCACAAATACACACACATATACATTTAAAGTAAATCTGACATGCAAAATTATTAGTTTATAGTACTTACATTTTTCACATTCTGTCTTTTCTTATCAGGGAGCAGCACAAACATTTGACAGGCCAGTAGGATCAGCCTGCATAAACACAAACTGCGGAATTCTCAATGTCTGAGCTCACCTCTGAGTACAGGTCCTCAGAGACAGACTTATCTTTCTCCATATCTGAACAGCTTTTCTACAGTTTACGTTAAGTTAATCTTCCCAGAATGCAGAACTAACAGAAAAAGTCATTTAAAGACTAATCTACACCTTAATGGAGCAGACAAGCAATCAATATGAAGAGTGCTTATATCTCACTCTCCATCAATTTCATTTTTTAGGTGCGACCCCTGCACCCCTAAATGAGGAAAACTGTATCTTTATTGTTTTCTGTACAGTAGCCATTTGCAAGATAATTTAAAACCATGCACAAATAAGGGGATAACGCAGCTATTTTATATGAGGGGGAACCATTCCAGTCATTTGGTCCCCTATAAAAGTCCCGCAAAGAAATAATGAAGAAAATGTTTATCACTTAGCAATTACTTTTAATGTGTAAGACAGAATAATCTTGTGGTAGAGTGATTGTTCAGTGTGAAAGGCAGCCTAGGTTAAAGTTCCATTTTAAAAGGTTTTGTGTTTTTTTTGAAAAACAAGCAAATTTGCAACTAAATGACAGCCAGTGATTACAATGCATTTTTAGTTGTCTGGGAAAAGCAACTTGGGAAAATATCATGAGACCTGAGAATTTAGGTGCAGACAACATTTTAAAGGAGTAGTTCACGCAAAACTAAAAATTACCCCATTATTTACTCACCCTCAAGCCATCCTAGGCATATATGACTTTCTTCTTTCAGACAAATCCAATCAGAGTTATATTAAAAAATGTCCTGGCTCTTCCAAGCTTTATAATGGCAATAAATGGTGGTTGAGATTTTGAAGCTCAAAAAAGTGCTTCCTTGCATCATAAAAAGTACTCCACACAGCTCCAGGGGGTTAATAAAGGCGTTCTGAAGCAAAGTGATGTGTTTGTGTAAGAAAAATATCTCACCGTTCACACAATGTGAATGACACAGGACAAAGGCGTAGCATAAGCTACTGTGAGAATATGCTAGTCTTGCGAGAACCAAGTTTTGTTTACAGCACTACTTTTGGTTTACTCTTTGTTTATATCGAAATCCTCCAAATTTTTTCTTTACAAATTCTCATTTTGTACTTCTAATTCGGGACTGGTGTTTTGTTTTGCTTTCTCCTCTGTGCTTCTACGTTTGTCACTTCTCACCGGAGCTTACGCTACGCCTACACTCTTACAAATAAAGGTGTTTCACGATACCATAGAAGAACCTTTTTGTCTAAATGGTTCCATAAAGAACCTTTAACATCTGAAGAACCTTTCTGTTTCACAAAAGGTTCTTTGTGACAAAAGAAGGCTCTTCAGATTATAAAAAGGTAAGAAAGACATGGTTCTTTAAAGAACCTTTGACTTAATGGTTCTTTGTGGAACCAAAAATGGTTCTTCTATGGCATCGCTGGGAAGAACCTTTTGAAGCACCTTTATTTTTAAGAGTGTACATCCAATGTGATCCGCTTGAACGCCACTCTTTCGTGTATTAATGTACAACAGTTAATGGAAACTAGAGATTATGGTTTTAGAAAATTTTAAACACTGATATTTTTCTTACACAAACTCATTACTTTGCTTCAGAAGGCCTTTATTAAACCCCCGGAGCTGTGTAGCGTACTTTTTATGATCGATTGATGCACTTTTGTGGCCCTCAAAATAGGACTAGACAATTCATCGAAAAGTACCCTATTGAAAAAACCAGCATATGCTGCTAGGTAGGTTTTGATGCTAGGATGCTGGTTAGGTAGGTTTTGATGCTGGTTTAAGGTGGTCCTTTGCTGGTTTATGCTGGTCCTTGATCAGCAATATGGCCAGCTAAGGACCAGCATAAACCAGCATCAAAACCTACCTAACCAGCATCCCAGCATCAAAACATACCTACCAGCATATGCTGGTTTGTTCACCAGGGTAATCGAAATCGAAAGTCGGAACCTCTAACTTACGTAATTTTCCCATATCGGTTATTCCGTTTTTTTAATCCTGTTAATGCTTTCCCATTAAAAAACATACTACTATGTGTATAGTTGGCGTTTTATAGTCATGTATGACCGTTGCACATTTTGCAGCATCTCGCACGTGAGTGGCACATTTAAGATGCGTGTCAAGTTATCAGAATTTAAACTTTTACACGCAGCTTCGCTCATCAATGTCAGTTCCAAAACAGTGGACCAATCAGAAGACCACGGAGGCAGGGCAAGCATTGCAAGCTTTTGTTGACAGCAACTTGGCATGCCAAATTTTGTTGGCAACTTTTGACAGCAACATGAGGAGTAGGCATTCTGCGCTGCATTTTTTTTTTTTTTCCTCTCACATTTTAGATGCAAAGACATGTTACTAGAGTAAACGCTTGCCCATATAGAATGACAGGACAAGATCGCTGAGAGGATCATGACTCACATCTATAACTATGAGGGCAAATAAATAAATAAATAATTGTTGTTCATTAATCATAATCTAGGTAAAACATTCAATTAGTCAAGGTTTTAATTTTAGGTCATATTGTCCAGCCCTGCTTTAAAATCTCAACCACCATTCACTGCCATTATAAAGCTTGGAAGGATTTTTTAGTGTAACTCTGATTGTATTCATCTGATAAAAGCAAAAAACAAAAGTCATATACACCCTCTGGCTTGAGGGTGAGTAAATCATGGGGTAATTTTCATTTCTGTGTGAACTATCCCTTTGAATCAGTTATTTGTAGAAGGTATAACTCCATTACACATGTGAAACATCAAAAACACATGGTAACTAACTGTAAAACACTAATATACAACAGAGAAAGAGATAAACAACATAACATCATTTGAACAGATAACTCAGTTTTTTTTAAATGTTCAAAAATCATGCTCTTATTATGTTATCATGTTTTTTATTGTGTTTTATTGTTGGTTACCTGTATTTTTTCGTATTTTTTACTTAATCAAAACAACCCAACTCCAGTTTGATTAAGAATAACTGGAATGCACAATGAAAAAACATGATTTTTGAAAATTGTTAAAAACTGAGTTATCTGGTTTAGCAAATTAACTCTTTCTTCACTCACATGATCAAGATACTCCTCTTTCATGTCATGGGATCTGTCTACCTCTGCTTTTCCTTCTCCCCAGCCCTCCTTCTGTCTCTTGTTTTCTATCCACCTCATGCAGTGGTCAAATTCCAGAGACTCAATTAACCTTCAGAGACTTAAGCATTTATATTGATTGTATTATTTTCCACCTTTAAACTCGTTTTTTAAGCCAATGCTATAAAACATGACTTTCTGAATAAGTCTTCTCATCAACCTTGGAAGCTGAAATGTAGATATGTTCATGTTAGAGCAGCCATCTTACACTGGATTCTGAAATATTCCTACATCTCACTGATTCCCAATGATTTTAAAATGTGTATTAGAGGCACAGTTGTACAGGAACTGTACACAGCCTTCTTTTTACACTAGAAATTTGAAACCTTTCTATGTTCATCTCAGTGCAGCTCTCTAACACAATATAAAGTTTAATTAGGCTACACTAAAATAGATGTGAAATTGTTTATCAATGATTTATTGAATGGGCCAGGGGGCCAAGGTTTGGCTTGTTAGCGTGGTCCTGTTATACCCTGCTGTTAGGGTGTTGTAACTTCAGCAAGCATATTGTTCTTCATTAACGTCAATGAAAACTGTGGGGGAAAATGTTATACACATTAAATTGATTAACAGATTTTGTATTGTTATATATATTTTTAAAAATCTATTTAACATAGATGCTGTTTTTTTATCTTTTTGTTCATCAAAGTAACCTGAAATAGTTTAGACCAATTTTTCAACTTAATAATAAGAAATGTTTCTTAAGTACGAAATCAGTATCAATTCAGCTTTGCCATCACAGGGATGCATTATAAAATATATTAGTTATTTTAAATTCTAATAATATTTCAAAATATTACTTTTTGGATTAAATAAGTGCAGCCTTTGTCAGCATAAGAGATTTTTTTTTAACTTACCACCCCAAACTTTTGAACGGCAGTGTATGGTAAATACTAATTTACTGAATTTGATCCCTAGCAGCCGGCAGTAGCTTCGTGTTTTGTGACTCTGGCATGCTGGGTGTTCCAAACTGCAAATACTTTCTAGCCAAATGTATTGCTATGATCCATTTCAGAATATTAGCTGCTGTTGTTTTGTGTTGTTTAACCCATATTTTATGAAACATAAGTATTATTTGATTGCTTCAAACAAGTAATGCATTTTTCCAACAGTGAGTGTGTGGGGATTAAAAGTGAATTTTATAAAGCAAACACACACTCACACACACTCATATAATCAGCCGTTAACGTTTCTAGTTCTTGGAACAGGGGCCCTAAATACTTCTAACAAGGCTTAAATTCTTCAAACTCAAAGCCATGTCATATTAGTTTTAGATATTTTCCTTCTAAAACCACCTCACACACTCCAACACAGACATTGGGCTTAATGGTTTTTGTTCGTGCCTACTGGGTCTGTGGTTAGCCACAAGCCAATCAACGAATCAATGTAGTGCTGCCTCATAAGACAGACTGACAGACACACCATTTTAACTACACTGCTCGAGATAGCATTGACACACTGATTGCGCAAAAAATATATATATAAATTTTTCCTTATATATTAGTGATAATTACACTAAATTATTTAATGCATATTGAAAATATTAATAGTATATTGAATAATACATAAGGAATTGTTACTTGAAAAATGTGACATATCTTCACTTATCATAACATAATCGTAGCGTGATTTTATATTCAGTATAACATACTATATAAAATTATAGTTATATACTGCCATTCAAAAAGTTTGGGATCAGTAAGATTTTTGATGTTTTTAAACATTAATGCTGCAATAATTTGATCAAAAATACAGGAAAAAACAGTAATAATGTGAAATATTATTACAATTTGAAATAGCAGTGTTCTATTTTAATATACTTCATAATATAATTTATTCCTGTGATCAAAGCTGAATTTTATATGCTGATTTTCTAATATGCTGAGTTATTATCAATGCTGAAAACAGTTTTTGCTGCTTGATCGTTTTTGGAAGCTGTGATACTTTTTTCAGGATACTTTGATAAATAAAAAGTCAGAAACAAGACATTTATTCAAAATATTTTTTGAATCTTTGTAACAATATACACAACCATTCGAAAGTTTGATATTAGTACATATTTAAAAAAAAATACTTTTAATCAGTAAGGATGTGTTAAATTGATTTTTAAAAAAGTGATAGTGAAGAGTATTTTTAATAAACTTTTTTATTCATCAAAGAATCCTGAAAAAGTATCACAGGTTAAAAAAAAAATGCTTCCAGCAGTGATGATAACTGACTATCAAATCAGCATATTAAAATGATTTCTGAAGGATCATGTAATACTGAAGACTGGAGTAACGGCTGATGAAAATCGAGCTTTGCATAAAAGAAAGAAATTATATCTGAAAGTATCTTAAAACAGAAAAATCTCATTTTAAATTGTAATAATATTTCACAATATCACATTTTTTCTGTATTTTGATCAAATAAATGCAGCCATGGTAGGCCTAAGAGACTTCTTTAAAAAAAAACATTAAAAATCTTACTGATCCCAAACTTTTGAATGTGCATGTACATGTGACAAAATGTATTTATTTGTTCCAAGAAAAAAAATACATTGTGATATAAATCCATATGTTTGTAGATATCTAAATATATGTGACCTTGGACCACAAAACTTTATCTGTTTTTTTAAATTGAGATTTATACACCATCTGAAAGCCAAATGATAAGCTTTCCATTGGTTTGTTAGGATAAGACAATATTTGGACGAAATACAACTATTTGAAAATCTGGAATCTGAGGGTGCAGAAAAATCTAAATATTGAGAAAATATTGTTTTTTGGCAGAAAAGAAAAATCAATAATTTTGACCCATACACTGTAAAAAGTTTTTACCAGTTTCAACTTAAAAACTTAAGTTTAGCAGCTGCCTTAAAATTTTACATTAAATCAACTTAAAGGTACAAGCCATTCAACTCATAAGTTAAGTGAGCTTAAAAGTACAAGTCATTTAAACTTATTTTAACAGTTTTTAAGTTGAAACATGGAGAACATTTTTACAGTGTACAATGTATTATTGGCTATTGCTACTAATATACCCTTGCTACTTATGACTGATTTTGTGGTTTGGGGTCACATATACCATGTTTTCATTACCTTAAAAAGACAGTTGTCCAAACATTTTAATATTTGTTCTTAGTAAACAATTTCTAATATCACACATTTTCATATATGAAATGTATAACTATGCAAACAATAAAGTCAGATTAAAAATGTCTTCAGCTTTATGCAAAACTGTGCATTAAGTTGTGAAAGAGAAATTAATTATTGTGCATAAAGCTATTCAGTTTCATTTCTTTCTTTTTTTTACCATATGGTTTACCATATGGAAATGTAATATTTAATATTATATTATCCAGTATTCCAATGCATTTCCCATATGCCTTTTCTGTCTCTCTTTTTTCACTCTTAAAATAAAAACAACCGGTTTTGAAAATCATAGGCACAATCATTGCAGTTTGTCTGCTTAGTTTCAGCAATTATTGAAGAAAATAGGAAGAGAGAAGGGGAGAGAATTCTTGATACACACCTGCAGTCAGTGCTTGGATCCAATAAATGTCTAAATTTGATTAATGAGATATTCAAACAGTTCTGAGTTTTGGATCTGTAGCTAAATGCAAATAACACGCAAAAACACATCCATCATTAACTTGAAGAGCATTATTCAAAACAATGATCTTTCACAGTGCTTTGTACATGTGTCCCCTATGTCCTGTTTTCATACCGTGATCTTAAATGAAGTTGATCAAATGTGACCACAGGGTCAGGGCCAAATGAGAACAGCAAGTGCACATGTGTGAACTTGCACGTATGTGTGCATGGATTTCACCATACCAGAATTTTAATTATTATTAATTTTCTTTTTCCTCTTACACACTTAGGAATACACACATACATAGAGATCTTAACCTTGTTGGGTGACCATGTGTAGGAGAAACTGAACAGCCTGGGGTAAACTGAGGAGTTTAGATCGTTGTCGCCATCTAGTGGACATCAGGAGCTCTTATGAGTCTAATTTTTCTTTTTTTTTAAGAAACTGGACAGTCATTTACAACACAATCTATGTGTATGTATATATCTATATGTATGTCAATAAGAAATGCTTTCATTATTTCTGAGGGTTTGTTTTTAGGCCTCTTTTTACATGTTAGATGTTATAAAAGTAACAGTTTTTTTTTTTTTTTTGAGTATAGAAGGCCCTTTTAAAATGGTTCTATTATGTTATTAAATGCTATTAAAGTGGCAAAAACTATGTCATACAACTATTATTTTCATGAATGGGACTGCGTTATTGCTCAAATATGAGATTGCATATGCTATGTGTTACTCTTCTGATGGTTAACCTTTTTTGCTGGACCATTTATGGTCATTAACTGGTCCAACATGATTTAAATGACGGACTACCAGCTGGTATTAACAAGGCAGACTTTGATAAAGATGATTAGAGCTGAACCAGCTACCATGTTCCAAAAGCCTGACCATGATGTTTTTTCAAGCAGGGACAAACCTAATTTTACCAAATTTAAAATATCTACTACTTTTCATAGCAGAAAATGAATTTTGACAATTTTTGTAGCACTTGAATTACAGCAACACAGGTACTTTATAATCTTTTAAGCACTTTCAAACTTTTTCTTAATGTCTCTCCCACTTACACTTGTAAAAATAAAGGTTCCAAAAGGGTGTTTTTGCAGTGATGACATAAAAAGAACCATTTTTGGTTCCCCAAAGAACCTTTCAGTAAACAGTTCCTAAAAGAACCATTTTGAAGACCCTTTTTCGACTATTCTACATTTGAAAGGTTCCATGGATGTTCAAGGTTCTTCATCATGCCAATAAAGAACCTTTGATTTTAAGAGTGTATACATAAAAAACGCAGTTTATGTACATTTAAAAGTCTATTAGTATCACAATGAAATAACATTAAACACTGTGTAGGTAAATTTAAATCTCAAAAATCACAAAGGATATAAATCTCCATCACAAATCTATCCAAAACAGTTCCAATTTTGCATAGTTCACTCTAAATGTCAAAATATATTACATTATTTAAACACATTCTTCAATCTGAACATGCATGAAATTTCTGTTTCTGAAAATAAATCACTATAATAATTGTTAATATAAAATGAAACCCTTACAATATAAGAAAAAATATTTTCATAAACCAATAAAACTTGGCAACACAACAGTCTTTTGGATCTAATTTACACGCAATTACTGTGTTTCTTTGGGTAAGGTTCTAGATTTTGAGTTTTGTCTTTGTGTGTGTGAGCGGACTTGGATTGTGTTCCTGAAACCAGTATGGCTTGTTTAATTTGTGGAATTTGTAAATTAGTGTGTAAACAGAGGCCCAGTTTACAGAGCTAGGCCCAATATACAGAAGGAGGGGGTGAGAAGCAGTTGAAATGCAAGGAACCTGTAGTCTGAAAGCTTTTCCTCAGACAACTCACTTACTTTCACTAGGTCAAGATGGGACAGGACACGTCTCTGCAAACAGTCATGCATTAATCATGGAAGATCCATTCAAGAGTCAGTCACTGCCTGAGAATGAGAGTGAGACAGGGAAAGAGGAGAAGACGATCCAATGCATTAAGAAAAAATTACAGACACAGATGGGTATGTAATCAAGTTTCTCAGCTGTGCATTTGTGTGTAAGTTGTGTATTTGTCATTCGAGCAAGACTTTAACTGCAGAGAAATAAGAAAAAGACACACAATGCTACTGGTTTTGGTCACCTCACCAAACAACATAACACAAACCAGGTGCCTGTGTCTCTCGTTCTCTCTCTCTCCCTCTCTCTCTCAGTGGCACCTTTAACCCAAAACATCTGTTTGCAGTCTCATTTTGTAAGGCTTAGACTGTAGTCAGTTATAAATCGAAACGGACAAAAAAAATCTAAGCATAAAATCAAGTGATAAAGCATTTAAACAGCCTTAGAGCTTTACACTTTGAAGATTATTTCACTGTTTTGATCTGTCAGAATCAGAGTCAGGGCGTGTGAGCCATTTTCCCCCATTTTCCTGAAATATCTGGAAAGCTCAGCGCCAACAAGTGGGGGTCCTAATGAGAAAACATTGATTTTCTACAGGAAATGGAACAGAGGAGATTAAATGTTTTTTTCCACCAGCGATGTTTGCACGTTCCTTCACACACCACAAAGTTCTTCTCCACTGCCAAACATTTTATCTATCAACAGGAGAGCCGTTGACTGATTTATACCAGTGTACTGAACCACCCCGCCACCACGCCAAATAAAACCACAGCAAATAATTACTATTATAAAATCCAACAACAGACATGATATAGTGCAGGCGTCTTCCATTTTAAAACTGTTTTTTGCAGGAAAATGCAGAAATGAGGAAAGTGAGAGTTATCAAAACCCGTCACGGAAATGAGCCTGTTGTGCAAAGAGCTCGAGAGTCCTTGTGTTTGCCAGACGTTTTTAAAAAGCACTTAGCATTGGAAAAATGAAAATGTCAATGGATTCACTGCCAGAGATTGTGCCTAAAACTGTTAAAAACCTGTTAGCAAGTGTCCAATTACAACAGTGGTGTTATTAATTTGACATAAATCAGAAACCAAGTAAAAACAGTCACGACAACACAGCATGACAATTTTAGTCACTATATTTGCTATGTTATTTGTAGGTCAGCATTCACCAGAGATGATGCTTCATGCAATAACATGCAATAATGTGTTATATCCAGATACCTTATTTGCAAATGTGTTTTGTGTAGATGCATAACACTATCTCTTGTCTTCCATGTCAGCAAACAACTGTTTTGGAGTTAGTTCCATATGAAAACATGCAATAAGCTACAACTCATAAATATAGCTGCAAGCAGTGATAATGGGCCAAACCACTACGGTGCCATCGCCATATGGTGGCTCTAGTACAATAATACAATACTATAATATGCCATACTAATACTATAATACAATACACAGTGGGTAAACATATATAAGCTGGTTATATAATATTGTATATAATATTGGCACCCTTGTAAAAAACAGCATATGCTGGTAGGTATGCTTTGATGCTGGGATGCTGGTTAGGTATGTTTTGGTGCTGGTTTAAGCTGGTCCTTTGCTGGTTGTCCAGCAACATGACCAGCATAAACCAGCAAAGGACCAGCAAAAACCAGCAAAGGACCAGCATAAACCAGCATCAAAACTTACCTACCAGCATATTCTGTTTTTTTCACCAGGGCTGTGAAAATAAATCTGCATCGTTTATCATTTTGATCTTTCATTCAAAAAAATTCACAAAATTCAAATGTTTCGTTGAAGTAAAACAACTGAAAGTGGGGAGAAAATGTCATTATGAAATAAATGTTTTTCTCCAATGCATATTGGCCACAATTATTGGCACCCCTAGAAATTCTTATGAGTAAAATATCTTTTTAGCACACCAGGGTGGCTAGGAGCATGAAATTGTCCAGCCATGACGCCTGTTGCACAGGATTATAAATATGAGGACCACAGAGGCCAAATTCCCTTAGTCATCCATCATAAGGTGTAAAACTAAAGAATATAGTTCTAAAGTGCAGAACAAGATTGTTGAGCTTCACAAAAATAGAAAGTGGCTGTAAGAAAATAGCTGAAGCATTGAAAATCCCATTTCCACCATCAGGGCAATAATTAAGAAGTTCCAATTAACTAATGATGTTACAAATCTGCCTGGAAGAGGACGTGTTTCTAAATCATCCTAATGCACAGTAAGGATCAGAGTCTGAGTGGCCAAAGACTCCAAGGATCACAGCTGGAGAATTGCAGGGATTAGTTGAATCTTGGGGTCAGAAACACATTAACCATATGTTGTTTGTGAGGGTTTCAAGAAAATTTCTCCTTGTTCATCCAAAAACAAACTCCAGCATATTCAGTTGTCAGAGACGACTGGAACTTCAAACGGGACTGGCTTCTATGGTCAGATGAAACTAAAAAAAGAGCATTTTGGCAGCAAACCCACCATATGGGTTTAGTGCAGACAGGGATAAAAAGTAACCTATGCTCACGGTTTGCTGGATCTTTAATGTTGTGGGCCTATTTTCCTGCTGGAGGTCCTGGACAGTGTTGGGGGTAGGTTAGGGAGTCGGGCTTGTAATCGAAAGGTTGCGGGTTCGAGTCCCAGATCTGGCAGGGATTGAAGGTGGGGGGAGTGAATAACCAGTGCTCTCTCCACCCTTAATACCACGACTGAGTTGAGTCCCTTGAGCAAGGCACCGATCACCCAACTGCTCCTGACTGCCGCAGCAATAGCAATATGGCTGCTCACTGCTCTGGGTGTGTGCTCACTACTGTGTGTGTGTGCACTTGGATGGGTTAAATGCAGAGCAAAAATTCTGAGTATTGGTCAAAGCACCCATATGGAGCTGGATGGGAATCTGAAGGTCTCTGATCTCCTGTCAGGTGTTCTCCAAACTCATCAGGCATATAGGAGAAAACTCAGAGCTGTTATTTTGGGAAAAGGACATTGCAATAATTGGGTGCCAATAATTGTGGCCAACATGAACTAGAGAAAAACACCTATTTCATAATGAGATTTCCCCCCCACTTTCCATTGTTTTATTTAAATGATAGGTTAGAATGTTGTGAATTTTTGAATGAACGATCAAAAGGATAAATCATGCAGATTTATTTTCACAGCCACCTTTGCTCATATTTACCAAGGGTGCCAATATTAGTGGAGAGCACTGTACATATTATACCAATATAGTTTATCCGACAGTACTTATATGGTTACTGTTACAGGATTTTTTGTTTTACTTTTAGTTGTCTTTATTGGTAATGTTGCTGTCATTGCATCATAGTTATTTGTTATGGTATTATTTTTTTTTTTTAAATGTATTGATTATCAAAAATATTTAGATTTGTACATTAAATATTAGGGGCTGATGTGTGTCTCACTAAAAAACAAACAAAAAAAATTAATCATCATTATTAATTATCTTGTCATTATCTTTATTATTTCAGGTAAGACACAACGTTTTTGCATAGCCTTGCATCAAAACATCAGCTAAATAACAAATGATCAGATTAGCAGCAATTAGAAACCCAAAAATCGTACTAAATTCACCAATGTTTTGTCACATGTCAGGCATTTAAAATGCCCTGCTTTAAAATATACAGATATCTCCAGTAAGGCTAAAAACAGCCGAAGATTGTGCATTGGGATCTCTGAGACATAAAGTGCCCCTGGTGAATTTTTTGTCTCAAAACTTCTAGCTTTTAACATTATTCTTACTTTATTTCTGTGGGCCAGACCTGTGACTTGCTATATATCCTGCATCTCTTCTCAAACTCTGCTTTGGGTTTCTGCAACTTTCAAAAAAGATTGAACAAGATCCACTGGGCTAGAGAGCAGATGACAGAGAGAATTGAAAAAATGGGCTTATATCACTTGCCTTTTCAAAGTGGCTAAACAGCCTAGAGAAATAAAACAAATTGTCTGTATATGATTTTACAGTGTATTAAATTGCTGCTTCTCGCACTGGACAGAATACGTCTTTAGCATCTATTTTTGGAACATCAGTATGCCACACACACAATCGCTGATTGTGTGCCGCTGATCCTCCAGACAGATGAGTTTGAATTTATCTTTGTGAAGATTGCAGATATTTTTATTTTCTGCTGACACTTAGGTTTGGCAGTGGATTGTACTTTAATCCTACCCGTGGATATTCACAAGATTATTTTAAGCTCTCTTTAACCTATCCAGCATCAAATATCATTTAAAATATGCAAAATAAAAGAAGATAAGAGAAAATTCTTACATTTTAAACTTAATCAAATAGAACTCATACAGACACTCATACAGACTCATGCAGACTCAGTATGTCTGCATTATTAGTTTTTTATACAGTTTAATTATCTGTTCTAAATATGTGTAAAATTACCCCATGATTTACTTACCCTCAAGCTATTCAAGGTGTCTATGACTTTCTTCTTTCATATGTATTCCATCAGAATTATATTAAAAATGTCCTAGTTCTTCCAGGCTTTATAATGACAGTGAACAACTGTTGAGGTTTTAAAGTCCACCCATCCATCATAAAAAGTACTCCACACTGCTCCGGGAGGTTAATAAAGGCCTTCTGAAGTGAATTGATGCATTTGTGTAAGAAAAATTTCCATATTTTAACTTTATAAACCATAATCTCTAGCTTCCCCTAACTATAGCACATAGACATATCATAAGTTAAGTATAAACGCATAGATTCGCTTCAGACAGCCTTTATTAACCCCTGGAGCTGTGTGAAGTACTTTTTATGATGAATGAATGCACTTTATTGGACTTCAAAATCTCAACAGCCATTCACTGCCATTATAAAGCCTGGAGGAGCCAGGATCTTTTTTAAAGAGGCCATCGGATGCCCATTTTCCACAAGTTGATATGATTCTTTAGGGTCTTAATGAAAAGTCTATAACATGCTTTGGTTAAAATTTCTCAATGCTAGTGTAAAAAACACCCTTTTTACCTTCTCCAAATCAGCTCTATTCACAGCAACCTGTTTTGTTGCATGTTCCTTTAAATGCTAATGAGTTCTGCTCACCCCATCCCTCTCTTCTGTGGGGTGATGAGCCGTTATGTTTTCTTTAGCCACATTTAGCTGCATTTAGCCGCAAAACTTGCTAACTAACACATTATTAGGAAAGGCGATTTGCAAAGATTCATAAAAAAACTTATATGCACACGAATGATTTGCGTGAACTTAGGTAGATCAAGGATTGGCGAATTCCCTTTAAAAACAAAAGTAACATTAATCCTCTCTGTCTTTAGCAGCTCAGATGTCAGGAGTAACTGACGACTGCTATGTTCATTATTACATCCAACAACAAAACACCTCAATCGCTTAGGAGACATTCTTGTCTACTCCTGCTCCGGCGTCTAAACAATGGTGGTTGGACTGTTTGCAGCTCACTCAGGACGGGTCTAAGGTAAGACGGCAGTGTCAATCAACTATCGTGGGAGCGGCCTTGGTCTGTGTGATATCACATAGCCAAGAAGCTATGAATGGATGATTTAAAAAAAGAAGATATTATTTAAAGGGATGGGTGGATTTTTATCATTAGGGGGGTTGTGTACACACACTGCCAACACACATTTATGTTCAAACAATACGTAAAAGTGAATTTTGCATCTGATGACCCCTTTAATAGAACTCTGATTCTATTCATCTGAAAGAAGAAAGCCATATACATCTTGGATGGCTTGAGGTTCAGTAAATCATGGGAAAAATTTTATTTTTGGGTGAACTATCCCTTTAAAGTTGAAGTCCACTTCCAAAACAAAGATTCACATATAATGTACTCACCCGCTTGTCATCCAAGATGTTCATGCGTTTCTTTCTTCAGTCATAAAGAAATTGTTTTTTGAGGAAAACATTTCAGCATTTTCTCCATATAATGGACTGATATGGTGCCCCGATTTTGAACTTCCAAAATGCAGTTTAAATGCGGCTTCAAACGATTCCAAATGCGATTGTAAACGATCCCAGCCGAGGAAGAAGGGTCCTATCTAGTAAAACGATCGGTTATTTTAATAAAAAATAATACAATTTATATAATTTTTAATCTTAAACGCTCATCTTTTTTTCCAGTTCATGACAGTTAGGGTATGTCGAAAAACTCCCGTCTCATGTTCTCTCTCAACTTCGAAATCGTCCTATATCACTGTTTTACCTTTTTTGTTAAGGGTGTTTGATCTTCTTTGCATGTTCACTTTGCAAACACTGGGTCGAAAAAAAAATTCTTAATTTCTTTAAATTGCTATTCAGCTGATGTCTTTGAAATTAGCTTCAGGAATTCATAATCTTACCATTCGTTCATCTTCAAAATCCTGTGTGTGATGTGAAATTTATAATTTTACCCAAACTCAAATGTGATTTATATTCTGACTGCATCAGACAGATTTAATCAAATGCTGATGGTATGAGTACCAAACAAAAATGTACATCGTTTCACTGTTAGATCCTGCAGATCCATGCGCTGGCCAGCAGATGGCGCAGCAAGAGGACCTGTTATAATGAACCACATCATTCACTGCAGTCATTCACCTGGAATTTAGCTCTCATTTGAGTAGAGCAAACACCACTCTTCTTTACATACACACTCACATATTCCTGGTACTGCAATAGCTCAACATCAGTTTTAGAAATAAGATATGAGCAGAATGTGAGCTTAGCTTTGCTCGCAAAATTTGTGTAAACATAACAGTAATACAGATTAATTGCACTTTCTGCTGCAGTGCAACAAGAGGCTATTTTAATAGCACATAATTAGCTTAGACAAATCTATTTTTACACAATTTCACAGTGCTATTTTATTGATCCACTATTTTCTTCCATCAGTCAGATTTCAACAAGTTATATCTCAACTTCTCAAGGAATAGTATGTCAACAGATTTTCATTAAATGATTTGTAGTAGCTTGTTAAAAATGGGTTGTTAAAATTCTCCTTGGTTGGTTAGGGCAGCTTTCACTGCTGACAAACTCAGTGACACCCACACATAATCATACATACATTTATGCACACTCATAACTTTGTGCTATGCAAATAATGGTTATATTCAAATCAGGACAACCTGTGTCAAGCCACATGAATATTGATTACACACAAAACACAGCTCAAAAGTTTAATCTGTATAATTCAGCATATGACTACTTCAGAATGTCATTACAGTTATGGATGGATCGAATACTAGTATTAAAACAAGAACTAATAACAGTTCAAGGGTAGGAATGAGGCAGAGCCTGGCTAATTTGAGTGTTAATTATATTAGAGTTGCATCAGAACAGAACAAGAGAGAATCTATTCCTCTCACTAATTGCTAGGCTTGTGTTTCATACATAGGCTTGTTGTTTTGTGTACTCAGTTTTGCTCTAATATGTCAGTCCAAATCTCATTTGCCCCCTTATTTTCTGTCTTATATCATTCCACCTTTCTTCTTAAATGCAGCAGTAAAAAGGAATGGTTCAAATATCTAGTCCATGTTTGGCAGTGATCTTAAGGTAAAACACACTCTAGGGCAACTCTAAAGAGACCTTTTAATTGCTGCAGATGTGGTTACCAAGGAGATAAGGCACTAGAGATCAAACGAACCCTTCCAGAGGGAGAATCTGTTTTTATCTGTGAAGTATCAGACAAACCGTGGGGCTCCATACATGCATGTCACAGAGAGTGAGCGGACATAGAAATGTGAAAAGACAGAAAGAAGGCATAAAAGAATGACGTTCAAGGTTATCACATGGCATCTCTTCCTTTGCTCCCTTCTATTTACTCTGAATTTGAACTACTGCATGATAACACTCAACCTTTTTTGCAGAGTATTTCTCTCAATGTCTATATGTATATTATCCTTCTCTTGGCAGGGCAAATTGGTTTTAATAAATTAAATATTCAAAAGAAAAAGTATTTTATTCTATTTTTTTTTTTTTTTTATCTGAGTTAGTAATTCTTCTAAAATTAAACATGAAATATGTACATGTATGCACAAGGAAAAGCTCATTCATATCATCCACAATATACACAGTAAATACAAAATACATTATAAAAGGAAGCAACCTCCCTTCTCAACCCTGCTGTTTCTCCAGTGTTCAGGTCAAGTTCAGAAGAATCTGGGTAATGAAAATTACCCAATGATTTACTTAACCTCAAGCCATCCTAGGTGTATATGACTTTCTTCTTTTAGATTAATACAATCAACGTTTTATTAAAATCTCCTGGTTTTCCAAGTTTTATAATGGCTATGAATGGTGGTCAAGATTTTGAAGCTAAATAAAGTGATTTTGCAAAGTTTGTCATACTGATTGTAATGTTGGACACAGTGGGAAAAATTAGATACTCAGAGCATTAAATCACAATGGCACAAGGCACAGAAGGGCACACCGGCCATTAGAAGTCGACCGATATGGGTTTTTCTATGGCCGATGCCACTATTTAGAAATCAGGGCAGCTGATGGCCGAAACAATGATTTTTTGGTTTATATGTTTGGCCAATTTTCTTTTTTTTTCCCCCTTTCATCTCATAACAGTTAAAGGGGTCATCGGATGCCCATTTTCCACAAGTTGATATGATTCTTTAGGGCAGTGGTTCTCAATCCTGGTCCTGGGGGCCCCCTGCTCTGCACATTTTGCATGTCTCCCTTATTTAACACACCTGATTGAGATCATCAGCTCATTAGTTCAGTTCATGGATCTCTCTCCTAATGAGTTGATGATCTCAATCAGGTGTGTGAAATAAGGGAGACATGCAAAATGTAGGGGGCCCCCAGGACCAGGATTGAGAACCACTGCTTTAGGGTCTTTAAAAAAAAGTCTTTGGTTAAAAATTCTTAATGGTTGTGTAAAACAACACCGTTTTTACCATGTCAAAATGAGCTCTGCAAAAATCATCCCATTCTGAGGGATTGTTCCTTTAAATGCAAATGAGCTCTGCTTGCCCCGCCCCTCTCTTGTCTCTATGCAGTGACCAGCTGTGCTCTAAGAGATTGTTTACTTTAGCCGCGAAACTTGCTAACTAGCACGTTATTAGGAAAGGTAAGATTCATAAATAAAAACCTTATACTCACTTCTGCTGTAGGTGAAGCTGGATCACAAATGATTTGCATGAACAGACGCATTTATGTAGATCAGGAGGCGCATTCCCTTCACGAACAAACGTAATTCACTGCATCTTCAGCAGCTCAGATGTCGGAGTAAATGGCGACCACTATGTTCATTATTACATCCAGCAACACAACACCTCAATCACTCAATCAGAGATATTCTTGTCTAACTTACATCCTTGCTCCGGCATCGAAGCAATGGATGTCGGACTGTTACAGCTGATCTGAGGTAAGATGCTCATGTCAATCAATTTTCGTGGGAGCGGCCTCTGTCAGTGTGACACCACACCGACAGGCAACTGAGAATGGAAAAAGGGGAAAAAGGGGATATTAAGTTTAAAAAAGGGGATATTATTTTTACAGATTAATTAAAAACCACTGCATGGATTTTTATCATTAAAGGGTAGATTTGTACATACACTGCCAACACACATTAATGTTCAAACAACATGTAAAAATGAAGTTGAAAATTAAAGAATGAAGAATGCATCCAATGACCCTGTCACAGGGTGAGTGAGACGAGAGGCGAGCGGATCCATATGCACGCTTTTATTAATGGGACGAGACAGATACATGGTCAATGCAGGCAGGGTCAGACGAACAAGCAAACAGGAACACCGCAGGCTAAGCACAGTGGGAGTCCGTAAAACAGGCGAGAGTAAAACCAGGGGCGAACGGTATCCGAAACGGGGCAATCCAAGAGAATAATCCAACAATGCGAGCGATAGTCCGAAAAGGTAGGCGGCAGACAAACGTAAACGAGATGACCAGGCAGGAACGTAAACACAGGGAACTAGGATACAAGGAAACTAGGAAACGCTAACAATCACAACAATCCGTGAGGTGCACTGGGAGGACCGGCGCTTTTATCGAACGCCTGATTGGTCACGGGGGCTGACGCAATCAGTGCGGTGGAGGATGGGAGATGCAGTCCGGAGTGTGGTGCAACAGTCAGAGTGTGTAGGTGAGGTGAGAGTGACATCTGGTGGTGAGCGGACAACGGGACACCGACCAGATTCGTGACATAGCCCCCCCCCAAGGAGCGGCTTCCAGACGCTCGAAGGGAACAACAGTCCAGGGGAGCGGTGGGGTGGGAGCGAGACAGGGCGAGGGCTGGAGGGCCAGGTCCATGTGGGAAGCCCAGTGATTGAGGCAGGACCGATAGAGCAGGCACCCTCCAGGGCAGGGCCGGAGGCGGAGCAAGAGCCCTCCAGGGCGGAGGTGGAGCAGGAGCCTTCCAGGGCGGAGCCGGAGGCGGAGCAGGAGGCGCAGGAGCCCTCCAGGGCGGAGCCGGAGGCAGAGCAAGAGGCGCAGGAGCCCTCCAGGGTGGAGCCGGAGGCAGAGCAGGAGGCGCAGGAGCCCTCCAGGGTGGAGCCGGAGGCAGAGCAGGAGGCGGAGCAGCCCTCCAGGGCG